>JAVKLF010000047.1:4424442-4434872 GCA_034783495.1 Millerichthys robustus
ATCTCACACTACTGTGAGCGTTTCCCTACATTTATGTCGTCATTATTTCCTTTTTTCTTCCAAATCTAGTAGATTTCTGTTTGTGCACAATAAACTGTTATAATCATTCACCAAAAACTAGCATAGAAATCAAACGAGGTAAAACGTGTTTGGGTGTTTGCCATCAAACCCACTGATTTCTAAAGAGCAACATCCGCCGCTGTAGAACCTATAGAGCTGGACCCCTGCAGCAGGGCTTCGGTAAACATCGGGTGAAAGCTGCCACGGGCCACTTCTCTGTGATTAAGGCTCCGTCGTTTGCTGCTGATTGTGCTGGGCCGAGGCTCGTACCTACGGCAGCTGCATCACTGTTTTCCACATAATCACAGTAATTACCGCTGCGCCATCCAACGGCAGGAGCTATATTTGTGCAAATATCGGCGTCGAGTCTACACATCCAGTTTAATCGGCTCATTATGTCGAGGATCGGAGGATGCGTGTCAGATCATGGGAAAGTTTCTTTCTCCTCGACTTTCATTTCCTTCCCTACGCCGTAAATACTCGCGGTTTTATCCCCGTGATTGACCACCTGCAGAATCTCTGAAAGTGGACTGCGTCACGGCAGCTTCAACAGTATGTTGGCCGTTCGCCCGGAGTCTTCAGTCAATCTGGGAGCTCTTTAGATGGCCGATTAGTCATCCATCAGCAGCCTAAACAGAAGGCCCCGGCACCTCCGCGTTCGCACAGGCGCCTCCTACAGGAAGTCGAGCCACCAGCCTGGATGGATCGGGTGACGAAGTGCGCGCAGGGGCCGCTAAAGCAGATAGATTTATTTGGAGAGGACGGCGCAGCAGCTGTCGGGCCTTTTTTAATACGCGATGATGTTTGTGTTCACGGTTTAATGGAGCGTAAACGCTGGGAGACCACGCGGTAAAACGTGCCGGGTGACAGCCAGCGACGG
The DNA here is from genome assembly GCA_034783495.1 of Millerichthys robustus. Classification (NCBI taxonomy): domain Eukaryota; kingdom Metazoa; phylum Chordata; class Actinopteri; order Cyprinodontiformes; family Rivulidae; genus Millerichthys; species Millerichthys robustus. The sequence goes on from JAVKLF010000047.1 coordinate 4,425,383, forward strand.
CCGCACCGCTCGTGACCGTGACGTACGGCCTTCATTCAAACACAACCTCACACACAGACGCACATGTAGCCTGCTGCTAAGCTGCTGCTAAGACCGAAGTGCTGCTTTTTCCTCCTTAGCTAAATCTGCCTCGATCAATAGCAGCTATAAATACTTCAGAAGCAGCAGCTAGCCACTGAATCGGAGCTGGGAGCTGTCAGTGAAAGCTTCTTTAGTCAATCCTACAATTCTTTCTTTTTTTTTTTGGTGCCGGTCAAGTTGGAGTTTAACGTTTAAGCACATAAATGGACTGTTGGATTGTTCATCCCAGCTATAGTTAAACTGCTGTGTACCTAATTAAGACTCATTGTTTAATGCATTGTGACTTTTACAGGAATTACAGCCAGCTGTACTGTCAAGGTTGAATGTTTATTTCCAGCACCAGATGGTTGTTTTATTTAAGGAGGATGTCACCAGTTGTTGTCCATTTTTAGGTGCTTTTCTTTCCGGAGGGTCTTGTATCTCGCGAAGCAGCTCTTAAACCCAAGGAGGTGGCGCGCACGTTTGAAGACGAGCGTGTGTTGAAGCCGATCGTGTGTGCGGGGGTGGCAGAGGATGAGCGAGCCGCCAGGGATAGATCCTGGCTGACGCAGACACCAGCAGAGGGGAGCGGGCTAAAAATGAGCCGTCGCTGCTCACTCGCCGACTTACTCACGCACAAAAACTCTGATATACAACAAGACCCCCCCCCGACTCACCCACCCGTCCAAATATACCATAAAAATGCGAGGCCCACCTCAGCTCACAGTAGAGCCCACATGGAACAATCAAAGACTTTGTTAGCATTGCCAGAACATTTAGCTCGTTCGTCGGACCTTCTGTTGATGAACGTTCAACTGCAGGGACCGTACGTAAGAAATGACAGAAGAAATGTAAGAAATTTGACACAATTATTGACTTAGACGAAGGCTATTTCCTGCTGCAACAGCTAGCTGTAGCACTTCCAGTGGATCCTGGAATCCATTGCAGCAGGAAATTCATGATATTTCTGCCATAATAATCATGTAATGTGGAGTTTGTGGCAATGTAAAGCTTTATATGAAAGTGTTTGCATGAACATCCATGAGATCTACATTGACAGCATTTGGGCTAGCCGTTAGCTTGCTAATCCGGTCATACTCAAACTTTTTTTTCCCCCCATTTCATATTTAGTCTAACAAATGGCTTTCTCTAACTGGTAATGTATTAATTATTTATTCTGTTTCCTTCGAACACCTAGCTGAAATATATCTCAGTCTTTCAAATACGGAATATTGTGATAAAATGCGAAAACTCGAAGACGGAAAAATGGAAAATGTCTTTGAACGGTTTAGTTCGACCAGCAGAGTTCAGTGAAAGAAGAGACGGGAAGTCAGTCCTGTTTTTGTTGTGATCACCATATGCCTTTAAAACCGTCATGCGTTTCCAGAGGAACTCGAACTCTGAAGGCTGAGCTCCTCGGTGGGCAGACCATCTGTTGCTCAACTCTTTGCTCGCTCGGTGCCGAGGACGGCTCCGACCAATCAGAAGGAGGACTTTTAGACCAATCAGAACATTTCCTAAAGGCATTCTCTGAGCAACAGGAAGTCTGTTTAAAATTTCTTGTCACATTTTGGCACAAACTCGAGCTGGTTGTCGTGCCTAGAGAGATTTACCAAATTCAAATTAAACTCAACTAAAGCACACGAGCTTTTCGGGGGATGTTTCGGACGTAGCTTATGGATCTTGGTGATTTCGGTCATAATCTAGTCTTCTCCACCACAGGCGAGGGTTGGAACGTTGATGGACCGGTACATTGAGGGCTTTGCCTCCTCCATCATGACAAACTAGAGCAACTCTCTTATGATTGTGAATAAATCCTCAGTTCATTAATCCATTTCCCTCTTACTGTTGCTCGTGGCGTACTTGAACTTCTAACCTCGAGTCAAAGGTTTTTACCCCTCAGCTAACGGGAACAAAGCGTCCTGCACAACTGGGTCACTACGGAAACTTAGCATCAGTTGGACAAGCACAGTGTTGTTGTTCAACCCGAGCGCTTCGTTCTTCAGAACTTAAACCTCGTCTTTCAGTGCACGATGGGCTGATTTCAGTGTTGGTGGAACTGACCCGAGTTGAAAAACAGTTTTATTGTTAACAACTCAAGGTGTAAACAAGAAAAGCAGACGTTAGTAGTTGTTAGTTCACTCTAAAGATAAATGTCCAAATCCAAAAAGGACTTCCTCGGTATCGCCAACCCTGAGATTTGTTTCTTTGAGGGACTAAATGAGACACAGAGTCTGTCTTTCCCCTCGACTCCCTCTTGTTCCTCTTTTTAGACCTCAGTTGGCGGAGCAGACAGCAGGCCTCTCGCAGCGGGAAGGCAGCCAGTCGTGTGGTCTCGGTCCAGAAATTGGTTTCTCATCGTGGGGAGTGGGGGCGTTCGGACAAGCGGCAGGCTTGCACGTGCACGCACACATGCACGTGCACGCACGCACAACAAAATGGGAGCAGATGCCTTTTCCTAGCTGGCAGTGGCGCTTTTCTCCAGGCAGTCTGGTGCTGCTGCTCTAAAACGTGGCAGAGAAAACGGCCGTGAAGTTTATTCGCCGAGAGTCTTCCTTTCTTTGAGAAGTCTTGTGTGTCTTTTTTTCTTGGGGAGGCTTTGCCCCCCATCAAATTATAAAAAAACCAAACGCCAGGCCTGCGCCTGATAATCTTTCTCTGCGTGTGTGTTTGCTTCTAGCAGAAGACGCTGAGCAGTAAATGAGCTGGCGTCTTCGTAAGTCTCATTTACTTCCTCCAAACCAAGCAGACCTTACCTGAAGAACATCCAGTTTAGCTGTTTATTGCACAGGAAAAGGAAGTGGTGGAGGGAATACAGGGGGAATGTTCTGACACTTTACCTTCAGTAATTACTGCACATTTCTTTTTAGTTTAAGCTTTTCTCTTCAGAGTTTGTGTTCTTCCATTTTTCTTTGCTACCTAATAGTTTCCTGCAGTATTTGCTTTATATAAAAACACCTTCTCACACTTTATATTCTTCACTCGCTCCATTTTCAAACCAAACATTTACAGTTTATCTTTCAAACACAGAGTTTCTTGCGTTTCCACCGTCCCCTTCACAAAACTGCCCCCCCCCCAGTTTCAAAAGCACACGACTGTTTCTTTGTCTCACTCTGTCGTTCGCACAAACCAAAATACAAAGTCTTTTCTGAATCGTGCGCACCAACGCCACACATCCCTCCCACCTGTCGTCAGTAGTAGATGAGATGACTTCAACAGTTAACGGGATTATCCTCTCAGCTCATTTCCTTTAATGACAGAAAAGTTGTGGGCCGGTTCCAGACGGTTTGGAGGCAGCGGTGCAGAGGACTCTGTCTCTAAAAGCACAGACGACACGTACAGCTTTAAAAACAGTCTGAACACTTTGTTGTAACGGAGCAACAATTTAAAACCACTCAGGAGAGATTTAGTAGAATAAAGCAGTGAAGTTGCAGATTATTTCCTTACTTAAAATGACAAAAGCAAAGTATTTTGTACACCTCTTGTACAAATGTGTGTTTTTTTTAATCATTCCTGAAATACTCTTTGGTACTTGACAATGTTCTTTACGGTACCAGCTCTCGGCAGTGTGACAAAGTGCATCACAAACCGACTGCAAACAGACTTTGCAGTATAATTGCAAACCTGCTAACTGTTCTATGATGGTAATATCTTAAACTAGTCCTTAAACTAACCCTTAAACCCAAAAGTTGCATTCCACCACGGCTTTGGTCCTGACAAGACGTAGGTGCTTATACCAGAAACAGTCCTAAAATGGAAACAAAAACAGAACCACAGGCAAAAAGATTATCACGAGGTGCACGTGAATAGAGTTGATATTTGTTAAAGGTGAGTATTTCTATCACCTTACAGATTTTTGTTCCACCAGAGGAAGAAGTGTTGTTTGGAGGGACAGAACAAGGCAAGCTCAGCTGACTTGCTCTCAGATATTTTTAGCAGATATTTCTGCCACACAGATTCTGTTTGGCTGAGAAAATTGCTGCAACAAAACCGCATCGTGCAGAAGTCACAAAGTGTAAAAATACTTTAAAATGCTCAAATATTGGAAAAGGTTTGGTTTTGATTTGTCTTCAGTCGGTCGAGTTGTTGCTGATTCTGTTACCTGCTGTCTGATTGTGTGTAAACTTCACACTGCAGGCAAATGTGACCCAAACGGAATTAGTTTTGTTTTTGCCCCTATGTGACCCATGTCGGATCTTTTTATGACCGTCTGAACGCCACAAAACGCCGTCTCAGGTCTCGTGATTATGTGGTACTAAATCTAATCAAGGCGGCCGTGCCACAGTTCACCCAACCTTTACTCCAGCGAGGTAGACTTCGACAGATCGATCCAGGTGTTACTAACGATACTAACCTGGAGTCGTGCAGGTCATATATCGGTACTCAGAGCAGCGAACAAGTGGCAGGGCCAAAGCATAGCAGGTAACGGTTTAAATGGTTTCTCTTTTTGGTCATGGAAGGAGTTTGGTGACCAGGGCACCAGATTTCAGCCGTACAGGAGGAGGTGTTGGGTTTGGGGGTGTGGCAGATGCAAAAGCAGAGCAAGACAAAGGCTGGTAAATTTAACTGCCAAGGACACAAAGCAGCTCTGCAACTGTGATTGATTTCCTCCACAGAGTCAATAATGTTCAGCCAGTTATGTCTTTGTCTCTCCCGCTGTCTTGCGCACACATTCAAGTGCTTTTAAAAATGCATTCTTGAGATATTGAACATTGAATTCTGGTGTTGTTTTTGCTCACAGCAGAGGTCCCGATGCACCTGCTGTTCTTTGGAACACACGAGAACGACTTTTAACACAAAGAACGTCATATTTATTCCGTGCTCGCACAAAGATGGTTTCAGCCTGAGAATAAAAGAAAACTTTTACTTTCATCAAACCAACAAAGGAAAGAGAATTGAATTTTAAAGAAAACTGAACGCATGAAATGTACATTGGATTCTTCAAAAGTGTATTTTTTTATGTAGACGTATTGATCCGACATGTAGCTCGATGAGTAGATACACAGGCAGTGCAGATGGTAGTTAAATAAAACCCTCTTTATGTTTGATTGTAGTCACATTTAAAACAACCAATATGGTTGTGATTTTAGCATTTTGATTGAGTCTTGTTGATTAAGCCTCTTTACAAACATCGGTGCAAGCTTGACCTCCTAAATCACATGTCAAACTGAAGGCCCGCAGGCCAAATGTGGCCCACCACCACATTTTATACGGCCTGCGAGAGCTTCAAAGGTTTATTAATGTCTTAAAATGAGCGTATGCTAAATCCAGCATTGACTATAAACCCCTTAATATATGTGGATTATTTTCTTTTTATTTTTATTCAACACTCAGTTTATTCACACAGGTGTCTTTTTATGGTCCGAGTACCAGCCTTTGATACCTGTCTGATCATCAAGTCACATCTTTGTCACTCCTGTCTCAGTTTGACCATCTGGATTAGAGTCAGAGTGTTTTTATTTTCATTGGAACAAAACAATAAGGTTCACACCGTCTCCCTCGTTCACATGCTGCCATTAAACAGATTGTGGGGTCCGGTCAGTTCAAACCTCTGACAAGTTGTACCCTAAGCTCGTTGTTGGGGTTTAATTTTTTTACGTCAAGTGATTATTTTGTACGCTGTGGTTGTGAAACGGTAACTGCACTTATCATAAAACATGAATTATGGCAGCAGTTCTGTTTATTCAGTTGTTTTTTGAGTTTAATGACAAAAAACAAGAGTATCAAACTCGTTTTCACAAATGACCACATGACCGTTACGGTGGGCTTTCGAGTAGAATTTATGACTTGTAAGTGGGGAAATTCCCACTTCCCAGTACAACTGGGCTGCAGCAAAAGTAGCCAACAAAACTGCAGTGAATATACACGGCAAATGTAGCCGGCTGCAGGCTAATTTGAACCCTGTGCACCTCTGTCTAGTGGTGGGATATCATCATTTTGTGGGTCAAATAATCCACATAGATTATGGGAGATGTAGTTTATTGTCAGTGTTGGCTTTAAAGCAGCATACGCCTATTTTAAGACATTAATACATCTTTGAAGTTTTTGCGGGCCACATAAAATGTTGTGACCGGCCACATTTGGCCCACAGGCCTTGAGTTTACCGTGGGATGTAAAATAACTAATTTGTAAAAACGTCCTCTGTTTAGGGTTGCACAGACCTAACCACACTATTACTAATTATAAGAATAAATAGTTGGAATTTGTCATTATATTTTATTGAATAAAGCAGCACAAACTGGTCAGTAGATTATGTTTTGGGTGAAATGACGAGTAGGAAGTGACCAAACTTGGAAGTGGTACAAATGGACTCAGACGGTTTCTCTGAAGGCCTACATCGAATTCAGCTTAGCGTTAAAATAACCCCACTGCAGTCGTTACGGTTGTCTAAACTCTAGTGCTGTTCCTGTGTTTTTGCAGGGAAAATGAAGTCCTGAAGGTCCAGCTGAAGAAGTATGTGGGTGCGGTACAGATGCTGAAACGAGAAGGAAGCCAGGACGCCGACGGTAAGATGCCGTCTCTTTCTCCAGGACAGAAATGTGGTTTCATGTCAGGGTCACGGGAGGCTTTCTCAACACAAAATGCTCGAGAACACAAACGGAGAAATAACATTTTTCAGAAAAATCCAGATCTGTTCTGTTAGATTTTTCTGGACCTTCAGTAATTGATGAGATTTTTGCAGCCTTACGTTGTCAAAAAGACCGCTTGTCTTCTGTCTCTCTGTTTGACTCATCCTGCAGTTGAGGTTTTTGGAGGATTTGATGTCTTTGACTTTGTTTCCTGGTTGCCAGGGGTTGGAAGTCATCCTCTGTATTAAGACTAGAAAGATAAGACTCTGCGTTTTAAAAGAAAAATACAATGAACACAGCAGATTATGATAGTTAATTGCATTCTGTTGGATAAAAAGGATAGAGGGGTGAGCCGTTATCTGAGCTGCTGGAAGGGTTTGTGTGTTTGTGACGAGAATATTTTGTGCGACAGAGATAATGAACTTTGCAAACCTTTGTCACTGTAATTCATTTATCCTGGATTTTTTTCTCATCTTCATCAATTCTTTTAGTCACGTGTTACAATATCTACTCTGGACAATTGCTCAAAGAGCAAAGTGCATCTGGTGATTCTTTAAAACAATATTTAATTTATTGATGTTTGAACACAACTTTGGTAAAGCTGTTTCTGTGGGTGACTTTAACACTGCAGCAACAATATGACGGTGCACGAGCTCAAAGGTGCGGTTCGCGACGGCAGCAGGGTTAATTTAGGAGAGAATCTGCACACTCAATAGGGCTTCCAGGACTGTGGGTGAATCCCATGAAGGGAAGAGGGTCCTTACTGTGGGACACAGTCCATGAGTCCCCCTCCTAACCATCAGATGCTCCATTTTCCCCCTTCTGCCCAATATTTACACAATTATCTTTCCTTATGTTTATGACACTGAGTACTAATAAATACCGGGCCCTTTTGAGCAACAACAACTTATAAAAATGTGACGTTAACACTGTTGCTGTACTATTGTTTTTATCTAATCACACAAAACTCTTCCTAAGATTTTATTATTTGTAGTAATTTTACTTTTGCAGCTCATCAATTTCCCTCTGGATCTCAAACTTCTTCACAGCAGTTTATTTTTTTTCTAATTCTAATAGACCGCAAAAAAAAATGTTATCTCTAAATGAAAGATTCATTTCTTTATCCAGCAGGATTTCCAGCAGTCAAACATATTCAGGAGCGTTGACAGCCCACCCCCCACCATGCAGGCCCGTGCAGGTTAGGCCCACAACGATGTCATCTTTAAAACATCACAACAGCTTCGTATTTCATCTCTCTGGTTCTGGGTTTGGCTCGTCAAACACGGTCGCGTGGCCCTGCCGAGCCCGGGGACAAACGAAACGAAAGAACCATGTGCGTACAGAGAGATCCTGACCCATGAAAACAGATGTACGTTAGCAGACGATGGCTGACACTCGGGTCACCACCAGAGACCGTCTTGTTAGCTGCCTGGTGTTTGTTTTCCCTGGCGGTGCGTATTTTACCGCAGTCATTATCCTACTCGCTCATGTTGACTTCTTCTTCTCCTGTCGTTTGTGTCTTCTCTGACTCCTTCTCAACCCTTCCTTCCACTCTCGTTCCCTTCGTCCCGACGGGCTCAGTAATTCCTCCTCCTCTGTGGCGTCTAAATGATTTCATCCTCCCTTACCTCTGTCTTCTCCCACTAATGATGTACCTCGTTCTGTCGTACTTTGATGTAGTCTGCTGCTGTACTTGTGTGTGTGTGTGTGTAGACAGGTGAATAATGTCTGAGCTGTTTAGGGTGAGCATGAATAAACAGACACACAAGCGCCTCTTCTCCTTTGTGTGCCGACAGCACGCTTCCCCACGATTGGTGCGTTGCCTGTTTTGAAACCCCTCCCGTTTGTAACGCCGCTGCAGATGTGATCTCTCGAACGCTCCTCAGGTGCTGTCAGAACCACTGACGTACCACATTTTCCCTCCGTTTGACAGAAACGATAATTACTGTTCCCGTGTACAGAGGCATCTATGCGTGTTTCTTTGGGGGAAGCCCCCGGTCTGCTGATACTTTCATGTGAGGCAGCAGCGAGCTCGTCTTTCTGTTTGGTCTTCATCACACACTTTGACTGCGGTTCATATAAAACGCACGAGTCCCATCTGAACATCTGTGTGCGTTCATCAAATGGAACGTATGATTTTCATTACACGTCATTAGCGTTACTCCCCTTTTTTTAGTCACGTCAAAGAAAAGTCACTCGTGCATAAGTGGCTTAATGAGTTTCCAATTTGCATGTGTGTGGCTTTGTGAATGCATACGTGTGCGTGTTCTGAAAAGGAAGCCGTGTCAAGTAGTCTTCAGTCGGGTTTGTAGACATTTATCATTTTTAAGTTGCAAAAGTTCTGCAAATTATACAAATCAGTGATTTCAGTTGCATAGGAACCTTACAAAATGCAAATGTAGGAACGAACCAATGGTGAAGCTAAAGGAGTAGCCCTCAAAGGTGTAACTGCAACAGTTTGGCAGTAGTTAGGATCTGAGCCAATAAAATACGTCTAATCCCATAAATAATGTGTGCTAGCTCTGTATGATGGAACCAGAGGTGAAAATATTTCTCATCTTTAACTACCTCTTATAACCTCTGACCGCTGCGAGGATGAACGTGTTGTAGGATAAACTTCAAAGACGATGAAGTTCAGTCACCACCTCTGCTGCTACGACTGCCCACCAATCAGCTGCTTCATCGTGTAACGTTTTCTAATTACTGATATAATGAGGTTTGTGCCGATAGATAGAAGTAAGAATGCTCTGACTAGTCTTTATAGAGTGATTTATCCAGATTAGCTTTGTGGAGAGACTTGGTAGAGTGCTGTGTGGATGGGTAATCGAGAACAAGTATCCTGGTCGGGTAAAAAAAGACTA
>JAVKLF010000047.1:4684551-4697293 GCA_034783495.1 Millerichthys robustus
AACAATTTGTATTAAACAAATTAAGAAACATTTTATGAATGATTTTCTTTAAAGTATAATAAAAAGATGATTAGTTTAGTTGAACAATAATATTCTTAGTTAAAACAATTATAAATCAAAATAAAAGTGATTATTATTTTGTTATTAATTGATTAAAGGAGAATAAAAAGTATATTTTAAGTAACAAAATTGACTATTAAAGATTAACTCAGTTTGATTAGGAACAAAGTTCAGTCTCTTCTTGAGGGGCTCTTCGAGCCCAGGGCAAAGACAGGTGACCCCAATTTCCCCTTTGGGGTGACCACTACAATCATGTAAACAAAACAGAATTTTGTTTGGTTCCACTGTCAGCAGCCGTTTGATGTAGTTATCAAAAATCACTTGTAGTTTTACATTTACTGATTGCCTTAAAGGTTTATTTAAAATCCAAAATCGGGTTCAGGAGATAATTTGCAACTACACGATCACCCATCACCATAAAAAGTAAGGGATAAATTTGCCTCACTGCGCTGCCGGCAACAGTGTTCTCTATAATATAACTCATTTTATTTAGTTTATTGACTAAATTCATTATTTTCCTATTTTACAACGTTACTTTTTTAACAACATTTCTGTAGGTGTTTGAATTATTTTAATATTACGGCTGTTATTTGAAAAAAAAAAAACAAACACTTGAATAGATTTGCTTTGGCTCTTTAAACCAAAACTGTTTCCTTTCCCACAGATTTATTTGAAAATGCATTTGTTCTTGCAGCGGTAAAGGAAAAAAAGCATCAATACATCAAATATTCAATCGCAACTTTAAAAAGTAGATATTTTAGGTCACAGCAGTCACAGTAGACGTCTACAGAATTCTAGACGGACCTAATTTCCTTCATTCTAGTTTCTGTTAGTTGTTTAGTAATGACATTTTAAAAAATAATTTGCATTGTTCATATGAACAAAACACACTTAAAGCAAAAAACAAACACAAGACAGAGTCTAGTGAGAAGGAAACATTACAGACAAAAATAAGTCGTGTAGAAGTTTCAGCTGTTTGTTTTTCTCACATTCTTTCTAACTTTCTGTTTTGTTGTCGGAGCGCACTGACTGAAATGCAGCCTCCTAAGACTATTTTTAATCACCCTCACTTGATAAGGTCAAGAAGGTTGATGCTCTGTTTGTATGAAATGTGTGTTTTTAATAAAGCCCAGCATCATTTGTGGTCAGGATCAACCATAACTGTGCTCTACCTTTGGCCACGTGTGATGGTGAGAGCCTTCAGTTACAACCAAGATGAAGGCCTGAAAGTCGTGTTACTTCATTTGTTTTCCTTCCACGACAGCAAAGCCAGCAGAAATCATCCTCGGAGAAGAGCCGCAGCAAGAAGGGCAAAGAGTCAAAGTCCAGGGTGAAAAAGCTGAAGTACCACCAGTACGTTCCTCCAGACCAGAAGCAGGAGCCCAGTGAAGTACCCATGGACTCGTCGTACGCTCGACTGCTGCAGCAGCAGCAGCTGTTCCTCCAGCTGCAGATCCTCAGCCAGCAGCAGCAGCAGCACTACAACTATCAGACCATACTACCAGCACCCCTCAAGTATGTCTGCAAAACACAACATCCACCGTATGAGAACAAAAAGAACTTTTCTTCTGCCTGCTTTGCTTTGAGAAACAGTGATTTACGAATATATTCCCTTTAGGCATTCATCACTAATATGTTTTTACTGGGCTTCATTTATTTTTCCTCTAATCTGGTTTGGCTCCATCTCATGTCAGAATGCCCCAAATCTGAGCCAAGTATTTTTGAAAAGCTTACGGAGCCAACGACTGCTTTCCGCTGGCAACCTCGTGTCTGAACGTATGAATAACGGACAGGATGTTGGTTTCAGAACAGTTCTCGCAGCAAAACCTTCTTTAAACTGTGTTGATGCACGTTTTGGTTGACTGGGTTTGTTAGCTGGTTGAGAAGAGACAGGATGGATTATCTAACTTCAGTCTCTTGTCTCCTTTTCTTCTTGTGGTGCAGAAGTACCGTGCATTTCCCTGATTTAACAACGACTTCCTTCTCCCTGTAGATCCGTGGCAGAGGCTCAGAACAATGGCGTCTGTAAGCTGCCCACTTCCTTTGTGGTGTCTTTGCCCACTGGGACCCCCCCTCCCCCCCAGCCTCGTCCAAACTCTGTGTCTAACCGTAAACCAGGAGTCCTAACAGCCAACCTGGAGGAAATGAAGGTGTGTGAAAATCTTTGTGTAGCAAAACGTTCTTCATGCTGTTGGGAGTCAAATTATTTTTTTATTTAGAATGTCTTTAAGTTAAACTTACTTTCTGTAGTTTTTAAATAAAAAAAGACCAAAAAGTGGTAAAAATGCAAACATGGGCATCAATTAGATAATTAGGATTTTTTCTGTGTGTAAGTGTGTGTTTGCAAACTCTCTCATGAACCACACAATAAATTTTAATGAAACCATTGGGTGCACATCAACAACTAACTAACTTTTGGAATCAACCAAATTCAAGATGGCTTCCAAAGCTAATTACTTCAGCCAGCACAACAAAGGCTGAACTTTGTTAATATTCTGGATATATTGTGTGGAAGTCATTAAGTCCGTTACTACACGTACTTTGAGCTTCATGGTGGATAATTTTATTTTCAAAGTTTGACAAAAAAGGCTTTAATGGTTTTTTTAACATAAAATATTTTAGTTTAAAATCCTGGTGTGAAAGGTGGTTGGCAATATGCATTCATTCTTCAACTGTAGTAGAAATGGACCAAACTGCCCTGCCTCAACTTAACAAAGCAATCAGACACTTTCAGGTTGTGTCAAAAAGTTTGAAGGCGTTTAGTGATAATTAACACAAACATGTTTGTCTTTCTAGGTGACCGAGCTAAAATCAGAGCTCAAACTGCGTGGCCTCCCAGTGTCGGGAACAAAAACGGATCTGATCGAAAGACTGAAGCCTTTCCAGGACATCACCGCTCCCGCCGCCACCGCTGCCTCCTCCATCGCCATGGAAGTCACCCCAACCGCAGCACCTGCCGTAGTTCTTCCAGTCCAGAAAGTGGTTTCAGAGAGTATCAGCTCTACGCCTCCTGTCTCCCCCATTCCTGCTGACTCAGCTTCCCTCCAGCCGGATGTCGGTATGTCTGAGGCTCCAGCTGAAATACAAAAAGGGGGCTTTGCCTCTGCTGGGCCACGCTCCTCCCCTCAACCGTTTTTTCAAGTTCCTGAGGAAAAAGACAGGAGGCTCCACGAAAAGGAGCGGCAGATAGAGGAGCTGATGAGAAAGCTGGAGCAGGAGCAGAGGTTGGTGGAGGAGCTGAAGATGCAGCTAGAGGTGGAGAAAAGAGGTCAGGTTGACTCGACCACTTCTGTGTCTCCCATCAGCACCTTTCCTGCTGTCCTAAACCCAAATGAAATTAAAATGGAGAGAACTGTCGTGTCCAACTGCTCGACCAACACAGCCGCCGTCCCAAACTCAGTCCGGCCAGCTGTGGTGAAACTGGAGGACGTGACCGTTTCGTCAGGCAAGCCGCTGCAGCTCCAGACCCAAACCCAGCTCGTCGCACAGCTCCAGCCTCAAGCTAACCCCCAAGTAGCCGCCAGCCCACAGCTCTGCCCCCCGTCCCAGACAAGTCCCCAAATCCAGGCTCAGCCTGCAGCCTCTGGCCTCCAGCAGTTCTTCATCAGCCACCCTGGTGGTGTGTCCCAAGTCCTGGGTCCAGTCCAGCCTCAGACGCTGCTGACCGCTGGCCAGGCTGGAACTCAGATCCTCTTTCCTGTCTCACTACCCAACAACGCCACCGTCAGCCTGCAGGTCTAACTACTGAAGCATGACATGTTTCTGAGAGTTAACAAGTTCATGAACAGGACCAACAATCTGTAAAACTGTGTTTTATACTTTGGTTTTCTTTTCAGCCTGTCCTTCAAGGCACAGTCTCAAATCCAGGTCTGGTTCAAGCTCCAGTTCCTCAGATGCAGACCAGCAAGGTGGAGATGACAACCAGCCAGCAGCCGCTGCTACAAGTCAGTCAGAGACACACACACACGCACACGTACTTTGTTTGTTACATCCATATAATTGATGAAATTTGACCATGCTTTGTTCTGGAGAAGAAATGTTACTAATTTTATTTTCTGTCCTGTCTGTCCTGCGTCTAAAATGACCTCACAGTCTGATTTTTGTTTGCGTCTTCAGACTCTGACTGTGTGCAACAACACTACTGGGTTAGGGACCCAAACAAGGACTGAGATCCATCCCCAGTGTTTTCTGAGGAGTTCCCCGGAGAACAGAGTTTCTCCGCAGGCTTCACCGAACCACCAGATCTCCAATGGACCCCTGAATAAGGTGTTTGTGATGAGCTGTCACTGAGAGCACCAGTTCTGCTAGCTTGATGCTTTTCAGGATCATTTCTTGTTAAAAGACACGAGTTCTTCACTCTGCTTGTTCTTTTCTTTTCCTCCCATCCTCTCAGTCAGCCTCCCCGCAGCCTGCCTTCATCCTCCAGCCCAACTCTCTGGTTACTCAGCCCCCGAAGACGAGAGAGCCCCCCCGCTATGAGGAGGCGGTCAAACAGACTCACAACATCCACATTAACAGTGTGTCGCAGGTGAGATACTCACAACTAACGGCTCGAGCAGAAGGGATGTTTGACCATTTCTCAGGGTTGTCCTCTGAAAGAGCCTCACGTTTCATGTAGTATCCGTAGAAACAGTACATTGTGTGTGGACCAGAAAGTGTTGACGTAATCAACACGTTCATGTACCGAATGAATGATGGGGAAAAAGTTTATGTGAACTGTGCTCAGCAGCGACGGCTTTCTCCGTGTGGAAATAAATCAGTATCACCTAGATGCACCTTTTTTTCCTCTTATTGTTCCAGAGACTCAATAAGATTTTTCAGAAAACAAAGTATTGTTTATTTTCAGCGCAGTGATCATAAAGTGTCCTTGAATGTCTTTTTAGGTTTCCACGGCAACAAGCCAGCACATGGATGACTTGTTTGATATTCTCATAGAAAGTGGAGGTAAGTGATGTGATGTTTTCAGATTGTAGGAGGTGTCCATCATTTCATTTCCCAATCTTTGTCCCTCCACCCTGCAGAGATCACTCCGTTTATCCATCAGGACGCCCCAGCCTCTCCGAGAAAGACCCTGCCGGTCACTGCCAACATCACCGTTCTTCCTGTCAGCGCCGCGCTGTCCAGACCGCCTCCGCAGATCCAGGTAGCTCCTCCCCACACGCTGAGCGCCGCCGTCACCCCCACCCTGCCCGGGCTCTCCCCGCTGGGCACGGACAATCAGCTGGAGGCCTTCCTGGAGGGGACGCTGGTGGGGACGCCGCACGTGTCAGACCCTCGCACGCGGGGCCTGATGGAGGAGCTGCAGGCTCAGCTGGCGAGCCAGCAGCCCTACTCGCCCATGGACACGTCAGACCTGTCCTTCTGCGACTCGTCCTCCGCCGCCTCCTCGCTCAACCTGGGCCTGTCTGACCCGGCGCTAGACAACATGGAGTGGCTGGACCTCACCATGCCTCCGGGGCCCCCGGGGGCGCCGCTCACACCACTGGGGATTCCGACGGACTTCCTGGACACGCACGACCTGCAGCTGCACTGGGACTGATGAGAAGGGAGAGCCAGGAGGCTGGGAACAGGGTGAAGGAGAAGTCATGCCTTCTGTGCCATACCGATCTAACATCTGTAATATTCCTACTATCCTACAGAAGCAGACGCTATACAGGCCCGATATTCAACCGGTACCGGGGTTTGCACAGCTTTCATTACGCTGACACCTGAACTATCGATTCTTTCCAGATCAGAGGAGACGGCGCCAAAAGGAGACTGTTTGTAAATACTCTTTAAACCACATCACTAGATTTCTGTCCTGGGAGCCTGAGTCGTATCGAAGACTGATAATCGGCTTCAGTAGCTGGCTTTCAGTGAGAACAGCTCTCCTGTCGGAGCACAGTGTCCAGATGCTCAGACTGAGACTGTAGTCGGAGAATCTAAATTTGTGTGGGAAGAAGAAACAAATCTTTGCTTTAAATGACACGTTTGCATGAAGTTCAGGTGCAGTTTAGGCCCAAATTTGCCAGAATCTTACAGACATGTCAAGAACGATACACAGCTCTACTTCAAATTTAGCTCTCTGATTGTTTTGAGACATTTTAGAGGCTCTTGTGAATTCTGTTCACAAGTTGTCACCAACAGTTTCAGCCCAGGGAGATACTGGCTTTTAGTTGGAGATTACAAATTGGGAGAATTTGGCATGAAGACAGACTGAGTGAGCAGTGTGCCACGTTTTGCACGACCAGTTTGTGATCTTGCAGGCCAGCAACCCAACGTCAAAGCACCCCCATGTTTAGGATTTAATCAACTAGAGTACACCTTTGGAATGAATTTAGACAAATGAATACTAACTATTATTAATTATCTGTAGGGCTTTTAGACCTGGACATTCAGCGACTGGTTGAAGACGAGTTCGAGTCGCTCACAACAACTTTGGAACGATTTCTAGGAAGAGTTGTAGCATCAATTTTACAAGTTCAAAGTTCAAGTGAGAGAGACTGCAAGGAAAGAGAAAACCTTCACGATCGTCTGGAGACTGAATGAGGCTCACCCACAGTCGCAGCCTCCTGAGGTTCTGGTTCTTGTTCCACTGAAGCATGTGGTGCCAAACTGACTCACAACACAACACTCTCTCTAACTAATAACTCAGACTAGAGTTAGAATAAGATCCAAAATATTGTGTTTCTCAATATAAAGGCACATTGATGTTTGTGAACTTCAGTACAGAATCATAGTGACCCCCTTCTCCTAAAACCAGTAAGTGCTCTGAGAACTCTCCACAGACCGGTCCGGTCTGCCGCACGAATCTGATACCATGACATCACCGATCCGGCAACGACTCTTAAACCATTCGACGGGGAGGGGAACCCCTCCGTCAACGTGAGAGCTATGCACTAAAAGAGGCTGAAGGGTCCGACAAAGACCGCCCCGCCTCAGAACAATAAAATGTGAACGCTGCAGATCCGAAGTGATGGATGATGGTCCGTGATTGTAATCAACGATCACGTTGGCCAGTTGTTCTGCAGTCGTCAACGTTCCTTTCTTTGAATGTACTTCTGAAAACTTAACAAAAAGACAGACTTCAGTTGAAATTTGGCAGCTTTGGGTTTTTTTCTGTTTCAAACTGACAAAAAAAAAACTATACAAAGGGAGCAAAAAATCAGTTTATAAGGCGTTTAGACAATAAGTGTGCTGCGAGTCGTATCAGAGGAGCAAAACGTCTTTGAGCTTTATATTTAGCTGTCACACAGTACCGCTGCACTTTGTGTGTGTGTGTGTGTCTGTGTGTGTGTGTCTGTGTGTGTGTGTGCGTGCGTGTGTGTGCGTGCGGATTGGTCTTCCGTCTCTTGCATGTACATGCCTCTCCGTGTGCATGACTGTTCTGTGTTTATGCTCCAGTTGTTTCTAAGCTGAAGACAAAAAATAGAGAAACTACTTCCTGTTTGCCCGTCAGACCCGTCAGGCCCGTCGGGTCTTTCCTCACCAAAAGGCTTCTGGTCTGCATTTGTTTTGGATGTTTGCTTGGTGTCCCACAGCCGAGAACACGCGGGGCTCGGTGTGGCGGGATTTTGTTTTAAAGGTACTCTTTGGAGAACAATGAAGAAAAGTTTGTTTCTCATATCGATGTTTCTTATGTTCCTAAATTACTTCTGTAATTTGTGACCAGATTTCGACTAAAACAAGTTTATCTCTTTGAACAACTGAAGCGGCAGAAAATATGTCAACAAGACGCCTGCTTGATCCCCAGTATTTCTTCTTGTCAGTTGGCTAAACTCATTCTGCTTCTTTTCTTTTGCGTGTAGCATCAGATTCACTTTTAATTTCCGTCTTCTCCGAGATTCTGCTGCAGCCATCCTAATGTTGGTCACATGACTCAAGCTTTGGCAGCAGATTCAGAGTTGTGTGTACCTGCATTTCAGAACTGCATATCAACACATCTTGGATTTATTGCACCATTTTGATAAACTTCAGAATAACCTTAATGATATATGATTTTATGCTTTGCAACAAGTACCTTTAACCTTTTTCTAAAAAAAGTTTTTTGTTTTTTTTTCTCTGGAGTTATAGAAGTAATGTCTCCTGTGAATATTCCCTCTTCCAGTTCACCTGGATGCACTTTTGAAACAAGTTCATTAATTTAAATGTAGTTTTGTTTTAGCCACTTCCTCCTACAGTTCCATCCACGGACACTAGAGGGCGACGCCTCTTCAGGGTCGTTACTAAAACTTGTATTTTTGGGGAACGGTTTCTGCTTCTGCTCGTACATTTATTGTCTTCATGTCGTTTGACCGTGTGCAAGAACGAAGCCAAACACTGCACACACTTTCTTCTCTGATAGTTCTGTTCAGAGAGGACCACCAGGACCTCCTCTGGGTCCTGTTCCCCAAACTTGGGTCAAGTGTTCTGGACATGACTATCTGTTTTTTCCACCACGTTGCTGTTTGGTAACATATATTATAGCTGGTTTTAGTGTTTTATTTCCTGTTTTCTTCAGTCCGATCTGACATTCAGTCACCAAAACGACTGTGGAACATTTTGTTTTGTTAAATATCACCTGTTTTTGTTTGTTTTGTACTTCTCCTTTTTTACACGGTTATAAATGACACTCATGTGACTTCTGTGTATATTTTGGGTTTATATTTGATATACGAAGCGGTTTGCTGCAGGAAACCTCCGCTCAGATGTGAGTTTGTGCCACGCTTGCTCAGCATGTTGGCTGCAGATAAAAGCAATAACAGCTGCTGTCCCTCCGTGGTCCGATGGAAGTGGTCTGACAGAGTGATGCAGCACAGAAGCACTTCATATGTGGGGTCTCGGGGTGCTGGGACGGGTTTGGGCTCTCGGCAGCTGACGGGCATCACGCCTCTCCCATCGGTCTCCATCGCCCACGCCATGCCTCTTGTTGGTGATGCCGTATGTTTTGCACATTGTGTACATATTTCTATAGATGTGGATGCATATTTTTCTACATGTGTGACATTCATGGGCTCTCCGATGTTTTTTTGTACATACTATCAGAAATGAACAAAGTACTGTACGCTTTCACGTGTCAATAAAAGTTGGTGTACCGTGGAAAAGTTCTGCAGCAGGATTTGTTGTGTTTCTCCTACCCTGTTTGTGGCGTGTCTGACAGCGTCTTTATTCATGCAAACAAACACGCACTTCCTTTTTTTACTTTTCCCGCACATAACGGAGATTACAAAAATCAAGTACAGAAAGTGTACAGAATGTTTGTTAGCAAAATATCTCATGAAATATGGAACAGATTTGAATGAAACTGATTGTAATTATTGGACAACATCTGATTACTTTTGGACTCAATTTCAAGAAGGCGGCCACATCTTATAAAACCCCAAATCTGCTACAGCTCAGTGGTTTAACAGATCCTGAGCTAAGAGTCGGTGTGGTAGTAGCTGACAGTCACTACAGAAACACCAAACACTTACAGCACGATGGCGATACATCAACACACTTCTGAAGAACTCTGACTTGAAAGGCAGCGAGCGATTTTTAAAGTCAAGTCACGAAAGTGCACAAACTTTGGAATTATCTTAAAATGGATTTAAATGTTTCTTTGCCTCGGGTCCTGGATTCATCGGCAGCTCCTCAGGATCACTTTGTATTTTGCTTCTCAGTCCCAGAAAATAATCCCTGCAGATAAATGATGATGATGATGATGATGGTTAACCATCAGCGTATTAGAAAATAAAAGAAGAAATCAGTCGGAGCTTCTCCAGAACCTCAGGTTGTGCTCCGATCCTGAACTCTCAGCAGGTTCCTCAGGTCTCTCCAACATGAAGCCTTAAATTATTTCTGATTGGCAGCACGATGGATCAGCGGTCAGCACTGATGCCCCACAGCAAGAAGGGTTCGATCCGCGGTTCAGATCTGGGCTGAGTTTACATGTTCTCCTCGCTCTTGCGTGGGTTTTCTCCAGGTTGCCTTCAGGCTCAGGCCTTTCTTACAAAACAGATCTGTAATTTAGTTTTGTGTGAAAGTTCGAGCAGTTCTGTTTCTCTGTAAGCTAAAACCCGTCAGTCCAGATGACTGCAGGACGTCTGTTGGTGCCGGTCCAGAACTTCTTGTTAAGAAAGGATGCTGGTGCTTTCAGGCGTCTGCAGATCTTCGTCCCACAAGTCAACAGATGGGCCTCTTCAGATCACAGAGACACAAAACTTAGTCTTTAACTGAATATAAATATCATGTTAAAATGAGAAACGGGTAACTATTTAAATAATATATTTCTTTTAACTTGCTTTAGACCTGGAAAGTCCCGCCGCTTTTTTAGATTCAGCATATTTGACTGCAAGAGACCAGATAAACAGAAACGGTTTCCGTCAGGTGCTCAGAACAAAAGTGACTCAATTATAAATCCAGTTTTTGTTTTTATTTTCCAAAGAGGAAGTATTTACAGCAGCACTGAAAGAAAAACAATCTACATCTGTGCTTCTGTCCATCAGACTCCTGTCCGGCGGGGTCTAGTCTCAATCCTTCCTGGTGGTCCTGGTGTCAGAGGGGGTAGTGGGTGTGGACGACGGCCTGACACTGGGGGCACCGATGGTGGGTGTCCCTGAGGGGCTTCATGCAGAACGGGATCAGACAGCAGCCTGCGACACAGCTGGAGGGAAACAGACGAAGAGTGGAGCTCATCCAGAGTCTTTTCACAGACAGAACTCGGGTTAGTCAGGAGTGGGCTTCTGTGGAAATAGTGGCTCCGATCAAACATATTGTATTCATGACGGGATTTCCAAACTAATCACTAATTTATGAACTTTGACGCCGCTGAATTCAGACTCATCGTGACACCCAGAGATAAATGTGGGAACATTTCACTAACAAGCCATTTCAAAGTGCTTTACAAGATGAAAACATTAAAAGTACATTACTGTCACAAAATAAAGGAAAGTACAAACAGGAAGTTGAACCACAGACTGAAATGATCAGAGTTTCAGTCCAGGGTGGAAACAGAACTCCCAAACGCAACAAAAGAGTTTTTCACCTTGATTTAAAAGCACTCAGAGTTTAGTTCAGTTTTCTGGAGGTTTCTTCCAGATTAGTGGAGGCTGATTGCAGTAAGTTTTACATTTTTTAAACAAATGGGACATTGTTCTTATCTTGCTGCTGTGTTTTAAAATTTACTTTTCAAATCCGTTTAGCTGTAGTTCATTATTGTATTCTTAAAAGAAAAATATTGGACACCAAACGTGCGTGCGGGGACGTAGGTGGGACTTCAAAGACCCTCATCTCAGGTGCACAGACTCTGGTTCCAAAAATACAACATGGCAGCGCTTCAGTTATCGTCCGTGGTAGAAGGTGCGGACAATAAGCAAAGCTTTGTTTATTTCTTTTACAACCAATGGAATATTGTGTTACGTTAAAATTATTTAAATTACAGTTTTTATCATTTGAAAATGCATTTGCACAAACAGTTATAAAACCTTTGAGGCTGTAGCTGTTTTAAGATGACGTCAATCCACTTCGGTCTTTGTTCTGCTCGGAGTAGCCATTAGTCAGAATTAAACTTATTTTCCCAGTCTGAGGTTGTTAAACAAAAAAAACCCATCTACAACAGGTAAGATACTGTTTGTTCATAAACTTCCAAAGAACTCTACTTTAATGTTTTAAAGTAATATTTTATCAGCAAACACATTTAGGTGCAAACATTTAGTCAAATGATGCAGCAACAACTCACCCCATGAAGGCGCACATGAAGCACAAAACCCACATCGCCCCGCCCCTCGTACTGCGGGTTACCGTGACAACAACCTCTTCACAGGATGGACACTTTGTGAGTTCTGCTGTCCGGCCCAAAGTCTCCGCTTCAAGAAGAAAAACACAGACATCAGAATCCCACCGAACACGGACAGGTGGTCCTCTCATCAACACCTGCACACAGGTGCGACACACCTGGAACGATGAGGCTCGGGTCCCTTTGTTCTGCAGATGGAACTTCCTGGTTCAGCACGGGGGGAGGCAGCACGAAGATCCCTCCTCGGGGGGTCTCTTTGTAAGCTTCGAGACCTGATCGTTCAAACCCAGATTACTCCAACATGCTCCTTACACACACACACACACACACACACGCACACACGCACGCACGCACACACACACACACCTTCCTTTGTGTATTTCTGGACACCCGCTCCTTTGTTCTTCAACTCTACCCTTTTCACCTGCAGCTCCTCGAGCTCCCTCTGAATGGACTTCAGCTCGTTTGTGTCCTCGCTGTCCTCCACTGGGACAAAACAAATCAAACACCTTATTTTATTACCTGAATGATCCTAAAATGTGAGAATGCTGAGCTGGACCATGTTGTGTGTTGGACAAAGGAACTCGGAGGACTAAATATGTTGGTCTGTTACTTCCAAACCTGGTGGTTAAAGTTTCGTACACAACGGGGGCCGTTGTGTTCATGTCCAAATTTAGGTTTG
Source organism: Millerichthys robustus (assembly GCA_034783495.1). Classification (NCBI taxonomy): domain Eukaryota; kingdom Metazoa; phylum Chordata; class Actinopteri; order Cyprinodontiformes; family Rivulidae; genus Millerichthys; species Millerichthys robustus. The sequence continues at coordinate 4,697,028 of JAVKLF010000047.1, forward strand.
CACCGAGCCAGGGGTCAGAGGTTATCGCTAGGGGTTCGATCCAAGCTAAAGGTGCTAGAAGTTAGGAGTTTTTGTGAGGTTCTGATCTTGGCTCGTATAAACACCTGGTTCTTCCTTCATGGGTTAAACAGCGATCAACAATACTTTGTTTTATTGTTTTTGTTGTTGTTTTGACCAGGATGTGTTCTTTAACTTCCACGTGTAAACTGTCACCGAGACCACCTGCATCTACAGGTAGGGACTGGAGACCTGTACAGATGTCCCTG
>JAVKLF010000047.1:4706337-4718804 GCA_034783495.1 Millerichthys robustus
TGTGTGTGTGTGTGTGTGTGTGTGTGTGTGTGTGTGTGTGTGTGTGTGTGTGTGTGTGTGTGTGTGTGTGCGCTCACAAACAGATGAGCTGAAACGATTTTCAGTCTAATCAAAGACATTCCTCAGAAACAGGAGTTACAGTATGTGCTTGTGGCCGGCTGAAGAGACGCTTTTTATCTGCTGGTTAACTTATGCAAAGTCTACTTAAGACCTGAAAATGAGCCAGTCAGTCTGTCAGTCAGTCAGTCAGTCAGTCAGACAGACAGACAGACACACACACTCTCTCAGTACTTTTCCTTCCAGCTGTTGGAATGATTTGCAGCAAGTAAAAGGTGACATGTTGGTTTCTGATGATGTTCTTGCTGTGCACAAAAAGACGTTACTTTCAGTAAAAACAGCAAACTCTGGTGCAGTTGATGCTAATCTTACAGCACAGCTTCATCCATTCAATCAAACCTTCAATAAAATAAACATTTAATAAGAAATGTGTCTGTTTTGGTTAAATCTTGTATCATGTTGTGCATCAACATCAGTTTTACATCCACTTTCTGTGAAAGTTTTTCCAGTGACTTCTGATAATAATAAGCCAACAAGAACAGGTAACAAATGTGGAAATACTTCTGATTTGTGGAAGACATTGTTCTAACTGCTCTGAACATTTCCAAAATAATATTTAAACATTACCGGTGTAATTTCCTCTTTCTGTTCTCAATAACAAACATTAGTAGGATCCCACGACTCGTTCTCCCCTCTCTCTCTCTCTCTTTTTCTCTCACTTCCTTCTTCCCGTCTCCCTCGCCACCTCTCATCTGTCTGCGACGTGTTGATTCAGTTCACACGTAGCAAACTGTGCTGCGAGGTCTGAGAGACACGAGAGTCGCAGGCAAACCTGCCGGCTGGTGGCTCAGAACTCGGCTCCTGCTCAACTCATATAAATAAAAAATAAAATCAACAGATTATAATGGATAACCGTTTTTTACTACATATGCACGTAACATTACATAACCTACATATGATTACAAACAGACAGCTCTTGCATCACAACTTCTGCCTTTTGTTACACATATTTAAGTTTTTTGTTTTGTTTTCCTGTAAATATAATAGTGTTGACAGGCCTCCCTGCCTGTCTTCTGATAAAATAAGCAGAAAAAATGGAACTTAACTTTAATTTGACTGTTGTGAAGCAGCTGAATAGCTTACAGTAAATGTGTAACCAGACATTTAAAATCCAAACCCTCAGCTGAGAACAGAGCTCACCCAGCTCACTTCTACAGCGAACATGGTTCAACGATACATAAGAAATGGCAGAAAGGATACATCCCACCCTCTGACACACAGCTACCTGAGCTGTATAAAAACATTTCCGTCACCTGTTGAATATTGTTTTTTCCTGTTGATAATAAAGCATCAACTTGAGAAATGCAAGATTTTATCGAAGAACATTCTGAAAGTGCGGGAGGTTTTTGTACATTACTCTGTCACTTCTAATGTCCAAACAAGCAGTGAAATCAGAAGTTAAAGATACAAATCATCTCCTTGGCTTTGCTTACATTTTATAAACACGTGTCTACAATACTTTCAAACATTCTGAACAACTGACACAACCTAAATAAACAGTATTTAAGGGTAACTTAGGAAGGAAATGAATGAAATAAATACCCTGGTTTACAAAAACAAAAGCACAATACAAAATATCTTTTCAAACATGAACCTGATGTCATGGATTTTGCGTTTAGTTGTGGTTATGAGACCTGGACATGGAAGAGTTGACTCCAACATGTTTCCCATTTCTGTAACCTCAACAGATGACAGCTCACCAAAACTATGTTTAGGAAACGCACCGCTCGCAGGCCTACGTGACGTTACATCGGACTGATTTCATGTTATGTGGCGGTGAGACTCCAAAAAATACAAAAAAGGTGATTTCTTCAGAAATCTGCCTTAAATAAAGAAAGAAAACAAACAAAAAGCCATCTTGTTTTAGATTCAGAAATAAATCCTACAACTAGAAAAGGTCACCAAGTATAACTTAAACAAAATGTGACAGGAAGCAAAAGAACATAATAAAAGCTAAAGTGCTGAATGGTTGTTTGGTGCGTTAACAGAACCGAGTGTGTGTGTCTGATAAATGTTTAAATAGGGAGTGTTTTATGGTGTGTGTGTAGCCAAGAGCAGCTTTTTGTTTTGAACATGTAGATCTGCGTGTGGCGTCCAAGGCCACTGGAAATGACTTAACTGGAGCTGCTTCCAAACATCAATCAAACCTGGCGATAAAGAAATATATATACATTTCAACATTGACAAATTAATGAAGTCTTTCTGAACAAAAATGTAATTTTTACATTAAGTGTAAAGTTTTTAATAACCAAATTGGTTTTCTACCAAAACAGTTGATCATTTAAAATTATTGTACACATTATTACCCTACTAAATATGATTAAACCTTTTATTTAACAGAAAATCCAACTCATTTTATGCCATTTTGATTTTCGAACAAACGCTCCTTTTAAAACAAAATAATAGCAACTAGGCAGCCAACAGATGCTGAATATGTTTAAAGTATCCTTTACATCCGTCCCCTCGATTCCTCCATGATATCATTCAGATTGTGGCAGGAGAGCCTCCGAATCACTGAACGTCTCTTCGTGTAATTATATACACAAAATGATTGTGATCACAAGAAAGAGTGATTCATTGGTGGAGTAAGGCTTTGTTTTTGACTAGAATATGACAAACCAATGAACAAGACCTGGACATGTACACAGTATGCTGCTAAATACAGCTGTTAGCATGCTAACAGGATGTGTTCAGTGTCTCTCCTTACAGAAAAGGGGAAAAGGGTCTGTTTAGTCAGCCTGGCAAAGAAACTATTAGACTACAGATCATCATGACGGGAAAACATGGATGACTGCACCCAGGGTTAGCTAGCCAGATGGCTTTCTTTCTGGCAGACAAAATAAAACAATATCCTGCTTCTGTTTCATAAGACTTTGTGTTTATTGTCTTTTTTTGACAACTTAAAACAAAACTTAGGAGGGAAAAAGTATAAAAAGGGAACTGTTCTTTTTGAATAGTAGCACATAGGGAGGATTTACACATCCAACAATACATACTGTACAAAAAACACAAACATTTGTCTTTTTTTAGAATTTTCTTTAAATGCAATAGAAAAATATTACCTCACTGGGTTCAGAATCATAAACACAAAAACATTATCACCAGCCTTCACTTTTCTGCAACGAGCCTCTGAAAGTAGCTGTACAGAGTTGAATGTGGTATTGATCTGTGACAGCGCCGGACTACAAGGACCCACTGAGTCTGAATGAAGTGTACTGCGGACCTGAGAGAACGGGCCGGGCCGGGCACAATCTAACCCCACTGCCTATACAGAACCTAAAGGTCTCCCATGTTCTGCTCGTAGTTCATCAGCCACACGAGGAACCCTCAGAGTGCTGCCTGTAAGAGATCGGACTCCAAGAATCGTGACCCAACACCACTGCTCATAAACACATCTGGCCCTCACAGCTATTCCACATGGAGTCCCTATCCTCGAACCCCCTGAGCCAAAGTTTATGTGTGTCTGTGTGCGCACGACTGAGGGTGTGTAGTTAGGGGCTTCTGGGAAGCCGTGCTCCTGGAAACATGCAGAGCACCATGCTGGAACATGCAGAGAGCACAGGCCAAGCCTCTTCAGATGTGGTTAAATGTTTGGCATGACCGTACAACACATGGCGCACACACACACACACACACGGAGGAGGATTTCTGAATAACCCTCTTTAGGAGCCACGCCCGGACATCCAAACAGTGTTTTTAGTTACCAAAAACATCCCCTCAAACAGTGACACACAGCAACGTAGAGACCTCTCTCCTCCCAGGTGTTATATTTTCAGGAAACGACATCATCACCCCACAGTGCGGCTGTAATTTCCTTCCACACGTGCTCAGAATCTTCACAAGTTTTATTCACCTCATGCAAAGCGCTTGTGACCACAGGTAATTAAAGCACAATAAAAAATGTAGAGTTGGTTTTTTTTGTAGGTTTTTACAGTAAATGTTGAATCCTCGGAAAGGATGGGCAGCATTCATGAGGAGGAATAAAACTAAAGTTCTACAAATATTTTCTGAAAACACTAAGTTATAATTGAACATAATTATAAGGTCACTAAGATCATCATTTTGGTCGAATCTTTATATAAAGTTATGTGCAGTCTTACAGGATATCAGAAAGTCAGAGTGTTGGAAATTAAGTTTTTTTCATGTCAGCTGACCATGGCAGCCATCTTAAATCAGGTTGGCTCTAAAAGGTCATCAATTCTATCTAAATCCAGACGTACGGCCAACAATTACTTCAAGAGTTTCATTAAAAATCATTAATCATTAACATGAATTAAAAATCAATTCATGTTCTCTACTTTCTGTTTAAAGATAAGAAAAGTGAATCTAAGCCTTCCATTTCAGTTTGCAGCAGTAATCACTGAAGTACTTTGACTAAAACTGCCACAGAGGCGCAGTGAATGCACTGAAACTGCAGCGCAGACGGGGGTGAGAGGCCTGCAGCAGAAAGGCCAGATGTCCCACAGACGGAGACAATCTTCTTCAGGAAGCATGCCTGTTTTGTCCAAAAACAGCTTTATTTTGTAGCTAAAAGCTTGCTTCTAAAAGAAGTGTCTTAAGATTGTCTTTAAGAGTCATTGCTCAGACATAACTCAGCCTAAATAAAAAGCAATCGTTGTGGTTTAGTGTGTTTGTTTGCCTCTCAGCTTCATCACATGATGGAGTCACATGTTCCCAGACGGCGGCAGAAGTCATCCAGCTGAGCCACTTCCTGCTCTATGGTCACATGAGGATTCATTCACTTTATTGTGGCTGCGTTTGACTCAACGTGGAGAAAAATCGAATCATGGAAACACTGGGATAAAGTGAACCTATTTTTCCCCTCTTTGGATTTTTAAAACATTTGACTGAAATGAGGAATGTTGACTAAACGGCAGCTCACGTGAAAAACATCCCAAATACACTTCCCAATGAATAACTCTCAGCAGTTCCCACAGATTACTACTGTTGTTGTATTTGAGTACCATTTTCAAATGTGAAAATGAAAACAAAGGCATAATCTGCTAAAGAACTAAAGAAGTACTTCTTTCTTTTTTGTATTCAATTTTAGATTTGTTTTGGTTTTAACTTTGAACTGTTTAATTAATTCAAATAAATACACCTTAACAAATATTAAGGTTATATAATAGCCATGTGTGGTTTTTCATAAGTGCCATCTTTTCTTAATTTTACCAACTTGTAATCTCAGAATGGATATCAAAAACAAAAACATTATCCTTTAAAGTTAGGGCGTTTGGTTTAGGCCGCTTTTCTGGCTGCTATACTGATTCCAAAAAGATATGTTTTAATATTCATAAATGCTGAATGAGAGATTTATTTACAATAAATACAAAAATAATTAGTAGTGATGCTAAAACAAGTGAATGTCGTGGTGCTAAGAAATTCCATAAAAAGCAGCACGAGTGGCAAATTAAATCCGGATGGTTTGATGAGTCGTTACGTGTGAAAAGAACAGAGTTTTTGTGAGAGAAGAAGAAAGAGGCAGGACGCTGCGTTCGTAGCTGCAGAAGCACTCTTTAGCTGTGAAAGGCTCTATTTTGGGACGGTGCGAGCGCTGCATCCTGCAGGAATGTGTTGCAGCCGCTGTGTGTGTGTGTGTCAGAAACATCGGGGGGTTACCAGGGTGGGGTTACAGAAAACACAGAGCAGGTTGGGCTTTGATTAAGGCCTGGATGTGTATCGTGGGACGTAGTTTGGATGACTTCATCCAAAAACACAAAGATTAACCAACAATCTAATCTACGCAGACTGCATTTACTGGAGTAACTGAAACACATACATGTACACAGTAGGTCTGCCAAAACAAACAACCAAAAAAATGAACAAAATAAACACACAGTTAGAATGACTTAAGGTTGTACCATAAAGTTTTTGTGTGTCTGTTACAAAAATATCTCAGAAACCACTGAACCGATGGTAATGAAACTTGCTGTAAATGATCGTTGGATATACAGATATATCTCGACAATGGATCTGCTTTTAAAGCTAATCTAATTAAAGATGGCCACCACAACTGATCCATTTTAGAAAATAATTCAGTGAGTTTTACTGATATGCAACTAAGGAATTAACCTGGTTTAAGATGACCTCTAATCAACATTACCAAACACAAAACGACTATAAATTTGTCATTTTAGGGATAACAAACCCAAATATGTTGAGGTTTGTAGCTGAGTGTCAGCCCCACACTCTGAGTCCTAACAGATCACATAAAATCTCACAATATTGCACAACATCGTGTCTAACATTACTTTGGTTGACCAAAGTTGGTCTTTTATCAAAATAAGGTGATTTAGTTTAAAACTCTGTGAAGGCAGCAGGCAATAAGCAGTCCTTAAAAGATTGCTGGGCTTTTTATTGCTACATGTAAGAAACCAACTTCTGACATTCAGAGCATGAGTGATAATGCTGATCAAGTTACAGGTACATCAAACTGGACTTAGCTTAGAACTAGTGCTGTCCAAATACCGATATCAGGATCAGGCCCAATACCAGCATTTTAAAAGTACTCATACCCGTTCGAAACGCCCTGATAACTGGAACCTATACCTTTTGTGTGTGTGTGTGAACATTCACTTTATAAACACGACCTCCATCCGACTCCAGCGTGATGGCTTTATGGTGTCGATGCGACCCACATGAGCATTAGATGACATGATGTCACGTTCTGCGCTCTGCTTACAGACAGAAACAGGTTCAGGATATGTCTAAATAAAAAAAATGTGGTTTTAGAATCATTGTGTAATGTGTAAGTTCTTACTCAGTGAGTACTCCGTGTCGGTACTCTGTACCAGTGAGTACTCAAACTCAGGTACTCGTACTCTGTTGCTATTGGGACACCCCTACCTACAACTGAATTCAAATGCTACCAACACTAACAAAACACAATCTGTTTAGAAAACGGGGTGCTTCTGTTGCCAATTATAGACGGAAAAAACAATTTTCAAAACCACACTCAGGCTCACACGTCGTCTTTGGACCACAAAAACAAAATTATAAACCAGCTCTCTGAACAGTATTTTTAAACTAAGTGACCTACATGAGATTTAAACCTGCCAAGAATCACATGCCCGTGGGCTCTCTGCCGGGACCACTGGGTTCGGGGGTGATGCTTCCGGCCAAAACACTGGCCACACACACAAATTCAGTTTGTGTTGTAACATTAAACGACGATGCAACAGAAATATTGCTCCATATTTTCATGTTTAGACTAAAAGGGAGACAGCACGAGGGAGGCAGCTACGAGCGAGAGCCAAATGGATTAGATCTCTGTACCAAAGAACACAGAGGCCCGGTTTAAGCTGCAGGAAGGCTGCCCTACTGGAGCACCATTGTGATTCTAATGAAACACCCACACTGCATGTGCATGAAAAACAGACGTGTGTGTGTGTGTGTGTGTGTGTGTGTGTGTGTGTGTGTATAATACATAAACATAGACATGCAAAAACGCAGGATAGTAATTACACAATATCTCATCTATAAACATCGACGCGCAAAATGTCACATGCCACGAGCTAAATATATACAAAACGCTGTTTTAAAGATGGGATGATAAAAGGTGGACTGCCTTCTTTTGTTACAAAAAACACACAAAATGCAATAAAACAAAAACCACTCTTAAATCCTAACAACTCTCCACACATAACAGCTGACTATCTTCAACAAACAGAGCTTTGAAACAAATAAATGATGAACAATTTCACCCTAAATCCCTTTCATCTCCATGTCGGGCTTGTCCAGAGGGCAGCTGTTGCAGGATGCTTCCACACTTCCAGCTGCAAAAGCACACCTGCGCTAACAAAGATCAAAATGCTGTGGAGGGGAGGCTGCATCGCAGTAGTAGGGCAGCCAACTTAGGAAAGTAGCAGGTTCGATTCCCGACCATGCCCATATGTTGCAATGTCCTTGAGCAAGACACATATTCCCCAACTGGTCCCCGGGGTGCTTAAAACGTGCCCGCTGCTCTACTTGGGTGCATCTTAAATGTGATGGGTCAAATGGAGAGAATAAGTTTTGTCATTGCACGGCCACGTGCAGTGATGACATTTATTTTTAGTGTGGCGTTTAGCAATGTCCAACCTCTTGGGTTTGTGCACGTTCAGTCTCTGCGACACTCAATCCCAGGTTCCTCTGCTGCCGTAAGCGCTCAGTGTGTGTCGTGTCAGGGGCAGCAATAACCCAATCAGGGAACGACGCAGAATTACCTGAGGCAAAGGCAGCCACATGAGGATCTGTTTGAGAGGCAGCAGTCTTCTTCTGGTTTTCCTTACCCAGACACTCACAAACACACTTGTGCCAAACAAATGCAGCATTGTTTTAAACCTGCACAGTGGAGAATGTTTACGAGTGGAACTCTTTGTTCCGTCATGCAATTATTAAAAAAAGGCAGCACATGAGCGTTACATCGCTGGAAACAAGAAAAAAATAAACTAAAGCGATGCCTTCAAAAAGCCAACTGCTAAAAACTGAGGCTAAATTCATAAACACTAAAGATGATTTTATTGCAGTGACACGTGACCACAATTCTGTCGTTGAGAACACCCGTTTAAAAACACAAGCTGAAAGTAATGGAACCACTTTAGCTCCCATCCACATTTTAACCACCAAATTATACCAGATTCATAAACTACACTACGTTTCTGCAGTATGTACACATGAAAGCATGCTATGTTTGTTTATTTCCCTAAACACGACTGCATTACAAAACAAACCAGTCTTTCAGCCTACTTGTTGGAGGCTCCTTTCTCTCACATGAGAATCATCAAGTCCAAATACAGAACCACATCAACTGAAGATCACCTGGTGACCTTGTAACCACCTCATACTGCCCCCCACCTATGAGGACCTGGCTTCCTCTTTCCCGTGTCAGATATCCCAATAAGGTAGAGACATCATTTCACTACATATAGCTTGCATAAAGAGCCTCTTAGTTGTGCCACGATTGGGTGTGTTTGTTGTTTTTTAATAAAATACCAGGCCAGGCTACTGTGTCTTGTGCAACTTTGTGTGCATTATGGTTAGTTGTACCTACGGTATTTATTTAGAAATTTGAGTGCATTATTTTTTTTCTGCCTGGTGTCTGTCTGTCTGATTAGGTGAACCAAGTAGGACTCAGTGATTGGTCTACTCAATCCTGAACCAGGAAGGTACTATGATAGAGCGGCAGACCACACCTCACCCTGGGCTCTCCACAGCCAGCCAGCCATTGTCTAGTTTTGGTTCAAGTTTGAACATTCTGATTTGTTTTGAGATTTGAAATAGTTGAGTCATTGTTCGAGATTTGTAAACAGATCTATGAATCTGCCCCTTTGTAAACCACCTTTTGGAAATAGCGAGCACTAATTGCTGTTCGAAGCACCAATTTTCTCATCTGTTTTGTCAGGTGTTAGGTTAGACAACCATCTTGTTTCATTTGTCTTTGACAGGTAATCCAGGTGGTTTAATCAGACTGTTTTATCTGTAATGCTGGTCACTACTATTTATTAAATAATACCAGGCCAGTCTTCTGAATCTCCGTCACAATCAGCCAAAATGCAGTAAATAAAGCCATCTCTGCTTGTGTTTAAAAAGACCGATTTACTGGCAGGCAAAGTGAAAGCTTCTGCACTATTTGCTTTGTTTGCACAATAACTCTGCACCCAAAATGCACAGATGAGTTCATTTATTGTCCACAAGAACAGCAGGCAGCCTCGCCAATGTTGGTTCACAAAAAAGATCCTCTGAAATGAAACATAAACCGTCTTTATTTAAAACACATTCTATATTTTGATTGTTATGTGAAATTAACAAGAAGCTCTCTCAGCCTGCTCGTGCCTCATCTGTTAGTGGGGAAAAGTCCAGGAGAGAACAATCTGTACCTTACACCAACACAAGAACAGTAATTCAACTTTTCTTTCCTTGAAGTTGATTTTGCGACAGAAAAATACATTCCAAGCAGAGTACAGCATCATCCCAGTGAGAGTACTTAATGTGTGTGAAATAATGCAGGAATCCTGACACCTCTGAATGTACACAGAGCCCCCCCTCCTGCTGCTGCATGCCTGGCTGTGTTTATTTCTGGAAGCTCACAACATGGCCGACATGTGCTTTGTTATTGTTAGTACAACATCGTCTCCTTCAGACTCAAAGGACTGCTTTGTAGCGTCCTATATCACGCAAAACACGGCGAGCTGAGGAAAATGAGGCACGAAATTGAAAAAAATAAAAATAAAACGAGACTAGGATAATCTGCTGCACCACTCACCATTTGATGATGATGATGACCATATGGAATATTTGTTTCTTGAAAAAAGGCACTGAGGGCAGTCTAAAAAGGAAACAGAGACAATAGATTACATCATTTTACGCTTAGGGAATGGAGGGTTAAACATGCAGCTTTCTGTACTGATGCGTTAGAAAATAGGAGCATTTTAATAACAAAAGGCGAGGGGAGTGAGATAAATCCGCAATCAGCTCAATAATAGTATAAATTTGTCATTAATAGGCTGGTCGGTAGCTCGGTGGTCATTGCGGAGAAGCCCCCTGGCCTCGCCTGTGCGTGTCTGTCATGTGTCGGATTATAGTTTTAACTCTGGGGTGAAGTCTAATTGGTTAAGCTTCTGCGTTACAGTGTGTACTCTTAACTCATTTACTCTCTGGCTTAAAACCGAGAAACGACTCGGTGACTAAGACGAAAGAGAGAGAAAAAAGTTTCGAATTCAGACTTGAAAAGTGCTTTTGTTTTGTGCTGGCGAACAAAATGATGAACGAAAGGAAGAAAGGAAGCGGCGAGAAGCTAGGAAGGACGAGCGCGAGACAAAACTAACGGTCGGACAGACATAAACATTAGCTGATAAGCTAATGCTAACCCATCGACTTTAAACGGTCGCCCCCTCGCTTTACCTCGAACTGCCAATGTGCCGCCTGCAAAAGCTGCTTCGCTTGGTCTGCCGCACAACCCGCCGTCAGGACGAACTGGTTAATCATGACTTGATGTTTGAGTTCATCCATTTTCGACGAAGCCCGTGTCTTCACTCGCGCGGCTGCTGGCTCTAAAGCAGACTTTCGACAGTTTTTTCCCCTTCTTTCTTCGCTCTAGTTGTAATCCGTCTCTCTGCCTCACTCGTCCACCATTACAGCCGGTTGAGCAAACACAAATATTTACTGTAGGAGCGGTAGTGTCTGGGATGTTGCCTGATTGACAGCTGCGCTCAGCCAATCAGGTGGCAGCATCGCCAGTGGGGATTTGTATGCTGCACACGAGGGGTCTGAGATCGGTTTGTGTTTAGCTGTCTGGTGTGGGGTATTTAATCATCTTTAGGCGTGTATTAAACAAAAATGCCGCGTGAAATAAAGAGGTGTTTCGAAATGTGACACATACGTGCCACTGACTTTACAGAATGATGATAAATCAAAAGCGGAGGCGTCTCGGACGGCGTTTGTTTTGGACTACAAATCCCATGAGCACGTGCTTTGTTTGTAACGCTCCAGAAGGTTGACTTTTGTGAATGACGGCCCCTTTCGTCCAATTCCCACGCGCAGTGTGTCAGTCGCTTGCCAAATATGGTAAACAAATCTACCAACGCCAATTACAACGCTCCGAGTTAAAATTGGGTACAGCCGTGAAGCAGCACGTCGTCGTGTATCGGTCACGAAAAGAGCCCCACGCGCCGCGCGGAACGAGCGATGCAGTCTATCTGCACATTTCACTGCGGAAGAGTATCATAACCATAACATCTCCAAAAAACGGTATACTAAAGAAATACAAATGTGAGGTTTCTTCTTGTCCGAGAAAGCTCTCATTAATAAAATTAAACATTCTTAAACTACTCTTATTCATCTGAAAGGCACAAGGTTCAGTAAAGTAATTTTTTGTGTAGACTGTGTGTAAAACGAGCCCTCAGATATAAACAAGCGCCGCGCTGGATTGTGGGTAAATATGAGATGTAAACATTGTAGTTTTTAGCAAGGAGGTGGAGAGACAAGCGGAACTAGAGACACCTGCTGGTGGAAAGAAGAACTAACAAAATGTGTGGCAATGAGAGCTAAATAGAAGAGGTTCGTCAGACTTTATTCGGCGCTGGTTGATGTTTTTGTTGCGCATGCGCGGGATGCAGACTAGATGTCTCCACGCGAGGGCGTCCTTATGCGAAAACACTGTCTAAACCTGCTAGAAATGAAGACAATGAGCAAATAAATGTTTTGGACAAACTTAAACTCCGCATTAGTTTACATGAACTATGACTTTGTAAACCTTTAGACTTGATTGGATGTTTTGCTGAAGTTTTATAAACTAGGGTCACACACACACACACACACACACACACACACACACACACACACACACACACACACACACACACACACACACA
>JAVKLF010000047.1:4809223-4819467 GCA_034783495.1 Millerichthys robustus
AGCTTTCCTCTTAGACCTTCCAAAGCTCAAAATGCTGTCGAAAGCATAAATCTTGACTTATTTCGTCTCATCAGATGAAAAAAGAATTTAGTCCCAACAACAAAGTGTTGCCTTGTTCTGCTTTGGAAAAGATTAAGAGTTATTTTATTACAATTATTACAATTAAAATACATTGGGCAAAATTGTAGTGTGCAATAAATCGTAGGAAAAACTGCCAACAATATTTGTCACTTTGCTATTACCTCCCTTAGGATCACGTGACGATGACATGTTTACGAAGCGTGCGCTCGTGGCGTGGCGTTGTTGAAGCTCCGCTCCACATCGTGGGAACAGTGACTTACTATTTTAACCTGACTGATGATTTGTAATCTAAGTTTAGAACACAGGGTGGAGTCAAAAATATGCAGTTATCCATTCATCGTTATCGGGCCAAATGTCACAATTAGTCGGGATTCATTTTTGTCGCCCTGCCCTAATATGGGCAATAATAAATAAATAACGTGAACAACAAAACGTGTTAAATGTCCAAATGCATTCGTGAGTGTAATTCTCATCACGAGCGCGTTTCCCCCTCGGCTCAGTCCTCCTTAGTGCTCAACAAAACTGCTCCGGTCCAGTCGGTGCAGTTTTTGTGTGGTATTAAGTAATAACTGTAGGCAGAAATTAGTGGCTTTGTTCGGAGTCACACATGAAAGCCTGAAGCTCGTCTTCCTGTGGAACTGACAGATCTTCTCCTGTTATTAGAGCCGTCCTGGTTTCTCAGAGGAAACTCTGACTGACCTCTTCTCACTCACCCACCACTCTCGGGCCTTCAGACGTGTCTGTTAACCCTAACGCCTCTGTTTTTCCTCTCAGCGAGACGCATTCTTCGGCTCTTTCCTACCGACCTACACCAGTGATGCAAAAACACACACACACACACACACACACACACACACACACACACACAGGCACGCTGAGGTGGGCTACACAATCATCAGCTGTAACATTTAGTCGAAGACACTTCTTTTAGTTCTGGAAAGTAATAAAATCTCTGGATTCTGCTCCATCAAGAAGAGAAGTGTTACTTTTTGCTTTTTCCACTACCTGTTGGCAACATTATTATCACCCGCTGCCGTAAAAGGCAGAGAGTTATGACATTGCTTGAAAGGGGTATTGAATTGTCTGTCTGTTAGCAAAATTTCACATGAACCAGTGAACGAATTGTAACAAAACTCTCAGAAAGTATAGAATCTATAGCTGATTAATTTCTGGAGTCAATCTGCTTCGGAGGTTAGCCACAACTAATCAACTTTATCAAACATTAAAGTGGCTATAATTTGGTCGATTGTACAGATTCTGCACTGAAATGCGGTGTGGTGGTAGCCAGGAGTCCTTCACAACACATCCTCCGACCCCTAACATGTCGTGTTCGTTCTGTCTTTAAAACTTTGGCATGCTGGGCAGTGGGTGATGTGCTTTTTTGTTTTTTTACAAGAAATACTATGTATTGTTTTTATATTTAAGTTCTTGTGATAGACTCAGTGGCTTTAAAGCTAACAACAATAATAATTGTAGACAATTGTCAAAGCTGCTGTAAAAAAGGCAAAACAAAAAATTCTGATTGAGTTTTATATCATTACAACAAATCAAAGAAACTTTATTTCTTTCCTAAACTTTGACCACTTCTGTCTTTTTTTTTTTCTTTCTCTCTTTATAATAACAGTATGGAATCCGTCCGGTGTTATTGGATTAAAAAATGTATCTCGTCACCACATGATAATTTATTTTATTAAATGTCACCGGATGGACTCCATATAAAAGACCAATGCCACCAAAGAAAAACCGACAGTTGCTTTTGATTAATTCAATCCTAAAATCTAGCTTTGGAAATCTTACATTCAGAAAGTTGATCTCACACTGAAAGAGAGGGGAAAACTTCTCTTGTATTTTAAGATGACGGTGGATGCATTTAATAAAAGACCAGCCAGAAACATCATCCATTCCTGTGCAGCGGTCCCAAAATCAACAGCCACCAAGAGAAACACTACTTTACCTCCTGTTTATCGAACAGCTTCCACTCCACTCCCACAGAAACTCCGTGGTCCTGGATTTGCAGACGTTAATGACAAACTGCTCTTTTTCCAAGCAGATCTTCTGAATACTCACGATAAAAGCTGTCTGCAAGTCGCTCGGCGGTGGTTCAAGGATGTCACTGTTCTTTTTTTTAAAGGGGTTTTCACACTTGTCAAAAACATTTAAACTGTTCAAACCGCACAGCAGAGGCCAAGGGGCTTTGAAGTCCCAAAAGAAAGACAAGGCGTCGCTTGGAACAAAGCGACTATAAGTGAAAGGATGTAGAAAACATGTAGAGGAGAGAGTTCTGCACGTGATGAAATACTTCATTATATGATCCCTGGAAGGAATAACCAGCTCCAGCTGACCTTCGGGCTGGAAGAGTTCTTTCTGCACAGTCCAAGCTTACGGGGGGTTAAGAAGAATCTGGGTTCTGGTCCTGCAGATCACAGCCTGGGACCAGAGGGAAACTTCCCAACTGAGAAACCCTTTCCTTACCCTGCTGTACATACACTTCAACACACAAGCTAAAGTCTTTATTGCTCCCAGATGTGAATGCATCTCGTGGAGTCGGGTTCAGCCGAGTGCACCGCGTGTTGTGTTTACTTGTTACTGTTTAAAGCAGCGCCGAGAGAGTACGGTGGCTTTCCTGCACCGATGGGCAAGATAAGGACCGTTGGGCTTCTGAGACGAAAGGCCGTAATAGGTAGAGCAGGTGACTCACCCGGGTTAATGATCCGAATCCTTGCACTGAATCAAGACTCAGGAGTCTGAGTCTCCATTGACCCGGACTGCAAGTCCTCTGTCCATCACGTGGGGACGTGTGTGTTAGGCAGAATATTTACAAGAGTGGCAGGTGAGCACAAACAGGTACATGCAACAGTGGGAGCCAGCAGGTGAGTATTTCCACAGACCAGAGACTTGGAGGTGGGTCATGAAAACACAGAGTTCACAGGTGAGCTTACTCTCAGTAAAACACACGGAGTAGGACCGGTAGTACCTTAGAGAGGCAGCAGCAGCACTCCCCAGGTGAGGCTCAGCTGTGAGGAGGCTGCAGACCGTTACCAGGAGGAAGTCCACAAGTTAACGGATTCACCGGAAAAAGAGCTACATCCCTGGAATGGCAACGAGTCGTACAAACACATTTACATTTATTTTACACATATAACAAATATTTAGTAAGCAATCAAAGTACCTTTAATGAGGGGCAACAGCTTGTTTGAGTTATCTCTGTAGCTGACAGTCAAATAATTGCCAACACCAAATTTTACCAAGCCAGATTGTGGCTTGGCTTTTTTGTTTTAGCTTCATTCTGTCATTACTGCAGTTTCTGTTCTGAGCTTCCATGGAAATTACACATTTCTGTTGAATAATCACCTTTAATGCAATAAAAATGTCAGGTTCAGATTCTGGCATTAGCTCACTTTTACCTAAATATCAAGTTACATCAAGACCTCGAATGGAAACTACGTATCACTCCAATCATTTATTTGTCTACCACATCCAAACGAAGCTCCCCTCCTGCTGCTTGGGAGGCTGGAACACAGTTTGGACCTCAAATTGGAGCGATGAACAGGAGCCCGTGAGCTTGCAGTCCTTCAAACAGAACCTCATAAATTACAGCCCACCCACAAGGGCTTCAGCTAAACGTGTGTGCGTGCGTGCGTGCGTGTGTGTGCGTGTGTGTGTGTGTGACACATCTGTGCGCTGACAGACTGACTGGCCTCCCTGCAGTAATGCAGTAAAGGTGCGATGGAAACAAACATCAGGTCTGAAGGTTTCCCTGAACCTGTGAGTGCATCCAGATAAGAAACGGACTGGTCTGAGTCCAGATTTGAGCTTAATAAGTCTGTTCACCCATCCATGCCTCTTTTCCCTCCTTTTTTGTCTTCTTGGTTGTGTCCTTGTTGTTTTCCACTGCTGTGCGGCCTGAGATCACAGACGGGAACGCGGTCCAACATGTAAACATGATGTCAATAAAAGCCCCTCTACGCCTCGAACGGGACCCTGTGGCTTCAATCAGCCCAACTGCATGGAATTAAACGGCCATTAGGAGCTGCAAACACACTCCCCGAAACTCCCTGCAGTCACGTACAAATAAAACAAGAAACTTCTCCATTCGTTCTTCACAACTTGTGTGTTTTCCTTCGTATTCCTTGAGATACACAACCGGGATTTAAGTTTCCAGTCACTCTCTTTGAAAGGAAGAAGCCTCCTGAGACACAAATCGTTAAGGGTTTAAGTGCGATGTGGCCAAAAAAATGTTAATTGAAGTGTGTGGTTCCTCCTTTCTCTTTACTGGAAGTACTTAACTGCTCCTGCGTGTTCTCTGGCAGATCTTTGAGAACCATTCTGGGAGGGTTAGGAAACACAACGTGACAGATAGACAACATGTATCAGAGTGACACACTTTTACTACAAAACACCTCAGAGGTTGATACGTTTGAGTGTCTGAGGGTGAATTTTACACCAAAAGAAAGTTGCTAAACTTTCCATGAATACAAATAAGACGGAGCTTTTTTTCGTGTAGGACCCAAAACTGTTGAAGCTCAATTGGCCTTCACATTATTCTGTGACCGGACATAAGCAAAGTTAAGAGCAGGTATCAGGACAGTAGGTTTTAGTTTATGTCTTGGCTCAAAATGTGCATTTTATAGCATCCCGACAGAGAACGAAGCCATAGAAACAGCTTTGTTTTCAAAACTTCTCTCCACTTGATATTTGCTGATCTTAGTTTCGCTCCAGCTTTAATAAAACGCAGATCTTTCTCTTGAATACCCGATGCTCGGGCCTTTGGTGTTACCCTCAACGCTGCCTGCCAGGAGACACGCTGGACTTGGAGCTGTGTGAGTTGGAACGGGGAGAGATGGAGAGGAATTGGGAGTCGGCTCCCATCTCCAAACACAAGCACTTCATAAGCTCTTCACCGACAGACCAACCACGACGTCTTCGACCTGACCACCACCAAACGCCTGCTGGGAGGGGAAGGGGAAAGCGCTGAAATAAGCTGAGGGATCTTTTCAAAGCTGCATTCTTTACCGCTTAGATATTTCTAAAACACGAGCCGAGTCTATGATTTAAATTGTGTTTTTAAAGTCAGTGAAACGTGTTGTTTTAATAAAACAAGATGGAGGTTATTAGTTTCCATTTCAACATCACAGTAGCTTTCAAACACAGTAAATGTCACAAAACAAATAGGTTTTTCTTTCACTCTCGTTTACCTCAGTTTATATCCAGTCCACTCTGGCGTGTTATAAGGACTTGATCAAATGGAGGCTTTGGTGAACTTTTTAAAGAACTTTACCACGTCCTCTCAGTCTCTGAGTCATCTAAAACAGGAAAGATCAAGAGAAAGGGAGTAATCCAGTTCCTTAAAAGCCTTGGGTGCCTAGAATACCTCGTGCACTGATGTTTATAATAAAAAGCACCAAACCCGGGTTAGAACCGAACATTTTCATGTGGACAAGGCCTGAGGTGAAACAGTTTTCTAGCACAAAATTGTCAGATATAATAAAAGAAAACTCAGCATGCCAACTCTGTCAGCAGCCTAACTTTTTATCATCTTAGCTGCAAATCCATCTTGCAAGAAACAAAAAAACAACTTTTTCCAAAATTGTCAGTGAAATTGGAACACAGTGATGGAAAAAATGTGTCAAATCAATTTTTAAGAAGTGAAAACGATTCAGTTGAAAAAATGGTGTTGGTAGCACTTATGCTAGATCAGCCGTTCGCAAATCTTCAAGTTTTAGTTTTTACATGATGTAAAGAAACAAAACTAACTATAAATGTAATTCTGTTAGTTACAATTTTTGGTTTTTAATTGTTATGAGAGATGAATCATTTTGTTATCAATAAGTGTAGTGTGATATTTTTTTGTCATTATGCTTTTATTAAATTAACCTTATTGCAGCGATTAGACACTTTAACCAACAACAGTCGGGATTACAAGTTTCTACTGCTGTTATTTTTAGGGTCGGAAGCTAAGATGTTTAGGAACCATTATGCTAGACTGATGCAAAGTCTTGATATGTTGTATCAGGGAGAAACATTGGTCCCATAATTAGGTCTTTATTATATGTAAACCTCAACAAGAAATAGTTCAGATGTAAGAAGAAACTTGGAGTATTGCATATAATAGCAGTGAAAATACTGGAACTGTAATGTTACAAAGTAATATTGGTACAAATTTGTCCATTCCGGTCCAGCAGGACACTGGAACACAGCAAGGAACAAGAGCGACCGTTATGAGCTTGTTCAGGAGGAAGCAGCGGATGAGAGGAAATGACTTTCCTGACGTTAATATACCCTTGTGGTTTTTCTTACTGTAGCTGTTCACAGACTCTCTCTCTCCCTGCCTGCACTGCTCCATCAGAACCAGCAGTTAAAGTCGTGTTTATCTCCTCGTAATCACAGATTTAGGCCTCTAATAATAAAGCAGAAGGAAGAAGCCCTGAAGGCAATGGAAGCAGCATTAAAAGAATGGGTTGGGAACATTACAGAACGTTTTACATTATAGAGACAACGAAGAAGTTGGGTCTTTTATACCTGGTGGAATTCCAGAGTCATTCATTAGTCTTTTTTTTGTTCTTTTTACAGGAGTTTGATGCCTCGTACTCTGGAGGGTCAGATCACCATGGAGAAGACTCCGAGTTATTTCATCACCAAAGAAGCTCCACGTCGCGTCTTCTCCATGAGCCGCCATACCAAGCTCATCGTGGTGGTACGAGACCCGGTGACCCGGGCCATTTCCGATTACACTCAGACCCTGTCCAAATGCCCCGGGCTCCCGTCCTTCCAGAGCCTGGTCTTACGCAATACCACCGAGGGGCTCATTGACACAACATGGAGCGCCGTGCGCATCGGCATCTACGCCAAGCATCTGGAGAACTGGCTGCACTACTTTCCGCTCTCGCGGTTCCTTTTCGTTAGCGGGGAGCGCCTGGTGACGGATCCGGCTGGGGAGATGGGTCGAGTCCAGGACTTTTTAGGGCTCAAACGCGTGGTGACAGACAAGCACTTCTACTTTAACCAGACTAAAGGTTTCCCCTGCCTGAAGAAGCCGGAGGGGAGCAGCAGGCCCCGCTGTTTGGGCAAGTCCAAGGGCAGACCCCATCCTCAGATATCGCCTGAGGTCCTGCTCAGGCTCAGAGATTTCTACAGACCCTACAATCTCAAGTTCTACCAAATGACTGGGCACAATTTTGGTTGGAACTGAAAACCTTTTCACCAACGCTGTTAAAAGTAGCAGCCTCCTCGTGTGCACCTTGGACTGTATAAATACGGCTTTGCTTCATTCTGAGCAAGGACCAAATGGCAGCACATACTTCTTTATGGGTTTACTAAAACCGTCGTTGTGAAAACTACAACTTTTCAGCGCTTTAGCAGTAGAGAAATCCAGAATATAAGCTCATAAGAGCCATCTCCTGAGACAAACACAAGTCACACTGACACACTTTTTTTATTTTTTCTATGTCGGTTAAACTTCTTCGGCTGCTGAAATGCTGAAATTTTGTTGAACTCAAAAGCCATGCTTCGAAGGACTTTAAAGCACAAACTTAAATTAAGTCACAATTAAGACAAATTAAAACACCAGAGGAAAAAAAACATGCAAAGCACAGAGACCACAGCTAAAAGTTTAGTTCAAGCCGAACGCTAAGCGCCTGCAAATGACATGAAATGTTTATGCAGGTTATACTTTGACTGGATGCATTATTTATGCTCAAACAGGGATGCAGTACTAAATGGAGTTCTTCATGACATTTACTTTTATTTGTGTCTTCATAAAACCTAAAAAAAAACCTTTAAAATGACTTTTTCCACAGATGGTACTAACACACAACTGTCTTTCTAAGCCTAATTTATTAGACAACAAACTGTTGTAGTCATGTCTTCTCTGAGGAATTTTGTATGGAATATTCTATTGACATTTTTTGACTAAATCCTTGATTTTGAAGCTTGTGTTGGAGTCTTTTATTCACTGCCTTTTCTGAAGAACCTTCACTATGCTCTCTCCTTTGTTCTAAACTAAAACAAGTCCACTCTCCTGCTGCCAAGAACATAACATCCATACATCTGTTGGACAGATGATTGTTTATTGGCTGAAAACTAACAGACACACGGTGACCAGAACAGAAAATGTAATTAATCACTTCTGTATGATTTTATGTCAGAAGTAAAGCGTTGATTTATTTACAGAAAGGTTCATCCTGAAATGACTCAGTGACTTTTACTGGATGTAAAGCGGAACTCGTGGGTCTGTAACTTAATCTCATTCAACACTGGCTTTTCTAAACAAATAAATCAAAAAGACATTGCTTTTCACTGCCGTATTTCCTGTAAAAAATGGAAGTGCTTTTGATTTTAGTAATGTTGACTAGAACAGGAAACCTCGTACGTCCGCTGGCTGTGGACTGTCCGTGGTTGGGTCTCAGAGGTAACTCAGAGGGACATATCTCTCTCTGCTGCTGCACCTTTCAGCTCCTCCTGGGGGGTCCCACAGAGAGGATGTATAATCCCTCCAGTGAGTTTGAGGTCTTCGATCAGAGGGGCGTACCCAGACCTCAGCTGACTCCGACTGACACGAGAAGCAGTGGCTCGACTCTGAGCTCCCCACGATGATGGAGCTCCTCTCCTGAGAATCGTCACCCTGTGCTCATTTCAGCCACTTGTCTTCAGGTTCTCGTTCTTTCAATCACAATGGGCAACATTTTAGAGGATTCTGGATGGCTGAAGGCATCCTGAGGGTGAATCTCAAGTTAATCCAGTGTGCTTTCTGACGTGGAAGCGGTCGATTTACTGGAGTGGTTGGAGAATCTTTGACCTCTCCGCTGCCCTCTGACCTGTGAGGCGGATTGTCATAAAGTGCTGACCACTACAACGTGCTTAATGGAGTCCCCCTGCACGAGTGTGGATGGATGCTGTCAGACACACACACTTATGCACAAGTAATCACAAACAGAGGCATGCAACAATTCCCTCCTGATCCATTTATATTGCATTCTCAACCTCTTGGACCGCCGCTGAGGAGAGGAGGTCGGGATCAATAGCTGTCTGTTTAGTTTATAGGTGGTGAAGATGTGCGCTCGTAGCTACCACGCTCCGGCGTCATTTTGATTTAAACCCTGGGGTCGAGCACGGGTCGCCATCATATATTTGCGAAATGTTATTTAGCACCTGATTTTTCTTCCATATGCGTGTAATCGATGCTGGACCTGAACACAAATGCTCTTTAGGACGTTCTTGTGTGTTGAATCCGATTATGACTTTAATCTCTCCAGTCAGAAAGGTGCATCCGTGACATCCATCTCTTCTCTCATTAATGTAGTTGTCTAATCTCTTATTTTATATAAGAACACAGGGGTGCTATTCAGCACCATCATTGGGATTTAAACCAAGCTAACATTGTCCAAATTTGGACCAAACAGACAAATTACACCTACAGTGTAGATCATTAGAATAGTTCAAGTAAAATATTATTTGAAGATTTAAACTGATGCTGATGATGTTTAAATCCACTTCAGGCAAAACTATTAGTAAGTTACTGTATGAAAGAGGGGGGGTTATGTGAGGTTTTTAGGCAGAGACCGGGACACAGGCGAGTCAGGAGGCGCAGGTCAGAACAAAAATACTTTATTTAAACAAAAAGTAAGAACGCAGGGAGACGAGAGACGAGCTACAGACGAGATCGCTGGAAAACTCACCACAGAGCTCAGCACACTGCTGACCAGAGACGGAGAATGACAAAATAATGCAAGGACACAGCGTGCGAGACAAGGAGACACAGCTGGGGAGACACGATGAGGGACAGGTGAGCTGAGAGAACCACAGGGACTTGCATAATTCCCCCAAAAATGTTTTTTTCAGTTTGTAATTCTGAATTCGTACCCAGGAGCTGCTAATTCAGAAGATACAGTATATAGAATATGTCTTGTTATAGGGTTGAATTTTAACACAATATTCCCAGCAAAGACAGACAAATATGAAATTGCTTATATTAAAACTTTAAGATTTAAAGAAGAACAAAATGCTGACATGGCAGCAATCATAAAAATACTTAAGGAGACAGAAAACAATCAGACTGGGCATGGAGGACACAATAAGAGATTGGACATAGAGGACTGAGGGACATTATGGACAATCACTGATGAGTAAAAAAGTAAAATAAATCAACAGAAAAAATCTCAACATCT
>JAVKLF010000047.1:4956992-4974358 GCA_034783495.1 Millerichthys robustus
TTTTATTTTATTGTTTTTGTGTGTGTGGAGGAGGAATTAAACAAAACATTTGCACCCAATATCTTATTATTTCTGCATTAAGTCAACCCAGATCGGATGTTTATTCTGTTTTAGTTGGCAGTATTTTATTTTTGGAGTTCTGTTTGGACGATTGTTACATTCTTGCTTTATTTAGAGGGTTAGCCAGAAGTAAAGACTGTAAAATTTCAAAAACTTAATCCTTTTTATTGAAATAAGTTAACATAAAGAGTTGTGTTTTTATAGATAATACTGTAAATCCCACAGCTCTAATCCTGTGGGATTTAAAATGTGACCAAAGGTACGATCAGAACGTGACGTATCTTAACTTTAGAGTTCAGCTCAAACGGTTTTATTGGCTTTTTATTTTCTTTATCATCTACATTTTCTGATCAACCTGGGGGTGCATTTCCTTTTGCATCCATGTCTTAGGACAGGGGGCAACATGTTGCCAAAAGGCCATAAATCCAGGCAACAGTTGCAGCTGCAACTCACACAGAACACAGAACAACACGAAGCTCCTCCCCCTTTCTGGAACATTAACCCTTTAGGGCCCAGATTAGTAACAATCATTAAAATGGGGAAATAAATTCTTTCACCATGAATGAGGAAATCCTTTTTGATTGTTCTTTTTTTAGAAGTGTTATAAATAAACTTTTAAATCAAGATCATTTTTAATTTTCTTTCTGATCTCCATAAAGCGCTCCTGCCTCTGCTCTATGGTTCACTTGATGACACCAAACTAACCGGTGGTTGTTTGGACCCTTTAAATATTCTGATGAAAAGCTTGAAATATGACTATAATGCAAAGATTTAGAGTATGGGGTACAAAATCATCTTTTCATACTTATTTAGAGTATCTTTCTATAAGCAACAAATTATTTATTTTCTTGTTTTACTCCATCACATACCTGCAGATAAAGAGAAGACAACTGGTTTTATCTCAACTATTCTTTATCAGAAATAAAGCTTTGTTCCAATAAACTGTGAGATCAACACATTGTTATAAAATACCATCAATATGATTCTAGCAGAGTTTGAGATTATTTTAGAGCTGATGGTTTTGTATTGTTCTGCCCACTTTCAAACAAACCAGAGCTGCAGTTTGAGCTGCTTCTTCCTTTCAGGGTCACTGGTGTCCACATTCAGCTTAAAGCAGAAGTTCTACTTTACAGATAAAAGTAAAACAGTATCATAAGTTTCACCAACACTAACAGGTCTGGATGTCTTCTCCACACAACTTAAATCTATTGTCTGAGAAAACTATTTCTTTTTACCACGTTAACTAACACCTCCCATCAGACAATAAGCTCAATGTTTGAGTGGAAAAACAGTGTAATGTAACATAAAGTCCACCAGAGGGCAGTGCAGGATAAACAGCAGCCTACTTTGTCATTCTTTTAGCATCATTCTTTTTTCTTTCCTGGAAATATTCACTGTAGAAAAACAAAGAAAACCAAGTAAATAAGGAACAGAAAACAGTCAAATTTGAAGAAACTTTTCTTCATTTTTTAAACCCACTCTTTACAATCATACCATCAATCAGTTCTAGTCTTTTTCACAAACACACCTCAGATCGGTCATATTACAACTCGGACAAGCATTTAAAAACATGGCACAATCACATGGAAGAGGAACATGATCATGGGGGAGTGTCATCAAAGGCAATTAACAAAATATTGTCTTTAAGATAAATCTTTTTAAATATATATATCATAAGGATAAAATAAAATCTCACCTCTGAAAGCTCAGGGTTTTGTGTTTGGAGATCTCTAAAGTGTTGCATAGTTGAGGGAACAGAAACGAAAGGAATCTTCACTGAAAAAGTCAAATGTTTCATGCAGACAGAAAGGGGTTGAATACTTTTAACGGGGCTGTTTTCTCCAGACTCGACCCGACACAAACGACCCAGACGTCGTGTCGCCTTGACGTTGGGTGCTTTCAAACCCCGACGTTTTAGTAGCAAATAATCTGTGCAAATACAACTCAGAAGAAAGTCCACAGCAATCCTATGTTAAAATCTCAAAAGCAAGTTTATAAACATGTGAGGGGGAAAGAAACAAAGAAGAAGAAGAAAGCTTATTTCAGGAATCTCCCAGATTGTACCTTTTTAAAAAGTGCCACTCATTGTTCATCGTTAAGAGTAAAATAAGAAAATATACTCTCCGCAGGCAAACAAAGACTCCGTTTAGCTTCAAAATACTGTCTGTCTAGCTTTTGAAAAATGAAAGCTTCTGTCTTTAAACTGTAAGAAGATTTCTCCAGCTCTTCATCCTCTCAGACTTTTCTTCTTTATCCGAGCCGACTCCTCAGGTGAGTCCTTGTCCAACACGAGTTCAGTCTGGGTGAACGATGAAAACTTTCATCTATGCAAACCAAGGAGGCCAACTTCCCTGACGAGACTTCCAAAGCATCTTAATTTAGGCGTTTAGAAACCAAACATTAAAACAAAGAAAGTACCGGGGAGCTCGATGAACCGCACCGAGTCTTTGCTGTTCGTTCACATCACACGCTCCGCCAGGCGAGCCCAGAAATGCACTTTTCTTCTGCTTTCATTTCATCCATACATTCATTAGTCTTCAATCCCGTGTGCCCACCGTCAGCTGCCAATTTCAGTAATTGGGAGCTCTTCTTTTTTTTTAATTCTTTTTATTTTCCCCGTGGTCCTAAAACTTTGAAATTCTCTACCCATGTTGGTGTCCTTTGATCCGTTCTTTGGTACAATCTGCAGACGTTCGCATTTCCAACGAAAAGAGAGGAGAGCCCTGAAAGCCGGGGCGGTCACCGGAACTCGTAGATGGCTGCGCTGTGCTCGGGAACGTGGGTGAGGTTTAAAGACTGGTACCTGCAGAGCAACAACACGTTACAGTTTTAAATGCTGGCCTGTGTTGGAATCAAAACCATCATCAAGTTGACAAGAACTTCACATAAATCAACAACGTGGGCCATAATTCTAGTTATTATAGGCAGTCTGCAGTTCAGATCTAAACACACAAGTATTTTTATCTGGACCCAGATCAGTTAAATTTGATGTTTTTGCTTGTTTTCTAGCATTTACTCTAATTATATGAGCATTTCGGGTCATATGGGTTAGTTCTTTCTGTCTGTGAGCACGAGGGAAGAAACTAACCCAATGCACACCTGAGCAAACACGATCTGCACGCCTGTCACTAAAACAAGGACGTTTGGAGGGAAACTAGAAGACTGGATGAACTCTGTGAGCACACCATCTGAAATTATTTGAGCATTTGTTATCCCTAAAATCTGACCTGCAGACACCGGACACTAAACGATCTTTGAATCCAGTCCATCAGATCCACTCCCTGACTGGTCAGCAGCAAACCTTCATAACGTGAACCGATCTTTTAAAACGATGGAGGAATCACTTAAAACTCTGTAACGACTCATGGAGAGTCAGACTCGAGAATAACGAGAATAAAGTCATATTATTACAATAAAAATATCTGATTAAATGTCCAAATAAAATGAGACAAATCTCATAATATGAGAATAAAGTCAGAATATTATGAGCTTATCACTGCATTAAAATGAGGAATGTCGAGCATCTTGTGAAGCAAAATTTTGGTATCAGTTTTACAAATAAGAAAATACTTCACATTTTAACACATCAGCATCAAAATATTATCAGTAGCAGGACTTTGAAAGGAGAGTGCAGACGACATTAAAAATAAAACATTATTCTCATATTATTTTGACTTTATTCCAATAATATTATGACTTTATTCCCAAAATTAAAAAGAATAAATAAATTATCTTATGATAGGGCTTTCTAAAACAGGTAATGTTCATAATGTTTCCACAGATATTCACTTC
This sequence comes from Millerichthys robustus, assembly GCA_034783495.1. Lineage (NCBI taxonomy): Eukaryota > Metazoa > Chordata > Actinopteri > Cyprinodontiformes > Rivulidae > Millerichthys > Millerichthys robustus. The sequence goes on from JAVKLF010000047.1 coordinate 4,960,845, forward strand.
TAATCGTGTGACCTCCGTGTCATCTCTAAGTTCTGTTACCATTCAGAGCTCCTGTGGTAGTAGTAGCCCTCGATCGTTGCTGTGGATTTCTGGAAGCAGATGTAGTAAAACCCAGCAAAGGAAGCGCCACTGATGTCTTTGATTGTGTGGTCCGGAACCAGAAACTGCTCCTGAACAGGGTGGGGGGGGGACAACAGCAGTTTAAGGACAACTTCTTTAAAACAGGCAGAACTGTCCACTAATGTCCAGGCAGCTCCTTACCTTCCACCTCATGAAAATATAATCAGAGTTCTTCAGATCCTCGTAGTCAAACTCATCAGAGTTAAACGTCTTTGCATACTGGTAAAAAGCCTGGAACTTGCCCTTAATCCAAAAACATTAAAAGGATGCAGTTAGCCTACTTCAAACAGGAGGAGGACTTGGGCAAAGTGGGAGAAATGTTTCACCTTACCCAGTGCTTCCGATCGACATCCTCATCTGCGTCCCACTTCCGCGTGAGAAACGGTCGCTTCCTGCTGATGATCTCTCCAGCAAAGAACGTCGTCAACGTGGGATATTCCTACAAAAACAAGCTTCTTAGAACTTTTCTACACTTTGTGAGTAAAGACGTGTCACAGCCAAAACGGATTACATTTCACAGGTTAGGGTTTCTATTGTAAGAAAACATAAAAAGTACCGGGAAAAACAAAAAATACTGTGGATTTCTGAAGATGTCAATCTGTGTACTGATATCTGTGCACTATAACTGTAAAAGAAAACAATTAACCAATCAAAAAAATATTACATTTGTGTTTTATTTACAGTATTATAACTGTGAATGAAAAAATAAACTTAGACACCATTTTATCCCCACTCCCACCATTTTCATCATGTAAACACTATTAAGACATATTTTGAAAAAAAAAAAACCCAGGATCATTTAAAATAAAAATTCTTGTTCTTCAGCGTTTGCATCTTTAATTAGTATTGAGGTAGCTTTAATCTGAACCTGTCAAGGTGTTTCTGATTACATTTTCATCATCAGAAACAAGTTTTTAATTCTTTTAAACAAACATCACTTCCTTAAACTAGCAATATTAGGTCCACTTTTTAACTTGCCAGTTTAAAACAACTAAATCTGCTTTAAGGAAACGTGAGATTGAACTAGAAAAAAATATATTCCAAAAGATGATAATCCTCAGTTTGCTTGTAAATTTACAAAATCTAGAGGGATTAGAGGGTTTCATCTTAAATTTCACTAAAATATGAGCACTTTAAATATCATGTACAGATTAATCAAAACTCCAGTTTACGGTCTACATGAAAGTAAACTCAGCTGTACCGATATTCATCAACCCAACCATGATACTCACCTCTGTCAGTCCTTTTATCTTCAGGTAGCCACATAAATACGAGTCTTCCATCGTGACATGCTTTGATAAAACAAAACAAAAAAACTGACATTAAAATACCAATCATGTGAATCCTGTGATGTTTCGTCATTTTTAAATTGCAACAAAACATGTAAATAAATGAAACCTGCCAATTTGTGTTGATTACAAAGTATGTTGGATATATAGATAATTAGAACCCTTACATTGTATTTGTGAAACAGAATTAGCTAAATGCAAATTAAAACATTAACTAAAGTCTGTTAGGACAGATTGTTCAGCTGTCAGTCATCACAAGGCCAGTTTTGACACATCATAGAAATATCAGATGAAATACCATTCGAGCCGCTTCGCTTTCTCACCTGCAGAACAACCTCCACATCGTAGGAGTTTCCTTTGCTTTTCTGGTGACCCCTGAACTTGGAGCCGCTGTACAAAAGCGAAGTGACAACACCGGGCTGCTGGGTATTTATCGGTGGAGGCGGGATAAGCGAGGCCGAGGATGTGAAGGCCGCTGCGGGAGAGGCGCTGAGGTATCCAGCGGGGACGGGCATGGCTCCCGCTTCGCTGGCTGGCCACCAATCGTAATGGTAAAGGGTTTGTGTCGGCTTCTGCGAACAGCTAAAAAGTACTGTTTGGGTTCGAAAACGTTCAAATCCACTTAATTCCTCACAGAACAGTTTATCCAGATGCCCGAGAAGCGTAGACTTCGACGTTAAGACCCATTACCAAAATTCTGAAAGCCCATTGGCTGAACTTGCGGAAGTGTTTTCGTGATCGTTGGGTGTAGTTTCTTTCCTGTTGCGTAAGCCTGCGTTGAGGGACTCAAAAACTACATTTTCCCATTATCTACGGCAGTTTACGACACTGTCTACAATCGAAGGTCACGCGTGCTTTTGAGCGCACGAGCTTCTGTGGACTAGATGAAAAAAACAAGATAGAAAAAGCAAAAACAAGTATAGCGACTTTAGTTCTAGCTTCTTAATGAAAAGTACATATTTTTAATGCTGCACCTTTTTTGTTTTAGTAAATAACGGTTACGAACAGGAACCCTCACAGTTGCTTTCCTTTTAGCAGGTTCTATCTTCATCTTGTTCCGAAATGTTTAGAAGTATTAGACTCCAAAACCAGTTTTGGAGTACTATTTCTCTTTTTAAAGTGTGTCCGAAGCATAAAAACTCCATGTGTCTGCTGAAATATTCCACCGCCTCGTCAGGTAAGATAAATCACATTTTGTCTTTAATTAGCAGGTGAAGATAGATGTGTGTCTTAATGTGATGTTATTCTGTTTACCAGAGAGGAAGAAGTTTTATCAAGATGTCAGCATATCCCAAGGAGAAGGTAAGCCTTAAATACAAGTGTAATATTTCTGTGTTGGAGAGCATTGGATGCTAGATGTTTGTTTTTTATCTGTTGTAATAATGTTTTTTATTTTAATGTTTCTTACTGTCATATTTATGTTATTCCTCTGCTTAATTTATGTCTCAAACAACAACAAAAAAGCCTAGTGAAAATAATAATAATAATTTGTGCAGGTGGTTTGTATGAAATAAACCTAGACCGCAGGAAACTGAAAACTCCAGGTGGGAAGCTGTTCACAGTGCCAAATGAAGCCCTGGCCATCGCCGTGGCAACAGAGTGGGATGCTCAGAGGGACTCGCTCAAGTTTTACACGATGCATCTGGTAATAACATTTGTCTATATAAACATGCATTACACAAGAATCATAATGTATTCAATGGAGTTGCTAAGATATTTAACAGTGAAGTTTTGTCATTCTTGTAGTAAAACTGTACTTCCGGAGATTTACTCAACAGTTATTACCCGAAAACCGGACCATGCTGATTGTTTAGTAGCCCACAGAAGTCATTTGAGAATGGAATACTAATAGGTTACATGTGGTTCAACTGTATTGATGTTTGGGACTGTTTCAAATCAAAGCATGTAAAGAAACTGGAACTGACAGAACTGATAAAGCAGGTAAACTCTTCCTGCAGACCACCCTATGCAACACGGCTCTGGATAATCCCACTCAGCGCAACAAGGACCAAGTGATTAATGCTGCTCTGAAGTTTTTGGAAACAGACACCATTTGGTATGCCTCATTTACATGTTTTCATCTTCATTAAGGATTCAGTCCGTCATTTTAGTAGTTTGTTAAACTTGTCTTAAACATTATATGTCAACATATAAACATAAACATTATATGTCAGCAATAATGAAACTAAATTAGAAGATTTATTTTGATGTTTTGAATGCGTCTGAAGTATAATTCCTTTTATAAATGAACCAACTTGTTGAAGTAGGATAAACATTTCGTTGTCATTACTTGCTGCTCTACAATGTTTCTGTCATTTTTATTTTTTTTAATGTTTGTTTCATTACAGCTACAGAGTAGAAGAGCCTCCTGGTTTGATTGAGCTCCAGAAAAATGAGTGGGACCCTGTGCTGCACTGGATTGAGAACAGGTCACAACGGAAATAAGTCGTGTTAGAGATCCGTTTGGTGCCAGTAAAAGAAGTAGATTAAATAATTCTGTCGTTATTTTTGTGGCAGATACAACGTCACTATTGGATCTTCATCCAGCATTTTGGGTCCTGACATTCCAGAGGCAACCAAAGACACATTCAGGCAGCATCTCAGTTCGTACAGCCTCTGGTCCCTGACAGGTAAAACATCCGGAACTAAACATTTAGAGGATTTTTGAGATGTAACTTGATTTATTTATTACCTGCCAGTTTGTACGATATTAATCGTTCACAACCTTTACACAGAACTGCTCTGCAAAAAGTATGAACTATCCCCTTTAAATGATCCAACCAGTTCTAGAGTTCATTATGAAGACGTTTTATTAATGCAGTCGTACTTGTCATTTTGTTGCCTCTGACCAGGACTTGAGTATGTGATCACCCAGCTGAAGTCGGTGGTGTTGTCACTGGGGATGATCGACAGACATCTGAGTGTGGAGCAGGCTGTGCTGCTGTCCAGGCTGGAGGAGGAGTACCAGGTAGGGATCAGTCATCACCTGTCGGTCCACCGGGTTTTGATTCTTCGTTTCTTAGGCTGCTTTCACACTTAATTCTCAACTCTGACTTTTTGCTCAGATCCAATATTTTCTGTGGTAGTTTACATTTTAGTTTAAATCCAACCTCCGTCAGACTCCAGCGTGAACAGTCCACAGCCCTGAAGTGACCTGCAGAAGAAGATGTGACGCCACACGCAGCCTGCTGTCTTTACAGAAGAAAATATAGATGCTATACATGTTAGCATGTGTGAAGTTGTTGTGCAACCAGAGCCAACTAAATTATTATCTGACATGATTATTTCATCCAATGTTTACCTTTGATCTTACCTCTTCCTGTCTACTCAGGTGCAGAATTGCACTTCTGCAACAGAAGTGACTGAAAGTAGGAACAAACTCGAGAATCGATCCAGTCATGCTAGTATCGATATGCTCTGACACGTTGGCTTACCACCTTTACCATCATATGATGTCGTAAATATTTTGTAATTCAGGACTTGATAAATCTAGAGAGTTTAAAACAGATAAGGCAACAGGACTTTAGTTCTGTAGCTGAAGACGTGTGGAGTTTCAGGCTTTAAACTGCGTTCAGTTTGCACTGATAACATCAATATCTGGTTCAATCTGTACACCCTGACCTCACTGACGTAAAATAAAAAACATCAGGTTTTTAAATTTGTTTTTCATTTTAGTAAAGCAGATGACAAAGTATCTGAATTTGAAAAGAAAAAAGAGTTTGTCTCATTCAGACTGTCATAGAAGATCCAATATGGGCCGCATATGTGCACAAAAATGCATCTGGGTTTTCTTTTGCCTGCAGTGTGAACTTAAATTTAACTTAAATCCTAACTGGTTTCTGCAGCAGAGATGCTTTAAAAATCTAAACCATTCTTCATACAGAAATACTTAAACTAATCTCTTCTTTTTTTTTCTTGACAGATTCAACGCTGGGGAAACGTGGAATGGGCCCATGACTATGACTTGTACGAGCTGAGGGCACGGACTGCTGCTGGTGCTCTTTTTGTTCTGCTCTCTTCTGAGAGTTCAACAGTCAAACGTAAACTCATGCGAGACTGAAAAGGAGAAGAAAAACCGAAAAAACCCTTGAAAACAGTAATTATTTACTGCTGTGACACTGTGGGCTCAGGCACACTGCTTAAAGAGAGTAAATCAGAGATGGTTTATTAATTTCATGATGCTTTTTCTGTGAGCAATGTTTGTTCTCTGTAAACCATAAATGTAGTCCCATCTGTGCCAGCCCACATTCATTATCGTGTGGGTTTTATTTTGTAACGGGACTCTGCGTGTGGAAAATATTCATGAAGTCAGACTGTTTTTCTGTAATTACCCATTCTTGTGGAATTGTTACTCACTGGTGCAAAGATGGAAAAACAAGAGGCTTAGATTCATTTATTGTAGCTTAATCTGCATAATCTCTTCTGCACAAGTTCAATGATAGTAAAAAAATAGACTGCATCCTTATCTTGAATTTATTTAACAACTGCCATAGATCAGAGCTCTAAATGAATACTTGTCTGTAAATGTCATGTTTGATGTTTGAATTGAGTTAAAGCAAAATGATGTACTTTAGTGGAAAATAAACTCAATCAATAATATATATTTATAGTTGTCATATTCCAGATCTTTCTCAGCTAAGTCTCTAGGTTTTTGTTTTTTTATTCAAAATAAGTATTAACAAACACTTTTTAAAATCTGCTTTGTCTACCTGACGTTTGTTCTGAGTTTCAAACCTTATCTGACCTGTTGAATAATGAAAGGTTGCATTCAAATAACCTTACATATTACATGTTTTTCAACCTATTGATGAGTGTAGACCAATAAATGAATGTTCTTACTGGATAAGAAGTGTTTGATAAAACCAAATTTCTTTCACATTAATTCATTCATCATCTAATATGCATTAATCCTTATGTGGAGAAATAACATAAAAAATCAGTAGTTTCCTGTGATTAATGTGTATGACTAAGTAATAAATTATTTGGTATCTTGACAGTTTTAAAATGATTACATTTTAATGCATCCTTTTTAATGTTTTTCCTCTTTAACTTGTCAACAAGTTAGACAACGATATTTATTAACAACAATTGTAAAAATCATACCGGGCACTAGCTGACGCTACATGAACCACGTGACTGTTGAGCTTAAACTCTCCAATTGGATAACCCAGTTTATTTGCTGCTCTCATGACGGACGTTACCACTGTCCAATCAGAGTAAATAATAAATCTATTTTGACCAATTATGTTACGATAGAGGCGGGACATAATAGATGTTTCCTCATGTATCATTACCATCATCCCATGGACTGACTTGTTTATTGTCGGGCAAGATGGAGTTCCTTTTGGGAAATCCTTTCACTACCCCTGTAGGGCATTGCCTTGGTAAGGAACTGGGTATTTTGGAAACAAAAACGCGGTCGTATTGGTGTAAATGTGTTAAAATTTTATATATTTAGTGTCAAAGTCATATACGGGGTTTGCTACTATTAGCCGCCTTGCTAACTGGCTGTTGCAGAAACATATTTCGCCACTGACCGTGCAAACACTGACGTTATCAATTACATTTTATATTTTAATTTATTTTGTCATTTGTAAAGTCGAAGATTGGCGTTAAGAGCTTTTAATCTGCATTTGTGTTAATATATATTAGCGACACTTGCTAACAGCTAGCCACACTACAGTGAGTCAGTCATCGTAATGCTAAATGTATTTAAATGATTATTGTATTATTTTCTAGAAAGAGCCACTGATGGCTCCCTGCAAAATGAAGACTGGACTCTCAACATGGAAATATGTGATATAATCAACGAAACAGAGGATGGGTGAGTGGCCATGTTGACTGTAAATAAATCTGCACTACATGTCACATGTTTACATTTACCTTACCTGAGGTCAGGTTATTTACATAAAAGTCATGCATTTTCCACTTTTCTTTATCTGTTCCGTTGTAAGAAATGAAATCTATCTGTGTGTGTGAGAGAGATAGATCCTTGCAAGGCCTCACCTCTTATCTCATTGCATCATAACCTTCTGTTGAAGCTGCTGTATGAAGTCCAGCTCTTGTTTGTTCACCGGGTTGTAAACTGGCTTTGTCAGGCCAAGCCCAACGTGCAGCACTTTGCATCAGAGATATAATAAAAAGAAGTTTGACTTGTTTCTTGTGTTTGGAATTCCAGGGATGCTGCACACCCTACTGCTGTAACCTTGGTTAATTTAGGCTAAATGGATTGAAGAAAGTTTATTATTCCTGTGCCATTTGAATGAATGTGCCACAGTGCCAATAATGAGATTGTGCAAGTTAAAGATATTTGCTTACTGTATTCAGCTTGCAAAATATTTGCATGTTTGGCTGAAAAAAAATCGACTTAAGTCCTTTACATATTTGTGGTATTGGCTGTCCTTTTTGAAAATCACATTGCTATTTAAAAGCAGCAATGGTGTTGTGTTAAGCTGTCTTTGTATGCTTTTATTTGTTGTATTCAGGCCAAAAGATGCCATTAGAGCGGTCAAGAAGAGACTCAATGGCAACAAGAACTACAGGGAAGTGATGCTGACTTTAACAGTGAGTTCAACTGGGAAAATACAACTAAAGCTGAATTAGTTGTAATAAAATGGAAATTCACACTTGACTTATTATTGCATTATTTTTCTGTTGTGTACTAAACTGTTTAATCTTTACGCCCGTCAGGTTCTTGAGACGTGTGTGAAGAACTGCGGCCATCGTTTTCACTCTTTGGTAACGAGCAGAGACTTTGTTGATGGCGTGCTCGTTAAGATAATCTCTCCTAAAAACAACCCCCCCACCATTGTTCAAGATAAAGTACTCGCCTTGATTCAGGTAAGATAACAACACAGCTGATTGCATGTAGTCCCAGGTTATAGTGCCTTCACAACCAGCGGGTATCATGGAGTCTTTTCATTAGTCTTATGTTTTTAACCTACATCAAATTGAAGTTTTAGGATTTTATAAGTGTTTGTTTCAGTTTGTGTTGCTGTGCAGCAATCCAGGAGGCAGCCTGTTACTCCCAGGCAGACCCTCAGGTAACGCACAGTGTCTCTGGGGCTTCAGCCATCGCAGCTCAGGTTACCTGTCCCGGCTCAGGTAACCCTAACCCTGCAGTGTTCATCGGGCCGGCTCTTATTTCCACCACAGAATGAGCCAAGCCTCCCTGCGTTCTGGAGGGACTTGTTGCACACGTGAGGTGGAAAGGAGAACCTAATTGTTTTTTGTTTATCTAGTATTTAGACAAATTAGGGTTTTTTTTGTTTAATTTGGGAAAACTCCGTAGGACAGTTTTTGTCCCTTCAAACAACAACTTGAATGTTGTTGGCATTTTGTCTCATTCCATAATATGCAGTAGGGCAACAGTCTGGGTGTGTTGAGCAAGTCCTTTACCACCTGTCACCTTCCTCAGATGTTCACATGTGGGTTGTGGCATTGATTAAAAAGTCTTAGGAACATTGACCTGTTCTTAGCACGTGTGGAAAAAGCTTTATGTGGCAACCAAGGAATTCAGTCTGATGTGTAAATTGGATCTTGGCTCAAACTAATTTGCAGCTTGAAGCAACTGATAAGAGGTTGTTTTTAATCAAATGACATCCTTTATCCAAAGTCCTTGCGAAGTTGATTTTATCTGCTATCTTGTATCTGATGAACTATTGAAACAGGTGGTCAGGCTCAAAGTCACATGCTTCCACTTTTAGCTCCTAAGCTCCTACGATTGAAGATATTTGGATAAACTTTCAGAGCAGGGCTGCACGATATTGGAAAAAAACTGGTGTTTTTTTCTAATCTGAAATATTTATTGCAGTATGAAAACAAACATTTTCAACAGATGACTTGAATAACACTTTAATTTATGCTGCCATCTTGTTGACACTGAACCTGCACCGATCTTACCTTTTTTCTGCACGTTACAAGTATGTTTTAATCTGTATTTGAGAGTTATTCTTATCTTTTTGTTGCTGGCTTTTATTGTGCTGGGTCCATGTTTCCTTCTATCGTGTAAATATGAATCGTGTTTTACTACCTAATCTGTTGCTTCGCTGTCTATCATCGTTTGTTTCCGTCACGCTTTAATAACCATATTTTACCTATTTTCTTCCAGCTCTGCAAATTTGGCGGAAGCAACCCATCAAAATAAAAGCCGTCACACACGACGGTTTGAGCAATGCCTTGTGGTTTAGTTCTTAGATAACAGGTTGATTTAATTTGCCTCCTACACCACAGGACCTGCAGTGTGAACATTGTGCACACGTAGGTGCAGTTAAGAAATCATTTCTTACAGGGTTGTTAGAACATCAGTTTTAAAGAGCTGAACATATTAGGTGCAGTATTGTTTCTGAACAGCTCAGTCTTTACATTTTACTTCTTGTGAACTTTGTCCATTCAGTTTTCTCTGCTTGCAGCTTTGTTGATTCCTGCCTTTCATGGTTGTGTTTACAGACCAACCACAACTCCATTAGTGTGTCTGTTGTATAGTTTTTCATGCCTTTGTTGGACTTCACAAATGCTCAAAGCGCAGTCAACTGATTACCACACTTTGTTTTCCTGAAGTCAATTGTGTTGCTATTTATTTTTGGGAGCATGAGGATGTACTGCATTCTTTTTTGTTTTTAAATCTGTGCCTCTCTTTGTTTTTGAACCCATTTCTTCCTCTGCTGTCTGCAGGCGTGGGCTGATGCCTTCAGGAGCAGTCCCGACCTCACGGGTGTGGTTCAAGTTTACGAGGAGCTCAAGAGGAAAGGCATCGAGTTCCCCATGTCCGACTTGGAGACCCTGTCCCCCATACACACACCTCAGCGGGTAGGAGAGCTCGTATCGAAACAGTTTAACTTTCAAGCCGAACAAACCGCAGTCTGATATTTAATGCATCTTTGCGTGTTGTTTGTAGGCAGCTTCTGCTCCTGCAGGCGACTCCACTCTACAGAAGTACAGCAGCACTACTAAACCCACAACACACACCGTCCCCCCAGCCTACACCACCCCTCAGGTCCCTAACATCCACGCCTCTGGATCTATTAACCCTACACCCGAACAGGTACGACAGTACACACTCACAGAACATTTGGTTCAAGTTATTTACTCATCATCAAACTGTCTTGGTACTTTGCTAATGTTGGTTGGATCTTTTGGGAAATCAGGTAGGAGTAAGTAGTGTTGAACATATGAGTTAAATGTGACGTGTTGCAAAGATTTATGACAGAACTATGTTGTTGGTTTATGTAGTTACTTTCAATGATTCATTTTTCTAACATCCTGTTTAGACATTCTCATCCAAAGCCGTCCTACAGAAACACCTTTGCGTCCAAGTTTTTATACTCTAAACACCTGTTGACCTTTTTTTTCCTCTTTTTATGTTGTCCAGATTTGCCGACTACGCAGTGAGTTGGACGTTGTTCGTGGCAACACTAAGGTGATGTCAGAGATGTTGACTGAAATGGTACCAGGACAGGAGGATTCTTCAGACTATGAATTACTACAGGTAATATAAAGTACTGTGTGTGTTTGTTTATTTGACTTAAGGAATAACACATCCAGCCTTTTGTGTTTCTCAGGAGCTGAACCGGACCTGCAGAGCCATGCAGCAGCGGATCGTGGAGCTCATCTCCTGCGTTTCTAACGAGGCGGTGACCGAGGAGCTGCTGCACGTAAACGACGACCTCAACAACATTTTCCTTCGCTACGATAGGTTAGAAACCACAGAAAAGCTGTTCCAACACACAAGATCTGATATTTTTCTGAATGCTACCTGACATTCACGTGAGCTAATGCATCTCTATTTTGCTTTATGTCTGTAAAGATTAAAGAGTTTCTGTTTGTTCGTTTTATGCTGCCTCTTTCTTTCAGGTATGAAAGGTTTAGATCTGGGAGGTCCTCAGCTCAGAGTGTGAACAATGGGGTGAGTCAGAATTGTACAGCTTGTGCAGTGTTTGCTTTAATCCAAAAAACAAAAGAACAACTTTATCGCTTCTCTTAGTCCTCTCTGCTGCAGTCTGAGTCCTCTCTGTTTTTGGGTTTGAGCTATTCTTCTGTTTTCTGGCACTGTTCACATTTCTGCTGTGTGGACCTGCATGTTAATCACCTGTCAGGCTTTTAAATGTTAGGTATACAGACAGAACTCGATGGAGACCCAGCAGAGCCCAAAATGCAACACTTTTGTTTTCATCTTTTGACTACATTGTGGCGTACGATGTAGTGAAAGAGACCTGTTGCATTTAAAAAGCAATGATTTTATGATAGTATTGCTCTGGAATGACCTCACCTTGTGCTGTTAAAGCATCCTGTATCGTGCACTACATTGTCTCTCTGCACTGGCATGTTTTTGGTATTCACCGTCTCTTCCCTTCTACTTTTTTTTCTGTTCTTCTGTTTCTGTGGCTAGCTGAAACAGGCAAGTATAAAAAATGTTATCTTCCTCCCTAAATGAGCAGCTTTACCCCATACGGCATGTTTTGACTGTTTGTCAGCAGTATATGGGTGGAAACTTGATGTAGTCTGCAGAAATAGAAGTTTACTAAAGCTTTAAAATGGTTCTTCTCTGATTCTCATGTTGTGTTTGCATCAGCCCAGAGCAGTAGTCCCTGCTTCCTGCTTTTTCTACACATTCTTAAGGGGATTGTTGTGTGTTTAGGGCACAGAGGTGATAATTATCTGTCACAACTCAAAGCATGTCAGTAATTCATCAGTTTGTTCTTTTTCTATAAGAAAATCACGGATATTTCAAACGAATCAGTCTTCTCAGACCACCCCCCCTTAAGAAACAACTTTTCAGAAAGTTTTTTTCTGTAGTCCTTAAACCTGCCGCTCACTGGGTTCCGACTGTTAACTGTGAACATTTTTCACAGGAGAGTTTCTAAAACATCTAGAAACAAGTTCTCAAATTTCTCCCGTGAGTCGCGGAGGCTCAGCCATCTTGTTGTTTAACATGTTAAGAAAAAAAAAGCAAAATAAAATGTCCCCAAACAGTCAGAGAGTTGTTTCAGGTGTCTCAAACGTGTCTTCAGTTGCCACAGTTGTTACTGTATATGGCAACTTGTATGCAGAGTTTGCACTTTCAAAATAAAAATAGCATCAAAATGTTTGGGAAGGGGGTGATTCTTCAAATGGTCACCTTCTTGAGCTCTCCTTATGACAGGGATGTCAAACTCAGTGATACAGAGGGGCCACAATTCAAAACTTGGTCCTTCCAAGCCATGGGCCAATTTCTGTCAGTATTTATTAAATATAGAAATACAAATGACTTTTTCCTAAATTGTGTTTTATGTAGCATTTAGAATAAGTATTAAGCTAACACAGAGTGTGTGTGCATGCCAGGGTGGCAACAAAGCTACAGCGGGTCAAACTTGGGGAACAAATTAATGTTGGTGATTTTCCAAAAATTGGCTGCACAAAACTCCGCTGCATGTTTCACTTGTTCCCAAACACGTTTCAGGGAGACTGCAACTAAACATTTGTCTTTTTTTCTCACTATTTTTATGCAATTTTGAGTCTCCATAACAGTCACAGCCCAGTGAGCTACTTTCTTTAGTTCCAGGCCTTTCCATACTCTTCTAGAGCTAACCGGCTAGTTTTTCCAGTTTTACGACTTCATGCTGCATTCCAGACTTCCAGAATTTCTCATCGAAAATAGTTTTTTATTATTTGCATTTTTACTGAAAAGAGTTTATTTGCAGAAACCATAAATCTGTCTCTTTGCTGCAGCTTGACATAAGAGCCGTTTTGTCTCATTATTCCATCAGGTCCTCAGCGAGGCTACAGAAGACAACCTCATCGACCTCGGGCCAGGCTCCCCAGCAGTGGTCAGTAACCTGCCTCACACAGCTCCAGCCAGTTTGCCCCCCACCCTGACGGCACCTGCAGGAGAACCCTCCTCCCCGGCCACTTTGTCCTCCCGCCTGGCTGGGTTAGGTATTCAGAACCTTCTTCTTTTAAATACTTGACAGCGATCCTGAATGACTGGACTTTATCGTAAAATGGGGACGTATTTAGGACACAGTCCTGCTGTGTGGGCAGACTTCTATGGTCCATCCATCCATCCATCCATCCATCCATCCTGCTGTGTGGGCAGACTTCTGTGGTTCAGTCAGGGATAATGAGCTA
>JAVKLF010000047.1:5076689-5087969 GCA_034783495.1 Millerichthys robustus
ACACACACTCACACACACACACACACACACACACACACACACACACACACACACACTGCGGCTGGAAACCTGTCAAGGGGAATTGTAGCCCCGGTGTGTTGAAGGTAAAAAGACAAAGAGCCAGCAGGCAGAGTTTCTTGAATGTTTGTTAATAACGTCTGGCTGAGGGTGCCAGCCTTCATTTCATTGGTTGTCACAGTGAGGACCACTGGGCCTGGGTTAGCACTGGAGCTAAAAAAAAAAAAGCACTTTGAATTAAAGACTGTTTCAATAAGGCCCTTTAAGATGTCACTAAATGTGCTCATTTAGCTTTATTTAAATTGCTTCATCCATTTAGGTGTATTCTTAACTTTATAAAGATAAACTATTGACTTTATGAAGAAACAAAAAACAAACTTCCTCCTATTGTTTGGTTGGTTAGCCATCACTTGTCAATCTAATGTGCAATATAATGTAATAAAATAATATCCCAGGTGATCTAAAATGAGATATCACACCATATTTTCACTCTTTCTGTAAAATATTATGAAATATTATCATTTTTGTGTTTGCTAAGGTTGATCAGCTGTGGTGGCCATCCTGATTTGGATTGACTCCATAAGTTATTCAGCTGTAGATGCACATCCAATAATTAGTTTCTGATAGTTTTATGAAACTCATGCCAAATGATTCATGAGATTATTTGGTAATGGTACAGACAAAACCAAAAACATTATTCCTCGAGCAATAATAAAGGTTACGGAGATGCGTAAAAGGTTTGCTTTCACCACCTTACCCGTTAGGATTCAATACAAACACTGGTGGCACCAGAACAAGGCCCGGTCATTTTTCAGAAGAATACCTGTTATCTTCAAAGCTGTCCTGAAGCCAAGAGCCCAATCCCAGGGGTACAGCTTGTGATTCTCTTTAGATGCACAGATAAACCCACAACTACACACCAGATGAGGAGGACTAGGAGACAGACAGATAATCTCAGAGAGACACACAGGCAGGTAGACAGTCAGTTAGAGGTGGGCAGGCCGGCTCTACGCCGAGGCAACCAATGTCCCCGAGCAGCAGAGATATTGCTGCTCCACTGAACAGCATAATGACAGTCTCTTCTACTTCACACGGGCCAACCGACGTGAAAATCTAGTTGATCTTTGCTTCGGTTCCATCAAGAGAATACATTGTAGGAGAGAACTAAAAGGAGCAAATGTGGCAGTAAGAGATGCCACGCAGGAGAGCGATGCATTTTTTTAGCTACGGAAACTGATCTGAGACGAGTTTGGTCAGTTCAAAAAGTTTATTTTTATAAAGCAAATAAAGAGAAATGTTCTGTTTTCTATTTGAGCAGAACTGCAGACAAAAAGGAAATAGTCTTTTTTTTCCTGGTTTTTGATACCTTTTTAAGACCATTTCTGGTACCAGCGCCGACCTTGTCAGGTCCTTTTGGGGACCAAAGACCAGTCCTATTATGATGGAACACCATTTTGGGTTAGCGGTCATGTTTAGGACTAAGGCACATGTGTCAAACTCAAGGCCTATGGGCCAAGTATGGCCTTCCACAGCCTTTTCTGTGGCCCACAAGAGCTTCAAAGAAGTAATGAATAATGAATAAATTAGGTGTATTCTGCTTTACAGCCAGCATCGACCATAAACTACATCTCCCATAATGCAAGCCAAATATTTTGCCCATGAAATGACAACCTCCCACCACCAGGTGGAGCTGCATAGAGTTCAAAAGTAGCTGGCAGCCAGCAAAATTTGAAATGCAAAATTTACATTTCGCTGCCTTTTTGCCAGCTGTTTTTGCTGCAGTGGTACTGGGAAGTGGGAATTTCCCACGTACAAGTCATAGTCTCCAGGGGTAATTCCTTGTCGGAAAGTGGGACAGTTCAGAATTCAAGATGGCAGCTGCTCACCACAACTCATCAGGGAGTAAAACTCTCTTACTTTTACTTTTTATTTGAGTTTTTCTGTAATATTTATTTTACATTAATCAGTCATGATACTTTTCAGTGTTTATAAGAGGATGTGTTAAAATGCTGTTTCTATACATGAAATACCACGGAGAGCTCAGTTGTTGTTTGTTAATGAGACGAGGAACGTGAACGAGCAAAGTTAATTACAACGGGTCCTTTGAGGGAAACCATGATGTTTATGTGGCCCTCAGTATAAATGAGTTGGACATCCCTGGACTAAGGCATGAATTGAGGGGGGGTAGGTTTGTGGTGGGCTCGGTTTGGGTAAGGGTCACGGTCAGGCTACAAAAATGACCGGAAATGAATGGAAGTCAAGAACCGGTTCTAATAAGGATAGAAATCCAAACTTCATCAAGCGTCACGTTGGCAAAATATTTCAAATGAATTGACAGGTTTTCATAAAACTTCCAGAAAATAGTCTTTGAATGCACATTTCCACCAGATTATCTTTTGGAGTGACGCAGATTAAAGATGCCCTCAGAAAACACTTTAATGGCTCCAACTCAGCCGATCTTTACAGATATTGAGTTCAAATGTGGTGCGATGGCAGCTGGAAGTCACTTACAGAATCTGAGGGTTAGCTGATTCCGTATGAAGTTTGTCTAAAACGTTATCAGCTTTAGGAGGGAACTCTGTTTGTTAGCAAAATATCTCATAAAACACAGGACAGATTTGAAGTTTTCAGAAGATTGGATGTACATCTACAGCTTTGGAGTCTCCACACATCCACCTTAGGGTAATGCAATAATCTTTATAAATAGTGAGCTAGCATGTTTCCACAGGAGAGCTCATCTTGTCCAAATCATGCAGTATTTTTAAGTTTGAACAAAACAGCTTTGTCATTTCTCAACTTAGGATCATCTTGATCTAAGATTCTGGCGTGAAACATTAGAATAAAGCATTCTTCAAAGAACGAAGGGCCTTTATTAATACCTGAAGCAGAGAAGATCCACTAAATCTTCAAATGAGACCCACAATCCACGGGAAAGTCCTGCAACACACCCACTCATACAAAACACAACTCTTCCTCCATTCAGACAGATGAGCGCTTCTCGCTTGCTGTTGCCATGGAGACTTTGTCAAACCCGCTTTAGGACTTGAATCATCGCCCTTACACACACGCAGATCCTGCAAACACACACACACACACACTCAACCCTGGTGTCAGTCATCCTTCCTCCTTTCGTTATCCAGATGATTCACAAGGAAATCGTATCATGTGGTGCAGCCATGCAGACTCCGGGGTGCAATAGTGCGTTTTATTTGCCCTGATAGGATGGCAATTAGCCACATAATTGATGGGCAGCCTATCAAACAAGGCTAATTAAACAAGCATTCACACTACAGTAATTGGATTTTTAGTTCATAGAGCCACCCAAATGATAAATTCCACAAGGGTTCAGGGTGCAGGCACATTGTGTTGAATCTGTAATGCAGCTTTTTGTATTTGTGGGTCCCCATCTTTAATTGTTTTCCTACCTGCATGCAAACTATATCTGTTGCTTTTGATTTCCCTGCAGCATCCCGGTCATCGACGTCTGAGCCCGACCGAATGTTTGTTTCTCTAACAGAACAAGTGAAGTTGAGCAGAACTGTGAAATTAATCAGTTGTAGCCACTATTTTCTTTTTCTAAAAATAAATTTAGTTCGGAATGCTTTAAGGTCTTTGTTTATTTAATAATCCCCCTTTTTAAAAAACTGTGTACAGAAGCTATTGTTGGTATGAGAAGAAAAAAAAAAGAGTATTTGCAGAATAGTGGGGGATTTTTTGTGCAGAATACTCTGAAACTTTTAATGCACTATTCATTAATGTGCTTCCTCAGCAGATAGCAGATAACCTCAGTCACTCACAGCCAAACCTCCTGCATTCAGGAAGGAACTGAAAAAGACAAGAAAGCAATTATATCTCCACCACTACAGTCATTTTCAGGTAGACTCTCTCTCTCCTTTTCTCTCTCCATCTCTCTTTTCTTTTGCAAGCTGATGAAAAATGGAGGAAGAGGAGCAAAGCTGCAGGTGCTGATGGTGTGTGTGTGTCTGTGTGTGATTGTGGGGAGTGTGTTTATGTCAGTTTGTGTTACGGTGAAACTGCAGCACTGACTACAGGTACTGACATTTTTTTACCTTTAGCTGTTTTTTGTTTTTTTTACTCCTGAAATCAGATTTTCAGTGATTTGGCCATGAGTTCTTCTCTGATTCTGTTTTGTTTTTGAGTCATGCACTTCTTACCGCGCTGCATCCGTGTGCTTCTGCTCACCACAAACAAACATGGTCAAACGTGCGCTCACACATCTTTAAAGGAAGGAAGTCACTGATTACAGCCAACTGGTCCAAGCAAAGTCTGACTGGCAGAAATTACTCTTAAAGGGACAGCCTGGTGATTTTTGAAGGAACTTGAGGTGCTGAGTGTGCTACAGCACCCCCTTGTGGAGGACAAAACATGTAAAAAAAGATCAAAGAAATTAACAAGTAAACAAATAAAACAAACATACTCTAACGTTATCTAAGTTTATAATCCAAATATGTTCAATTCAGTTAAGTATTTTGATTTAGCGCCAAGTCACAACAAGCGTCGTCTCAGGGCACCGCCCAAAAATAAAATATCTAATCTCCCATTATTATTATTATTATTATTATTAATCTTTATTTGATAGGGACAGACACACAGCGACATAGACAAACTGAACAAACAGCAGTCCCATGTTGGCGTCATAGTGCAATAGCCACAGCTAATTCGCAGCACTTGTCCCTAGATGGGCTTTTTTAAAAAATAAAAAATAAAACCTCTACGAGTTAGAATAATAATCATTTAAAATAGCACAGCATAATGTTAGTGACATCTACACACAAACAGGGAAACATAAAAACATCAGAAATGGGTACACTTCTGTTTTTGACATAACCAGAGTTTTGTTTGCTTTTTAAATTTACTAAAACTAAAACTGGTTACAGACTTTAAATTAACAGGAAGTAGGTTCCAAACTGCAGATCCTCTCACGGACAGAGCACTTTGAGCAAAAGTGGTTCTTCGAAAGGGGACCTTACAATTTCCTGAGCAGCACGCTGGTGACAGTGGAAAGGAAAACAGAACCTGAACAGAACCGGGCTCAGGACAAGCGGTGGGTTTGGGAGGACAGGAAAGAGACAGATTGACTGGTCCAGGTGTATTTTCCACAGGAAGACAGACAAAGGAAAACATATTATTGATAAAAATAAATCCAAGAACAAAGATGTTGAGGAGAAAGACTAAAGACAGCAGCAGCGTGACGACACCTGTTTGTTCTCCGGCAGTTTGAGAAGAACTCAGGAAAACAACTCTAACTAGGAATGATTTATTAGTCTTAAGAGGTTAGATGGTTACTGTTTTTTGTGTTTAAATATAAATTTAGTAGAGGATAAGCTTCAGGAAATTGAGTAGTCAAACTAATATGGCCTGAAAAAGCAAATAGAATAATATTTTAGGAATGCTATAGTAACATGTAGCATTATTGGGCTGTTTTGTCCTTTTATTTCCAGTTTTGGACATTTATTTTAAAATAAGTAGGAGTAGCTAATCTTGAGAAACCTTAGTAAATGTATTATCTGTATTCAACAGATCTCTTCAAATTATGTACATTTAAGTCTTTTGTTTAAAGGAAAAGGACAAAATGTTTTAATGACATTATGATGTTTTTATGACATTACATGTGTATGTAAAGAACACATTCAAGCTGGATGTTGACTCTAAATATCATCAGTTCACCTGTAAATAAATATTAGTTGATGATTCCTTAACTCTCATGTTGCCAAAAGTTTCTAATTCTTTGACAATGTCCTAAAAGTCATGCATCTTGCAGCTCTTGGTTTTGGTGCCACGCCAGGAATGTCAGAGGCAAAGACTCAAAAACTCAAAGAGCGGTTAGTTAAAGCTGAAGGACAAAGTGTCGTCTTTCAGAAACAGGCCTGACGTTTCTTCTGATGTCCTCCATTCATCAGCTTTCTTTATGTTTTTAAACACACACTGTCAGGTTCAAGAACAGGACAGAAAATGAACAGAAACAGCGAAAAAACTTTTTAAAAAGCCTGAAGAATTTACTTTTAAGATCCCTTCAAAAGATTACAAGAAAATATGACTCGTTTGGGGAAAAACAGAGGGATTGTGTTTGATTTATAACTTTTTATAAGATGTTAATCAGGGATTTCTCTGCTTGCTGTTAAAACCAGGACTTCTGCAGGCGTTAGTTGTTGTTCTGGTTGGACAAGATGCATCACGTTCTTCCTCAGATAGAAGATAAGAGCTCCGACCTAAAACCCATCAAGCCTCACCGCTGAAGTGAACGAGGTTTAGCTCTAACTGCAGTTTCCCACATTTGGAAATCAACTGACTGAAGGGAATAAATGTTTTAGATTGGACTGACTGTAAATCAATATGAGCACAAGTGTAACGTGGCTCACATTAAAACAATCTTTACCAATTAAAGGCTGAGTCGTCCTTGAAGTGCTGCGTCACACTTAAACTTTAAAATAAAAAATTAAAAGAGGAAGATCATCTCATGTTAAGAAAAGACCTCATGTTAGCTGTTTGGTAAACCTTCAAAAATAACTTCTGCACGATCTCAGTATAATAGATTATTGCTAACACCACCTAGCACACAGAGTGTACAACCATTTTTAGGTTTGTTAAAGTCGATTAGGTGCAGCGGTAATCTAAATGAGAACGACTCCACTTAGAACATTTTGGAAGTTACGTTAAAATTTGTCTCGTGGTTCTTGAGATATTTTGCTAACAAAGGTTAACACCAACATTTTAGGCCAAAGATCGGTCACAATAAGTACGAAATGATCTGTACTTGTACAGCACGTTATCGAATCCCTACAGAGGGGACAGAGGTACCGGTACCACCGGACCCTCTGACTACCGCCAGCAGGTAAGGCGGGTGAAGGACACGACACCTAAGCCGGATGGGACGGTGGGATCGAACCGAACTGACGAGTTCTTCTTCTTCTTGTGGTCTAAATGTCGGCCGGCCGTCTCTGCTGCGACGCTCTGCAGCGACGCTCTGCAGCGACGCTCTGCTGCGACGCTCTGCTGCGACGCTCTGCAGCGACGCTTTGCTGCGACGCTGTGCAGCGAAGCTGTGCTGCGATGCTCTGCTGCGACGCTCTGCAGCGACGCTCTGCAGCGACGCTCTGCTGCGACGCTGTGCAGCGAAGCTGTGCTGCGATGCTCTGCTGCGACGCTCTGCAGCGACGCTCTGCTGCGACGCTGTGCAGCGAAGCTGTGCAGCGATGCTCTGCTGCAATGATCTGCTGCGACGCTCTGCTGCGACGCTCTGCTGCGATGCTCTGCTGCGACGCTCTGCAGCGATGCTCTGCTGCGACGCTCTGCTGCGACGCTCTGCAGCGACGCTGTGCAGCGACGCTCTGCTGCGACGCTCTGCTGCAACGCTCTGCAGCAACGCTGTGCAGCGACGCTCTGCAGCGACGCTCTGCAGCGACGCTCTGCTGCGACGCTCTGCTGCGACGCTCTGCTGCGACACTCTGCTGCTCTGCGCTTGGAGAGACGACGGAAGCAGACGCACGACGAATAGATTGAAATGCTGTTTTCTCTTTTCTACCCCTCTCCCTCGGTCTGGCATCCATCTTTTCGATTCCTCTCCTTCCCTCCATTATCTTTCAATCTCTGTGTTTTTCTGATTGATACACCCATTTCACAAAGATTTCACGCTCGAGGAATCCCAAATGGGCTCGCTCTCATGACAAACAGATCAATTTTTATAGACTTTAAAAGTTGCTGGTCTCGAAAATTGTTTGACTACCTTCAAAAACACGACAATCTCTCGTTCTGTTTGGAGCCACGGCCATAAACTTTTTACGAGACTGCCAATGCCTTTTCAACAGGCTTGCATGAGAAGAAACAACAGAAAATGTCAAAAGGCGACCCAAAATATAACGTTTGAGGGGTAGAAAACATGACCTGAGTGAAATACTTCCTGCTGTTTACGAGCCTCCACAGCCGGTGCGGGGCCTTGGAGCGAGATCCACCGGCCTCTCTGAGACACCGTTAGCAGCCTGGAGTCACAGCTTTGCCCCGTGGAACACAGAAATACATCAGGCAAGAAAAAAAGTGAACAAGATTATGAAAAACTAATTCCATGCACACGAGAGCGAAGACGAGCAGCGTGGTTAAAGTCCCGTGTCTCCACCTGCAGTGATGCTCCTGGTTGCAGGTTTCCTCAGAGAGCGAAGCTTTGATCACAGCAGGAGCTCCGTGGTGCCGAGGTGACCGGCACATTTACATCTCGTTCACTAAAGTACCCTGAAGATGAGTCTGCCTTCCTCAGCCCGTCCTCTCTTTGTGCGTCTGAACTTGTTTTGCTTCATCTTCATCACCTTTCCTCTCTTGTTTCAGTTCGTTTGATTCTGAATATTAGCAGCAATAATTCATTAAACAGGCTGCTGCACTATGGGATGGAATGAGTACGCTCTGGTTCTTTTTAAACAGAATCCTTGTAGCTGTGGTAGTTTCTGCCCTTTCTAGCAATCGGTGGCTTTTGAACAATTCATTTGTGTTACTGAATGTGTGTTTCAAGTTGTTCTAACCACACTGGATCTTCACTAAAGGCCTTTTTCCGTCGGTCCGACTCGACCCTACTTGGATCAACTCGATGCAGGTTCAGACTCTTCCCATCCGGTGACAGTCTGTTGGTTAAATTTGATATTTCATAAAATGGATTCATGGGATGTGAATCTAAATGATTTCATTAAGTTCATTAGTAGTTTTAAACATATTTAGTGTTTTTACTGACATTTTTCTCTTTAACGTTGATACACATCTCTCATACAGACTAGATCACAATTATTGTCAAATACACAAATTAGTGATGATGACATCATTTAGTGACTCCTAGCAGCTTTTATGATTTTCAATAGACTGGAAACATGTCCTGTTCTGCGTTCAGCAAAATATAAAAATGACTTCAAAGGAATTTGTTATTAATTTATTAATCATAGAGGCCAAATTTCATGAGAAAAATGCTAATTTTGAAAGAAAAAACACATTTTGTCACCTTCACGGTTGAGTTTACACAGAATATGTAATATATTCACTTCTCTGCTAATCAGAATGCAAACGAAACAATAATGTCTCGCTCTCTTTTTGGAATACCTGATTTCATTTTTGCCTATTCTGCTTTATTTTGTTGACTGCAATTTTAATCTTGTGTTTTATTTAATAATTATGCTTTTGTTCATTTTGATGTTCATTCCCCCAGGCTGCATTATGTTAGTGGTTTAATGATAGCACATATTGACTTTTCTTACTGAGGAGTTGGCAACAGCGTCTGTCTAGCTTTAATCAAAACAAATCAAACTTCCATCCAAACCACCAATAGAGTGGCACACAGATAAACACATGTCTTACTCTCAATTTTGTAGAAAACAAACCAAAAATATGTCAACAAGTTCTATAAAAAGGTATTTTCTCATACAGCAACATCATTTTAATAACATTATATTGTTGTTTAAGTGTGGGTGGAGGCGTGTTTTTGCAGAAAGTGAGAGAACCACAAACTGCAGGACCATAATTCTCCATCAGTCTGACTAACAGGACTGCTGGACTCGACAAACAAAAGAGGCCTTGAGTGTGTTTTTGTGTGTGAGCCAGGGATGACAACACTCACCGGTCCAATAAAACCTTTAGCAGGCGGCCACATAAGCAGAGAGAAGGGTGGATGGTGTCCCAGAGAGCATCGACTCGGAACACTGATGGGGGACGGTGGGTGGAAGGACGAGCTGTGCCTGATTCACTTCTCCGTGGAGCTGCTCCGCCTGCAGAGATGTTAACATCACTCCTCGGTTTCTGCACCGAGTCTTGTTTACGTGGAAGAAATTATTGTTTTATACTCACGCAGAGCCCAAATGTGGAGCAAAAAGGATGAATGAGACAATTTAAAGCTGTTGGAAATGGGGGACAAAGAGGGAAAATACCTATCAGCTGACTGCAAGAGGAAACAAAGAAGGAAACTGTGATGGCGTTTCTGTGGCCAGGGGAAGCAGGTGCAGAGTGCCGTGGTGGCCGTCTGCAGTCATCAAGGTTCAATCAGATCAGGAAATGATGCGCTGCACAGTTTGTCCAGTCCCAGACCAGGCTGAGACCAGGTGAGTCTGATTAATGAGGAAGCAGCAAAACGTCTGTGGTAAACAGCACGCAGACACGATTCATGCATCAATGCATGATTGTTCTCAGCTGCACAGGATGGAGCTCATTCACTTCTAATCATGTCCAAAATATGTCTCTGTGAGCACGCAAACACGCATCGTTTCAATAGTTCCTGTCAAGGTTTTGCATTTGTGGAGATAGTTTTGTTTTTGCCTCAGTTGCATTACTTTGGAAACACAACACCAGACTCTTCAGGACATTTCTGCTGTTTTCCACATCATGTAAATCGATACAGACTCAGTTTTGCACAGACCATGTCTCAGGGGCCAGCATCTTAACGGACTTTCAGAGAAATATTGAAAATATCCAGAAACTACTTTGATGTAACGGTCGGTCCAGCTAACAGCTCGACGCTCAGCGGACTGGGAACACAAACTCCATCAGTCTGAAACAGACAGGTGGATGTATAACACTCTGTCACATTTCTTTCTTTTTTTTTACAACGTACAGATAAGGCTGTGGGAAGTAGGGGTGTGACGTGTGCTGCAGCACCCCCAGATGGGTGCTAAAAGACATGCATGTCCAAATACATAAATAAATTACTAAAAGTAAATAAAAAACAATTTAATCTGTGTTGCATATGTTTAAATTCCTATTCTAGTTTCATATGAATACTTTTTTTATAAATTTAGTACATTAATTAGTATTGTTATTTTATATATATACTAAAATATATGTTTCTTTTTTGTCAGACATGGATTAGAGTCTCATTCAAACATTTAAAAACAAAGTATTTTCTCTGTATTTTCCATTCGTTGCCCTACAGTAACTGAGTCGTCGTCTCTCGGCACATGTAGGAGTTCCGTCTGCAGGTCGAGCTCCTCCCTAATTGGTCGGTGGGCGGAGATCCTGATCAGCTGCAGCGGGTTTCCAGTGATGACACCGGAGCTAAGAGGTCCTTCAGACCGCCTGCTCGACACTTACAGTCAGTACCCGCCTGCTGGAGTCCGTTCCCCTCAGCTGCTCTGCCCCTCTGAGATCCTGACGACACAAACCTTTCGCACAACATCTCTTGTTTTTCTTACAAACCCCAAAACATACGAGTGTGTGTGTGTGTGTGTGTGTGTGTGTGTGTGTGTGTGTGTGTGTGTGTGTGTGTGTGTGTGTGTGTGTGTG
>JAVKLF010000047.1:5132172-5143068 GCA_034783495.1 Millerichthys robustus
CTGTCTCTGTTGCAGATTTATGTTTTCAGCTGTTAATAACAAAATAAACTTAAACTGTTCTGTCTCTAATTTAAGCCGACACTTTCTCCTTTTGCTGCTCCTCCCCACGTCCAGCCAGTTTATTACCCAGATGACTGTATTCTGTTTCACAGTAAAAAGCAACAGTTCATATTTTCCACCTCTTTAAAGTAATTGTTAAAGAGATTGACTTTTTTCAGATTCTAGTGGAAATATTTGATGGCAAATATGATCTTCTGGCATCAGCCAGGATAAAGTCTGAAAACATTGATACTTTCCAGGCTTTCCTTTTATTTTGATATTTTTCTCAGACTGACCCAGATCTGGAAAACATTCAACACTAATTCTGTAATTTTCCAAACATTTTATGATCGTAGAGGAACACTGTTTAAGAGTTTTAGGTTGGTGCCGCTCCTCTGAATGAGTTGGACCAAACATCTTGACAACTTTAATAAAGGATTTGTAACTTCTAATTAGAATGTCTAATAAAAAAATAAAACTTTTGTAGCTGGACGGCAGAGTTGTTCTTGTAAACAAAGTACCTTAAAGTTGGGCTGAGCGAAACATCGAGCCACGGCGATCATGGAGGCGGTGAGCGGGCCGGAGACGCCGATGGTTGAAAGGAACTCGGAGATGTTTGGCGTCAGGCGGAACGGAACGGGTCGATTGGCGTCCAGGTCCCCCGTGGCGTCGTTGATGTCGAAGCGGAAGTACGACACGTTCAGCTTGCCCGTGTCCTAAAACAAGAAGAAGGTTAGCAGTTTGTTTTTTTTACATAGAGGCCGTTCTGTTTGACAAACATTTTTCTGTATTTTAAAACAGGCAGTTAAAGAATAAAAAATGTCTTTTGTAAGGTCGCACAAACAAAATGGCTGCCATTGTTGATCTTTGTGACCCAGACACAGTAACATGTCAAACTATCTGCAGCGGAGCATCAATAATCCTCCATTCGCTCCCACTCCCCGTCTCCTGCTGCTCCCCGCTGACTTAAATATATTTCATCTCTTAAGCCTGCATTTATGTGCGAGAGGACTGCAACACAAGCAGCATTCCAGGAAAGATAAGCTCCCTAAAATATAAAAAAGAGAGTCGCTCTGACAGCTTTATAGCGGTGCATTTCATCCGTACTCCTCCCATCTTCACCTCTTCCCTCCCTGGCTCCTCTCTCACCGACGGCGGTTTGCTCCAGCGGGTCCCTGCAGAGGGCCCGGAGGCAGCGGGCCGAGACCCCAGCTGCTCCCGGGGGGCTCAGATAAGCCTGCAGACAGAGCCGGCAGAGGAGGCAGCGCACCGAATGCTAAATCACCAGCGCCCGGCGATGGCTTCATTTGGAGGCTGGCGTGAACAAACGGCGCTAAATTACGGTTCTGACCCGGTTCTGTGTGCACGAAAGTTAACAGGTAACGAGCGATTTTTACATGAACAAGAAAGGAAGTGATTTTATGTGAGGATCAAAACTCATAACGCTGTGGTGCATTTTATCGTTAGACACGGGAAAATAAAACTGTGGGTCAAACTGAAAAACTGTCAGAACTTCACTTCACTGTAACTTTGAAATGAAGCAACACATTAGGACAAATACTGCTCTTCAACAAATAAAATAAATAAATGTGTTGAGTTAGGATAGTTTGTTGGATGTTTATTTGTGACATTCTTTATTCTAATAAAAACATTTTCATTACGTTTCTATCAAATTAAATCCTTGACCTTTTATTCTCATTAATAAAATGACCTGTCTTCTTTTATTCAGCGGCAATATAATAATTTGTTTTTTCTACACCTCAACTTTCTACAAATGTGTATAGAAAAAAAATATATGAAAAAATGCTAAAACTTACCTTTTCAATTGTGGTTGTCAAAATAATATATACACACATAAATAAAACAACCTCTAAAGTAACTGGTTATTTTGTTACTCCAGAAAAACAAAAACAGCTAAATGTAACTGAACAATCTGTGTAGAGGGGTACATCACTGTTCTTACAGACCTCCACTTTATTCTTTGTTTCACCTTTCATCCAAAAGTCTTCTTTAGCTCCGACTGTTGGAAACCTGCAGGATTTTAATTTCTTCTGGTACTTTTAACGTCTTACATCAATAAAATCCCACACAGGTCAGTGTTTAACCCATATTCAGCTAACTCCAACGACGGTGATTTGATCCATATATGTTTTGTGGTTTAATAGAAAATGTTAGATAAATACTGAGTTTTTAACATTTCTTCATTTTTATTGGAAACATTCTATAAAACCACCACTCAAACCTGGTTCTGGCTGTAGATTTTCAGGGCGATGCGATTACATCGTGCCACTCTCTAGCATCTACACAGTTTACGTGAGAGGCCTCTTTTCTTTTATTGGCTTGTTGATGTCGTGTTTCAGGGAGAAAGGCAGATCTGAGTCCGAGCAATAAAACCTAACCAAGAGAGAATTTATGAAACTCAGAACACTTTGGTTTATATTAAACGTTCCTGGAGATGCCCTGCCCGTCAATCCCCTAAAGACCTTTAGCTTTAAACTTGCTGTCAAATTGGGCCTTTTAGCTGATTTAGAGCTAGAAGAAGCGCACACAGCGGAGCATTCCAGCAGATACCTCAGCTTGATAAAGCACTGAGAGGGCTAACTTGAAGAAACATAAGGTTTCAGTTTAAGGGGGTCAGGGACAACGTTTCGGCTGACATGTCCTGTCCTTGCACTCCCTCTGTGTTTGTATGTGCGTTCACTCTCCACACTATAATCCTCCTGTGTCTAATGGGATCTGTGGAGTGGAACAGGCAGAGAGGGGGCTTAATACAGCCGCTTAGCTGCCCGGAGGAACGCCTGTCAGCAAAGGCCGATTAGGATCAGAAGGGAGGGGTGGCCGACTGACACAATCATCTTTAATAATGACTTGGAGAAAGCCGTCTGCAGACTCTCAGCAGCGGTCAGATGTGTGTCGGCAGAGAGGAAAATACACACAAACACCAGCTCTTCAAATTGAAACGCCTTTGAGCAGAGAGACAGAATATAACACTCTGTCAAAACACCTTCTGCATTGACAGCGGCTGACTGACTGATAGGCCCAGCGTGAAAGTCACGGGGGAGAACCGTAATCCATCCAGCCCAATATGGCGACGGTAATGGTGATCTCCTAATGCATCTAGGTGTGTATATCTATTAAATTAGCTCCTGTCAAACAGACGCCAGCTTGACCTTGACAGGAAAACCCAACACAGGATATCCGTTGGTGCGTCCTACCTGTGCTATCTGTAGCATCTCAGGATTGAGCCGGTTGAGGTGGAGCATGAACTCTGCCAGGCCAATGAGGGCCAGCTGAATGGTGAACATCTTCCTGAAGGTCCAGTAATCTGTGGCGTTGGGGAATGTGTGGAGGGCCCACTCCTTTAGCATACTGCGAGGAACCATGTTACCCTGAACTTCTTTCAGGATGTCCCTCAGCACCTGAGGGCCGAATCAGGAGCAGAAGTTAAATCAAGATGCTAAAATAAAACGCTGACAGGCGAGCACGATTCCTCAGGGGGAGGGGTCTTTATGCAACTCATTTAATTACTGTGATACAACGTTAAATACTGTATTCTAATTACTTTGATACATCCCCCAGTCTGAATACTTGGTGGTTTTATAGCCAATTATTTGCACACTTCCATTTAATTTACTGCCAGTGTGTCACTTATGTGCACGTGCCAGTTATGTGCACGCTGTAGACTTAAACATGAACAAAATCGATTTGTGACAAATTTTTATATCTGCAATGTGATGCATAAAAAATGCATGCAAGTAAAAAAAACAAACTATTTTTGTAAATTATAATTTTTCAAATGATGTCGATAACATTTTAAAACTCATTTTGAACAAAACTAAAAAATATAAATATTTCTGCCAATAACTTGTAACAAAACTGAAATCAAAGTCATTCCTCTGAGCAAATCAAAAGGCGAGACCGAGCGGTGTGGACCCAGATATGCTTTATGAGCGGTCTCATACCTGGTGGCTGGCTTGTGTGCCTCGGGCCTGCACGGTAGCCAGGCGGTCATAATATCGTGAGATGGGGTTGTCGTGCTCGATGCCCTTCTTGGCACAGCGCTGCTTGTAAATTTCCACCAGGGACAGAGACGAGGGGTTGTCCTCAACAAGCCGCATCTGAGGTGAAACCGCCACCACCCGAGGAACTGGAGGGACAGAGGAAAGAAAGAAATTAGGAGGAGGAAAAACACGAGGGGGGAAACAGAGTTGGAACAACCGCATCGGTAATAAAGAAAGTGTAAACTTTTGGCTGCACTTGCTCTGTTTGAGCACAAAGTAAACCACAGATCCAAACCTACAACAAAAATACTCTGTTGGGAAACAGCTGTGCTGAAGGCGCCACAGAACAGCATGAAGTCTGAACATTTACAGAGTGGCGCTTTGATCAAATCAACAGTTGGGAAACATGAGCTGGAATTTCTGCTCCTCTTAAACGATGAAATGAATGAAATACACAGATGAGTGGAGACAATATGGGAGTGACAGGACAGGAAATGCTGCTACAAACGTCATTAAAAGGTGAAAGCATTGTGTTAGTCTTTTAATGTCATCCTGGTAAAATCTGATTTCTCCGAGTTTTAGAAGCTTGTGCTACATCCTTATCGTACCAGTGAAGAAGAGGTGCCGCTTGGTGGTCTCCTTCCTCTTCTCTAAACAGGGGTTGAGGAGGCGGAGAAGCTGCAGGACCCTCTCTTCTCGGCGCGACTCGGTCAGACAGGCGTCGTTCATCACCAGGTAGGGGTAGATCTTACCGTTGTGACCGCGGATATAAAGACGGCGTGCTGCGGTGTTATGTTTCTGAACAATTTCCACTCTCGGCATGAACCTGGAGAGAAAATAGGAACAAAGGATGAAGATTTCTGGCTCCACTTTTATACCAGTCATCAACCACATCCTGAATGAATTCCACATTTAGATCTTTACCTGGCGATTTTGATGTAGTAGTGCGTAGGTTTGGGCATCAGGAATTCACCCGGGATCTCCACTTCAGCCGTTTGAGCAGAGAAATTGCTCAAGAAGCGACACTTCTCCTCGATCAGGAAGAATTTGGGAAGCTGCTTGGTCTTAGCCTCTAAAATCTTGATCCACTTCTTCAGTTTGGAGATAAGGTTGTGAAGCTTCATGGAGCCGGGCACACTGAAGTCAAAGTCTGTTTAGTGGAAGAGGAAAAAACAGACCAGGGTTAGCTTTTTAACTTCATTATTACTCTTACTTAGTGACTATTGTCATCCTAGTTTTATTTACAGCTATATTTGGGATTCTGTGCATTGTTTTTTTTTTTAAAAAGGACACGTACAAAACAGAATCCAAGCTTTGCTTGTAATCACATAATCCTCAGGGAAGCAGTAAGACATTTTCATTACATAAAATGTATTAAACTTTGACCTGTTGTGAGTTATTCTTAGACTGACTGCGAAGGTAACTTAGTGTGACGCTGTAGAGGGCAGGTCCAACATGTTTCTGTGAGAACACTTTGACTTTATGCCTGCAGTTCTTTTAAATTTAAAATACCATAATCACATCATATGGTAAAAGCAACCATGGCCTGTTTGAAACTACAAGGCTAAAAACACCAAGATCTGCGGATTTATCATAATAGTCGGGGTTCAAACACATTTTCCAGCATAAAATTCCCAGAATTGAATTTTAAAAGTTTTCTGTGGACTCCTGAGCCTTTTCCGACACATGCTGTAAGGCTGGGCCTCGTGTCAGAAAAGCTGCATTTGTAAAACAAGATTAATGATCTGCAGTTAGAGAGCCATAAACCATGCAAGACGCTACTATTGGAATTAACTTTAGGTTCACAGTTTAGTCTAAATGCAACATTCTTTCTTCCAGAGGGCTGCAGAGACTTCCTTACAAAACTAGAAAACATATTTTCCCAGACAGATAACTTGGAATTCATCTCCAGGGTTTTTCTTCCATTTTCTCTTTGGACAAGTTGATGTTCAATTAAACAAACTGGATGTAAACCTGTAATAACAAGTTTGATAGCTTAAAACAGGCCCACTTAGGTGTGTTTATGGTTCCGTTCAGGTTCTGGAACTATGATGAAGGGTTCTCATTAATAGGGTTTGTTTCTGGGTCTCACTGGGTCTTACTCCAACACTGAGACATCTCCTTTATGCAGGTATGTAGGTAACCTGAAGTGTTGGTACCAAGTATTTAGATGTAGGCTTTAGGTCTTAAAGCTTAATAAGTAAAATACTGGTTTCTCATTATCCTATTTTAAATTTGTTTTGTTTTCATTAAAAGACATTAAGGGCCTGGTGGTGACAAAGGGCCACTTCTGGCCCTCAGGCTGCATATTGCTTGTATTTGGTTAGATTACATTTCATCTTAAAGTTATTCAGACCTAGAAATGACTAAAACACACGTTTATACTTATACTACACTTTCAACACTGCATAGTACAATAACAAATCACAACGTTACAATAAAATACTGCATTCAAATTTAAATTGGTCCATAAATAACACCGATCTCTCAGCTTTAGCTGTGATTTTCATAAAGTGAAATGAAAGATAAATTAGTCGTGACAGGCTGGTCACACATCGCCTTGAAGCTCCCTGGCAAAGACCTGAAGTTGATTAAATTAAAGGTAGAAGAATGAGAGTTTTAGGATATTACATTTCTGTTTCAAGTCACAGCTCATATTGCACATAAGGTACTGTGATGAGCTGCAACAACTGAAGCAAAAGAAGCTAGCCAAGCAGGTTTTGTATTTTAAGAGTAAAACAATCTGGACATCTTTTGTAACACGAACACAACTGCTTCTTTTCTTTCAGTCCTTCGTCTTGTTGTCCATTATAATGAATCCATGAAACTGCAAGGCCTTGCCATTTCAAACATCTGCAGACATCTCTCAGAGTGAGACCTCCTAATACTTTAAAGAAGCCTTTTGAAATAGCCAATGTTCTTTTGGAAGAGGCCCTATTCCACTATCTGTCCTCTTACAGATGCAGCTGCTTCAGTTGCAGAAGTAAAATGGAAACAGTTCTGTGAGATTGCAACTGGAAACTGTAAAAAAAATTGTGCTCACAAAAAGAAAAACCATGAAAGAGTTTTAAATTTGAGTCAATATGACATAATCATTATTGGGTGTTAAAGAAAACGCATAACTGGAGAATTTGACAAGAAATAGGACATTAGCTGAAATGTCAACTAGAATTTGTTTTGTGAAAATGCAGTGATGATGAATGGATGACAGAAGTTTGGTGAGGAAGCTGACAATGAGCTGTTAAAGCTAAAAGTGGCAAAATGCTAACTAAAAGTAGCAAAAGACACCATCTCAAAACCGCAGGTAGCAATAGGCTAGCTTACAGTAGCATAAAAGGACAAAAACAGAGCAAGCATGCTTACTTAAATTTTAAAGAAAATAATATTTTTAAATGAATTACGGATCTGAGAGTATTCCTCTGAGAAACATTCATGCAAGTTAAATATTTTGAAAAGCATGAAAGTTACCCAGAATATCCTGAATGAGCTGAAGGCTTGGACTTTCAAATGGTAAAAATAGCTCAAAATGTGCAGCAATAGTACGTCAACAAAGACAAGTCATAAAGAGAAACAGGTTTGCTATAGAGTGACTGCTGAATCAAAATATACACCATTAAATCCACTCATGTGTTTAGTAAAAAACCTGTTTCTATTTAACATTAGCAACTGAAACCTTTGAAGTCGTTAGAAACCAGACTGCATCTCGGAGAACAAATGCTGAATGCAATAAAACTTGTGGAAGCCCTTTTGTCTAAACTTTGTTGTTAAATGTCTGTTCTGTAACGCAGCCAGTAAGGCCAGAGAGGAGTTATTTTCAGTCTCCGTGAACTCGTCTTTGACCCCTGCTCAGGAGGTTTAAGATGCTGAGAGAGAGTGCTGTGCAGAACGGAGCTGGGCTGCTCTCTGACCTGGGTAAAGAAACCAGGACTGGTATTCTGGCCCATCTGTGTTGCACGAAGGACCACAGAGGATCTCCACCTACTGCAGCAAATAATGGATGCAGACTCAGGAGGTGGACTTCCTCTGTAAGTATAACAATCATCCCCTCATGTGCTGCCCTGCTCTTTACTCACAGGAGGGTTTTACGTACGGGTGTGGTGGAGTCGGTTCAGCTTCTCTATGACTGACTGGTGAGAAAAAGTTGGGAGTCTAAAGGTCACCACAAATATTGGCTTTAAACTTCAGCATAAAACAATCCTGTATGCTTGTTAGCCAAGTATCGCTGGACGGATTTTACTGAAACGCTCAGTATTAATCTGACGTACGTCAATGCCATTCAAGATGGCCACCCCGGCTAACCGATGGAACAGAAAAGGGTTTTAACTCAGTTAACTTTACAGAGTTCAGATTTGATGAGATAGTAGCCAGAAGTCGTCCTCAGCACATTTTCTGAACTCTTGCACATTTTGAGAGATCCTGCAATATACCGAGTTTGCACATATTAATATTTTTGAGATTTGACCAAAACGGCAAAAAGGTAGTGAACGAGATGCATTCATTTAGGGAACGCTAAACCGTTCATTTTAAATGCAATCCTAGCATGTCAAATAACTTTTCAACAAACACGCAATTAAAAAGCCAGAAGTGTGTTATTTTTTCTGGAAAAGCTCTTGTGACAAAAGTCTCTGGAACAGATCCCCTGCTAAAACTGTAACTCATGCAAATAGCATTCTCCATAATTGGATTTGAATGCCTCCCTGCTGCCAAATGTTATATGTGCATACATAAACCCATATTTTCCAGCCCACAAACCCTGTGAAAGCAAGTGAGCCACTAACGCGGTGCAGGGAATGTGAGCTTGGCTGCTCAGTAAACCCCGTTTGTTCCGCTCTGGAGGGCTTGTGTGGTTTTCGGTCTCTGTCGGCCCCCGCTCCTGCGCCGTCTTGGGGACAGCTGCAGAGAAACGGCTCGCAGGCCCCCTATGAGGGAGGCAGAAGTCCAGGCGACGCCCGGCTGCGTGAGCACAGCTGGCACCACAACATCTGGTAAGATTCATCAGCACCCTGAGGTTCGCTCACTCTTGTTTGTGCAGTTCAGTCGGTGGGTCTCGTGAGGCGGGTCCTGAGATTTATCACTCTGATGCCATCACACCTGTCTTCATGGTTTCCTCTCAGGCCCTCACTCTTGCGTTCTACGTATTGACTCTTGTACCACTCTTAAAAAGGTTTCTGCCCTCATATGTTTCGCATCAGCCAAGCATTTATTGTTTGATTTCCCAAATTAGCACTCGTAAAGTTTTCATCCACATAAAACTTATTTTAAGTGTTAAAAGTTCTGACAGGTCTTGTGACCCGCGGTCCCACTCCCTCATGTGGTGCAGGAAAACAGACACATGGGCCGACAAAAACACGGAGATGATTGTTTTGAGAAAAATGCCTTAGAACGGGGGTGGGCTTGGCTAGACATGATCTGCACCTGCCCTGCTGGAATCCACAGCTCGCACATGAATGGCAACATGCAGGAAGAAAATGACTGGGGGTCCCGTCATGGGGGCTGCTTTACAAAGAAGCACATGAATATCACAGAAATGGGGCTTTGAACTGTGGTAATTGAAAACTGGAATTAAATCAGAAAAAACTCAGACTCACTGACAACATTTCTTTGCCAAATTGAATCTAAAATGTTAGATAAATGTATAAAATCTAAGCAAGCAAATTAAGAAAGTGGAAAAGGAAAATGCTAAAGTTTTCTCTTGTTCCAACTTAGTAAAGTTCAGATAGCTGAGTGACAGAATACTATAACTTTAGTCTTTTATTTATACAGACAGATTTGAGTAGATGATAAAAAGCAGCCAACCTGTTGTGAACTGTCCCTTCATCTTCTGAAAAACGGGGTCCTGGGCTGTGGCCTGGGCACGGCGGGCCAGCGACTCAGAGGCGGCGCTGGAGAACATGGTGGAAACGTTGGAGACGTTTTCCAAGCCGACACCGAATGTGCTAACTAGCTTCTTGACGAAGTTGAGCGTGTGTGGCGTGATCTTAGCGTCGGACACGGCGCCGCTCTTCTCAAATGCCACTGAGTAGCATTTAGCCAGACCCTGCTGGAGCTGCCTCAAGACCTGCAGGGATTGGAGGAAAGAGTTAGGAAAATAAATTTAAATATTGAAATAAAAACTCAATAAATAGATCAATAGATAGATAAAAAGAGAACAAAGATAGTTTGTGATAAAGACGAGAGGAGAATAGTCTTTTTTAGGTAACGTAAGAATGAATTCTTCAGGAAGGATGATGCGAAATGTAAATTCATCTACATTGAAGTCAAAGTGAGGCTACGAAGGTGGCAACAACGCATATATACCGTACTTCCTGCATGCCCACTGGAACGAAACAGACCGCCTACAAATGCTGCCGCCGAATCATGAAAGGTAATCACACAAACACCAACAAACTTCCGTCCCTAAATCCCCTGTCCCATCATACACGCTCACTGCACCCATCCATCACACATCGTGGTCGTTCTTCCTCCTGCCTCTCCTTTCTGCAGACTTCTTTTAAATCGCAGATTAGCTTCTGTGAGTGGATGCTGCCGAGCTCGGCTAAAGCTATTTGCAAATTTCTTTTTGGAGGATTGTCTCAAGCCCAAATCCCAGACTGCCAAACACAATCAGCTTACATGTTATTTGGGCGAATGAAATGTTTTTGTAAAAAAAAAACATCCAAAAAACCTACAAGCCCATGTGGAAAAAAGAGGGTTAAATCTGTGATATACTTGCAGACTTGTTATGTAACAACCAGGTTTGTCATCAATTGTTTTTCTTGCATTTACAGTCAAACTTCCCTAAAAGGTGCAAAAGTTCAAAATAAAATAATTTTATGTTATTGAAACTATTTGCAATGCCTGTTTTTTTATTAAAGGA
>JAVKLF010000047.1:5150054-5174382 GCA_034783495.1 Millerichthys robustus
GGATGGATGGATGGATGGATGGGTGGATGGATGGATGGATGGGTGGGTGGGTGGATGGATGGGTGGACTGATGGATGGATGGATGGATGTATGGATGGTTGGATGTATGGATGGATGGGTGGACTGATGGATGGATGGGTGGATGTATGGATGGATGGGTGGACTGATGGATGTATGGATGGATGGGTGGACTGATGGATGGATGGGTGGATGGATGGATGGATGGGTGGACTGATGGATGGATGTATGGATGGATGGATGGATGGGTGGGTGGATGGATGAGTGGGTGGATGGATGGATGGGTGGGTGGATGTATGTATGTACAGTATGTATGTATGTATGTATGGATGGATGGATGGATGGATGGATGGATGGATGGATGGATGGATGGATGGATGGTTGATGCTTGTAACGATGGCAGAATCTCATCAGCATCAATAATGTTTGGGCAAAACGAGGTCAGGAAACTCGATCATTTAAAATAAAAAGTGATCCCGTCCTCATGAAGACATGTTTCAAGCTGCAGATTTCCTACAAGAGTATTATGAGTCCAAATACGACGATGCCCCTGTCAGCATTGGACTCATCACGTTCTGCCTAAAACCCAAGTCACCTTTGCGAGGTACTTGCGGGACTTGCTCTCGTTTTGGTGGCGGCATGCGTGGAGGTAGCAGGTAATGGCAGAAACTCCCAGGTGAAGCTGCCGATCTTTGACAAAGATGTTCTCCAGGTAGTCTCCCCACATGGCCCAGGCCTTCACCAGGACGTCGTGCATCTGTACCGCCGCGGAGAAGGCCTTGTTGGCCTCCTCTGACCTACAGGAAGAACGAAGGGACAAATGATGTAGTCTCAGCACGACGTTAGCAGCGAGAACAAGTGGGAAATAGGAAATAGTATGTGAGTGAAAGGGATCTGACAGGTAAATAAATGTAAGACTTCTGGTGTGAAAAATCTGGTGAGGATGAAAAAGATTATAATGATCACATCCTGAATGAAAAGCACACTTCTAGAGCAAAATATGCACTACGTTGTGTAAGTGTTCGATTCTACAAGCCTGAGGAAAAAGACTGAAGCTGCAAATTAAATAAATAACTTTAAACCCGTTTCTCGTGCCACACTGTTGTGAATGTGCTTACAGGTCGTCAGCACAGGGTTCCTTACATGAGCAACTTTCCAAAATGTCAAACTTCAATGTAAAATTATACAGTTTCCAGCTGATTTCTTTGTTATTTTTCATCACCAAATAAAGAAAAACAACAATTGCAGATGTTTAGGAATGTAAACAAACATATATATCAAGTTGTTCTGATTTTTAATATAGAAGATGTAGTTCTAAGTGACGGACCAGACAATCAGTAGTATATTTTATGTGGCAATGCAAACAATTCTTTATCTTATAGGCAATATGGTTCTAATCTACATGAATATTGTTGTCAAGGTTTTGCTTTGTTATATTACAACATCTGAACAAGACATTTTAAATTGGAGTCATTAAACATCTGTAACACAGTTGCAGAAAAATAAAACATAAAGACTTTACGCAGCTAAAACAGATATCATAACAGAACAACCAACACTGTTTTTAAAAAAACTACGTACTTTTGAGTTTTTAATTCTGGCATTGCAACCCAGCAGTCATATTTAAATTTGTTTCCAAACATTTCAATAATAGTAGAAAACCGAGAGGTGAAACCTGGCAGCAGACCCAGGGCTTGATGGCTCCATTTATGCTGACAGGGAAATAAATTTAGAGTCATCAGCTGTTTTTCACGACACTAGGCGGCTTCTAACTGCTCACTCACACGCAGTTTGAATAATTTTTGCACACTCTTCAGCGTCTGATTAATAAATAAGATGCAGGAAGCAGCACAAGTCTCACCACCTCCAGTCAAAACAAGGAGACAGGCCCGTCAAAGAAAACGTCTTACAGAGTTCCATCTGATAAGTGGTCCTCCATTTTAGGAATGCTTCCAACCCACTCCCCCACACACGAACAGCAAAATGCTTCCCCAACCAATCAATTAAAATGTGTTATTATGGAAGGCATTTTGGCATGTGATTAAAAAATGAGAACTTGATTGCTGTGGGAGCGAGAGCCAAAGACCCTCCAGTAATACTTAATGGGGTTTCCTCAGTCACTTTGCAACTGTTAAAGTACATTAACAGTTTCTCCTACCTGGCTCAACAGGAGCACAGACACCCAACGGACTGTCAAATTTAATTGAATGATCCCAAAACCCTTAGCATATGTGACTACGTGCGCACACAACCCCAACCCCCTAACCTCCACTCAGTTGTTAATTCTCCCCCCGGTGCGGGGGGGTGGGGGGGCTTAATGATTGCTATAAACCCTAGTGAGGTGGAGGCAAGTTCTGCTGATCCCTGTAAATTGCCCAGAGTTAATTATTGAGCTGCATATACATTTAATAAGCGTTCCTGAATTCCTCTTTCACTCCTCAGGAGCCCATGTCATGTCAAAGATGATGGGCAAACAGGGGTTTGGGGGTGGGGGGGTGTTATAGAACGAGGCCCCGGGTAAACATGGAAACAGCAGCTGCACGCTCCAAAGGCGAACCCTGCAGCCAAAAAACAAGTTACTGAGTTGTTCACGACCTGATGACAGACGACATCTTACCTTGGAGGTGAGACGTGACACAAATGTGACGGATTAGTTCAGGCAGGATGAAACACTTACACAAACAGAAGGTACCGCTAAAGTTTTAGGGTGTTCCAAATGTAACGTTGGCAACAAATTCACTGTAAAAGTTGTCAGAGGCAACCCAGCCGAAGGACGTACTTGTTTATTTGTGCCAGGAACATGCCCTTAAGAGCGTAGAACTCGGCCGTCATCTCTTTGGTAAAGTACTTCAGGTTGGTCGACTCGATCACCTCTAAACCCTAAAAAATGAGAAGAAACAGGAATCACCATCAAATGGAAAACAACTTCAAACAAAACCTCAAAAGGAAAAGCTTCCCGTAAATAGACGACATCGC
The DNA here is from genome assembly GCA_034783495.1 of Millerichthys robustus. Lineage (NCBI taxonomy): Eukaryota > Metazoa > Chordata > Actinopteri > Cyprinodontiformes > Rivulidae > Millerichthys > Millerichthys robustus. Next base: position 5,153,049 of record JAVKLF010000047.1, read on the forward strand.
AGCCTTGTGTTTTAGACGGTGCCATAATAACGTGAAAAACAAACAAACTCTCTGTTCATTAGGAAGTGAAGAGAAAAAGGTATTAAGGGGAACTAAAATTCCATTACGGTGACTCTCTGATTAGGTGTCTCCTATGTACTGCCGTGACAAACGATGTGTAGCAGGAGAACGAGACCAAGAGAACCAGAGAAGAGAAAGAACAGAGAGAGAGAGAGAACAATGTCTGCTGGCAATTTTTAATGACTCGTGGTGTGCTGAACGGCTTCTATTCATCAGAGTGCTCTGTGGGCTTAAGAGCAAGCTCTTGAGTTACTCTCTTATAAGTCTTAGAGCTACAACCTGTCACCTGCAGCCACCCCAAACCCTTTTCGCTCCCACCGCCTTTCACACAAAGTAACCCTAACTGCACCTGCAGCGACCGAAAACTGAAACAGCCAAGCCACGCAAACGTGTTTAAATGAAAATGTGTGAATATTTGAAGAAAAAAAAATGAAGCGGTAGCAATGCTTAAAGGATCGCCCGCCAATTCTCATGTTAGTCAAGTTTTAGAGAGCAGTCGTCTCATGTTGAGAAATGAAGGAAGTGTAGCTAACCTTGAGAATAACATCATGCATGATTTCATCTGATGTGCTGCCAAGTTCAGAGTGTGTTTGGATCAGTTAGTTAGTAGGTTAGTTACAGGAAAGACTCTCAGCTACTACAATATCAGGTTTTACTTCAATGTAAAAGAAGGACTAAGTAATAGCCTTGTGTCAGTTACAGTTTATTAGCTGTGATGAGTCCAAATGACTCCAAACTGTACCTGTCCATCCAGTGATGAATTCCTGAAAGTTTCATTCGGATCTATCCAGTGGGTCACGAGTAACTACAACAACTTTCAGACTAATGTGTCAAATTGACAGAGTTATAGTTATTTTAGTGTTTTACGGTGAGTTGGCTGCATTGGTCCTCTTGAATTGGGTCGTCTCCAGAAGTTTATTTGTTATAAATATAAGCTAATGTCTTGACTTTCTACATTAAAACAGCAACAGACAGACACATACATACACCCTAGTGAAACACCAGCCACCAATAAAACATCTGAAGAAGGAAACAGGAAACAGAAATCTCACCTGCATGCATTCATTCTTGCCCATTACGCCGGCCAGCTGCAAATAACACTTGACCTGCTGTCTAATCTTCTGGAAGCAGTCGACAATCGGCACCGTCGGGATGGTGTGGATACGACTCAAGATGTCCAGGGACACGTTCACCAACCCCTTTGAGAAACAGTATGCCATTGTCCCATGAACACCACATTAAAATGGACATACTTAGAAATGATGCTTTATTCTACACACACTTTTATCTTTAATTGAAGAAGACCAACGAGCGAGATCCGGTACCTGTTTGCGAGCTATCTTTCCATACTGAATGATGGCAGAAGCTGAGGCGTGAACTCCCAACATGGCATTGTTGTTATTTGGATCATGTTGTGTGTTTGTCTCGTACGCTGTCACAATGGCTGTAGAGAAAAACACAAAGATAACCCAGGTGACAATGTGAGCAAAGAGCAAGATGAAGAGTAAAGATCCTCCTGCACTCTGAAAGCTAAGCTGTCGGAGCGCCGAGGAGGGCGCCGGGGACGCTGAACATATTGAACAGTAAATGAACCGTGGTGATGAATTTCATCAAGAAAACTCCATTTCACTTTACCTTTGAAGGCTGTCGTGTATAAATGAGGTGGATTTTATTGGCGTGGCGCTGCCAAACAACACTATCATTATTTTAGCTCTCGTTCTGTGAGCTGGAGCTCAATTTGCTTGAGACATCACATTTCGCAGTGGCTGCCTCTCTGAATGGTTTCCAAGTCACTGCTGGAGAGATGCTGAGCACTAAGCAAGGTGAAGATGTGTGTGTGTGTGTGTGTGTGTGTGTTTCAGTCAGATGACGTTTGGAAATGCCCCGACACCCTTAGACGGTTCTTCACAATGTGGTCTATTCAAAGAAGAGCCCTTCCAATAACTCATAGAAACCGAAACATCCACCTGAGTGTGTGTACGCATCACAGAGGCATCCTGCCACACACCTACTGTACCTAAGAAAGGTGTGACTACACCTCCGGGCATCTCGTTGCCGTACCTTGGTAGTGGTGTTGGCGCCACATGAATATGCTGCTCCAGTGGGAGAGGTCGTCAGAAACAATAGGCAGTCGATTCCTCCAGGTTTTCACCACGGTCTTCATGTCATGCAGGCTGGTGTTGCGGCCCAGGTTTGTAGGCTGAAGCCCCGCATTAATCTGGGCCGCTTCCTGCAGCTCAATGATCTGCTGCGCCGCCTGGGAAGGACAGAAATTCAAATACCACGCTCACCTTTTCTGTCCTTTTTGCATCTTTCTTCATGATTGTCTTTAGGCTTACGTCATGCTAATTCAAATGAAATGTAACCTTTAGTTATACATGAAAAGTTTGAAGCATGATTCAAAAAGAAAATAATTCTTGAGATAAAATGCCCCTCACCACTCTACACTTTTCTTTAAAATGAAGTTCAGAGCACCAGCAGAATTTAATCCAGTAAATAAGTTTTGTCTACACAGCTAAACAAATAAAAGCTGCTACTAACATTTACATATTTGTTAGCCATGCAGCACAGTGCCCATAGTCTGCCCACAGGTGCCAACTTATTTCTTTTAAGATTAAAAACATTCATGTCAAAGTGTCGTATTTGTTTTCCTTTGTGGTTTCCTAGTATGACAAACACTAGAATTTGTTTGCTGGAGGGTATTTTCAACAAAAAACTTGAAGGTTTTAGAGCAAAATGTGCAATTAATAAGATAGGGTTTTTGACTGCCTTATCTCCTTTTTGTTGTTTTGCTTTCACTGACATCTGAGGAAGAAAAACAAATGTAATATCTGAATGCATTTAGTTTAAAACAAGAAGAAAGATCATTATGGGTATGGCAAATAAGGCACATCATGGTGAATATGAATATGAAGATTTAATTAAGAGATGCAAAGAAAGCTTGTGAGATACAGATCAGGAGAAGAAAAGCAACAAGAGGAAGTATGAAAAGAAAAGAGTGCAACAAAATAAAATGCCATGTGAAACTACAAAATAAAAGCATGAAGTCTAAATAAAACAGAAAAGGGGAACGTTAACCATGACAATAAGACAGCAAACAGTGGTATGAGAGCTAAAAAGATTAAAGTTATATTTTTCTCCTCATCACTTAAATCATTAATTTAGGTATCTAAATACCAAGACAAAGGATAAAGTGTTTTCTTAATTTGTAGCTCTGGAAAAAGAAAATAAAACATCTTAACTCATTGGGTAGCAGAATGTTATTTCATTTAAATAATTTTGGTGCACTTTAATGAGCCTCTTTTAGGCCAATTTGAGCAAATAACAGAAAAATAGTGTTTTCGCATAAAGCAAAATATTGAAAAGTTAAAAAAAGACTATATTTGTGTCAGAAACTCAGTACAGGACAAATTTAAAGCCACTAAATAAATTTGGCTTGGTATGTCTGGCGTCGGCTTGGCTGACCACCTGTTCAATCTGTGTCTTCCTGCATTCAGCAGCTAATCTGCAGCTAAAACAGAAGAAATAAGTCAGGGAGTGAGGGCTTCTTTCTTATTCCCTGAAAAAGAAGCCTCATTGATTGGCCCAGAGCAGCTTTTTGAACATTTAATCAATCATTCCATTATAACTACTCATCAATCAATATTAATGCCAGCTGTCGTAATCGATAGTCGGGGTGATAATCCATTGATTGCAGGTTACTGCTGAGAGCTAGGATTAGATGATAACTTGATTCAAATCGTATTTGAAGCCCAGAGTATTTGCAAACTCTGGGTTTTCTCAGCCTGCATGGCTCATCGAGTCCTGAAGTTGTGATTTAGAGTTCGGAATAGAGATTTACCACAAGTCGCTCAGCTGGGAAGAGGAAGAAAGAGCTTGTTTTCCTGTGGCTTGGGTAAATAATTGAACTCCATGTAAGTGCACACACATTCACACTAACAAAGCACAGTCAGGCCATTAAACGGCCCATTTTTATAAGATAAACGTAGTGAATCAGAGCAGCGGGGGAAGATTTACCCAAACCCCTCTGCATTGAAATGAAATCTCCCAAAACAAAGTAAATTGTGCATTACAATATTTTTCACAATTATCTGTTCATATCAGCTGATGGCCCGCTTTTAACCTTCATTCAGACTATCCCATTCATCATGTAAATGTTATTCTGCTGCACGTATTTAATCAAACACTATCTGATGGCAGGGAAGTAATTACAAAAATCCTAAACTACCTCTCCTCCTTCCTTCTCTCTATATGTTCCCGTTCTGTTCACTCTACACCTTTTTCAGTTTTACTGCTGTTTCATTCGCCTTTCATCCCCCCGCTTTCTGCCCCATCTATTGTCATTTCTTTCGGTGGAATTAAGAAGGCTTAAAGGTTTTTTTTTTTTCTTCCATCATCTCAATTTTACAAAATGAAGTGAGGGATGGAGATAAAGGCCGTTATCAGCGCTGCTCAACAGCACAGTGTTTAAGAGCTGTTGATGATCTCTTGACTCCTTGCATCTTCTCAAGCACTTATCACAACAAACTGACTTCCCTCGGCTAATCTGATCAAAATGGAGCTTATCGAGAGTGAAACTCTTGTGTTTGGTGTGCCGACCTGCAGCAGTGGCGTGTGCACGTGGGAAACGATGTGAGGCAACCTCCTCCACTCGCGGATGGCCAGGCTAGAGGCCATCTCCACCAGCCGCTCGATGAAGTTGAGCTGCTGCTCCTCGGGGTTGCAGATCGCCAGATAGCCGCGGTGCATGTTCACCCTCCACGCCATCTCCTTGGGACAGCTGAGCTCGACCTGGAAGAACACACGTGTTTCAGATGTACGACACATTTCTGTCGTGGGTTTTAGTACTCAGTCCATGTGTAAAAGCAAGAGTTTTATGACAGTAATTTGTTTGCCATTTGTATTTTTGTCACTTTATTCAGACAGCTGCAGCTTTGCTCAGTTCTTTTCTTAAATAAGAATCAAAGATTAATTGAATGTTTTTAATTCAAGCAATACTTTAGGAAACGGCACAAAAAGTTCAGGAAATAAATATTTTTATATATATTTTAAACACTGAAGAGCATTCTTGCTTAAAATACTGATGGTGACCTAGAGTTAGCTGGATGCAGCAGCTACTTGGTCGTCCAATAACCACGGCCAATCGTTGAAGTTTTAATTGTTGGCCAATAGTGGCACCTTAGTTTGAATATAAAAATAGGAATCTTGTAATTGTACTAATATGCTACGTATGTTTATAGTCTTTTATTTATGTTGAGCTATGACACATAATAAAGAAACTGTTGAGCTTGAGTCCATTTAAAACAAAACGGACACACTTCATGTTCGTGGTGTTCTTTTGTGCGTCTTTGTCTCCGTGATGTCAAGCTGAATTACGTGTTCTCGTCACAAGGCTGGGACGCGGCAGCTTTAATTAAATGAAAACATCCGAGGGGAAGGAGCCCGAGTCATTTTCCCTCTGTAATTTGCCACTTAGATAAATACACAACAATATTGTTTGCGGTTTCATTTTCTGAACAGTTTCAGCTTGTAGTTAATGACTAATAAACCTTACGACTCTGGCACAGAGGCGGAGGGATGGAAAAGGTCCTGCTATTGATTAAAACGCTGAGTGCATTAACACTAAACAAATAACAGCCACGAGGAGCCTCCTACATCACACCTGCGGCGAGCTGTTTAGTGTTTATAGGTCACTGAAAGCGACAGAAAATGAGAGAAGGCCAATAAGAAGAAAAGTGAGAAGAATAGTGGTGGATCTGTGTTAGTGTTTCTGCTGCTGGAGGAAATTACAGTGATGGGTCAAAATGTAGTTATCAGGGGTGAGGCTTGATGAATATCCTTGAGACAGGGATGCCCTTATCAAGAGGGAGTTTTAATTGAAAGCAGGGACATTTGGACTTTGCCTGTGAGCTGCTGGCAGGTAAGGAACTAAAAGCCTCACCGCTCTCTCCCACCATAAAACACATCACCCTGCAGCAGATGCTGAAGTAATTATTCATGCATACAGCTGTCATAAATATTCAGGTACAACCAAAACTACGATGCAAGAAACAAAATGATGCCGGGGAAAGTAAAAGTAAAAAGGTAGTGAGATGAGAAATGAAACAAAACTAGGTAAAGAAGAAAAGCGAGTGAGACGAGACAAGAAAGGAGTGAATACACAGAGGACTGAAACAAGGAGGAGGGGATATAGTGGGGATGATGTTGCCATCCAAACAATTTAATTAGATGTCGCCTAAGGACAGAATGGCTGGATGGATTGGTTCCAAGTCTCCTTGAAAGAGCAAAGCAGGAGTATTTGTTATACGTCAGGCTCTATCGCACGCTCGCCACCCATCTACGTTCTGTTTCAAGAAACATCAAGCTACTAAATTCACACACAAAACAGCTGAGCAGCCTTTCCACAGCTTTACAGGCTCATCTGTCACTCTGCCAGGAGGTGTCAGGGTACAGAAGGGCTGGACAGCACCGATACAAACTAATATGGGCCGTCTTTAAATACGTTACGCAGGAAAGTAGAGCTACAAATGAAAACGGTTCAGTTGAGTCACTTTGGTCCTTTTTTCATCTAAAGATAAACAAAATGGCTGCAGGTCATGTAATCTACTCGTGATGATAGCAAACCTTGGTGGAGGGATGTTCTTGTTACCTCAGCACTCCAATGATGTCATCATAAACAAGGAAATACATCCTCTTAAAGCAACATTTACTAAATCAATCCTTGTTATGTGTTTATCTGAAACTCAGTTACTTAATCAGAAAATGAGAAAACAGCCAACAGATTTAAAAACAGTTTTCTCAAACACCTTGGTGAATATGTGTACAAAATACAGTAAATTCAGGTTTTTATGAATTGAGATTGAGCTTTCCTCACCTGAACCAAAGCCTCCTTCATAGCAGCCCAATTGGAAACCCTCCAAGCACATTCAAGCACCAAATATGGGTTTGAGTGACCTTTTGATTGGCCGTATTCTGTCAACGGTTCCCATTGGTTTAGTTCCTTGGAACAGCTGGAGGTGAAGGCAAAGGGAGATCAGAAGGTACACAAATGTTGGGTAGATTTTGCATTTAAATGATGGATCAGTGGGTTTCAAAATGAAATATTACTTAGACAGATTTATAAGCATGAAGTGTAACGAACACAAATGAATGATTTAGACATTATCCAGTCAGTGGAGCTCCTACCGTATCCAGTGGTCCTCCCAGAGCTGGTACTCAGGGAAAATGGCTGGGGAGACATTGCTCCTCTCGTGCTCTTTCCTAGCCTTTTCCATTGCTTTTTCATAACTTTCCTGGGCCTGAAAATACATGTTGCACATTATCAAGAACAAGGGTTTAGAAATAACACTAAAGCTTTACAAACTCTGCACCGATAAAAATATAATATCTATAGTCACAGCACTGCAAACTAAAACCTCTTAAACAACCGTGAAGTTGAATAACTAAGTTCCTGACACCTTAAAATACGTTTGTTTTAATTAGCCATTTGAAAAACAAACACTTTTTATCGCTCACCTGTTCGAAGAAGCCGTGCTGCTCGAAGGCAATGGCTGTGGCCGTCTCAGGAAATTTGCACCTCTTCTGCCACAAACCTGCCCACATGTCCTCCTCTTGGAGCAGAGAGTAGAGCTCAGCCAGGGAGTCCAAAATCTCCTAGAGGAAAAGGGCGTCGGAACAAATTTAGAAATGACAGCGTTTAGGTAAAATATCTTTATAAAAGGACAGAAATAGATCGATAGATCTATAAACAAGCCAGCCTCGATAATGAATAAAAGAATGACCTGTTGAGGCGGTGTGATGCTCTCCTGTTCATAAAACTCTGTGCTCTGCTTGGGTTTACTGTGCAGGCTCAGGCCCTTCTCAAAGGCCTGCTGCTCCAGCATGAGGGTGGAGCGCAGCCAGAGGTTGTGCGTTTTGCCCAGATACTTCAGCACACAGGGGCGGATGGGAATTGGAGGGACACATTGAGACATGGCTTCCACAAAGCAGTTCAGTGCACTGGGCTGGCAGTCCCTTTGGGCCTGGTGACTGCCACTGCACAGGAAAGGACTCATTTCACCAGACAAAGCCTGAGGAGGAGAAAAAAGAAGCTCACCAACTACCTTCTTTTACTTTAACAGCAATGCGGTGATTCGGCATATTGATAAAAGCATTTTGTTGCATTTGCGGGATGCAACACGATGCCATTTTCCAGTAAGAGAGCTGTGAAACGGGAAAAGAGAGGTAAGAGATAGCAAGTGACAGAACCGGCAAAGGACAAATGACAAATGTTACGCAGCCTTCCTGTGTGTCCAGACCACAAGAAACGCTGAGTCACTGCAAGGTCCACCGTGTCGCCCCAGTCATCAACATGTGTAATACAAATAACTCAGTCCAAACTCTTAAAATTAAAACCAAAGTAATCAAAAAATAGGTTTTTTGCTCAGTTAAAAAGAAAATACAATTCTTGTAGTTTTTTTTAATCTTTAGAACCTGTAAAAAGTGCATGTTTAAACAGCACATGACCACTTTGTGCACATTCTGAACAGCTACATGTGGACAGAACAGATTGTGAATCTGATCGTTGGGTCACAAACTGAACACTAATAAATGTGCCCGTTGACAGCACAGTTATTTATGTCTTAATAGTCTCTTTAATTAGGCTGGTGGTGCAGAATGTGAACATGCTTTTTGGTTCCTTCCTTAAAATGCCGTGAAATAAAACAAGCCTCACTTTAAACTCACATTACACATCTGTGACCTCAGGCCGTGAAAAGAAGTAAATCATATTTTGAATTTAACAGGTGGTTGCAGTTGTCAGATGTAACCACCAGATGAAGTGTTGAATCACTTCAGATCAAAGTTTAAAACCCTCAACGTGCATCTGGTTCATTAAACTCATCTTTTTATTTAGCATAAATTAATCTGTCATTAAAAAGAACTGAAAGTAAACAAGATGGTCTGAGATATTTCCTGCTTACTGACGATGTTTTCAGGATATTCCAAAAAGACAGTGATGTTACTCTTGTTTTTTAATTTGTTCAATTTTAACAAAATTTACAAATGTGGCCCCATCTATTCTCCGTCCTGAGAGCAATAAGCATAATTGAATTAGACTTACATGTTGCTGTCTATCAGACAGGATCTTCCAGAGGCGAGGGAAGAGCTGCACCCAGGACTTCTCAGCCAGAGGCGTGGAGATGTGACAGAGCTGGACCAGAGCATTCAGAAGAGCCCCCGTCTGTCGAAGAGACAGACAGTATTTTGGAAAGCATCCCTGTGTTGTGACCAATCACAGAAGCTCTGCCACCAAGTCCGTCTAGAAACGGATCAGTCTCATGCCTGACACGTGGGCGCACACAAGTGTCGTCGCTTTATTACCCATGAAGATCATTTCTGCTCCTCGGTAAACAACAGCGCTTATAAAGAAAACCCTGACAATGCAAGATTCATCAACAGATTTCTGTACCATGAACGAGACTCTGCTCTTCTTGCTGCATCATGACCAAAGACATTACTGAAAATCATTAACATGCACCGCACCGAAGCAGAAGAGCTTCACGAGGGAAGCACATCTTTGACCGTGCAGCATCATCCTTTCTGCTGAAGGGAATGAACGCTGTGCTTTCTGGTAGAGCCAGGAACTTTTCCTCCCACAGGAAATCAGAGAAAGCACTGAGGTGGCACTGGTAATTTTATTCTCTAATGTGGCAGCAGAAACGGGCGGGGACAGGGTTTTAGCCTTCAGAGAAAAATTAAAACAGCCATGAAAAGCTGCCAGTCATCGCAACCTATTGACCAGAAAGAGTTTTAGGAAGCACTTGATCTGCTTTTCGCTGTAATGTCAGCGTGCATGTAGGGGTGGGTCATATCACATCATTCACGATGATACCGGTAATTGTTTTGTTCCCGGGAAATAAAATTATATCATGTTATGCTTATTTCTTGGCGTAAATATCATTAAGTAACGAATTATACTCATGTGGATCAGGCAGCTCCTACTTGAAGTTGTAAAGGTGACGGCAAAAATGTCTTGATGGCGTTACTTCATTAAAAAGGAGCTACTTCAGTGGTGTGAAATTATTTTAGATCCAAACAACCAGATACAGAACAGACCATAATATGCAACGAGTGCAAGAAGCCTGTTACTGAAAGGGGAAAACACCTCCAACTTATTTCACCATTTCAACCATCAGCACCCGATTCTGTACGAGAACTGTCTTAAAGCCGGGAGGATAGCTCGGCAGCTAACGCTACAAAACTAAAACAAAGTACGCTAATTCAGCACAGCATCACTGAGTTCCTCTCTCTTTTTTTCTTTTATTGTAAACTTTGTCATTACCATCAGAATACTATAAAATATCATGATATTACGTTTGGGCCATATCGCCCAGCCTTACGTACACGTTTACTAAATTGTCTGATCCTGTTAATTTAATTGCAGAAAGTCAGAACGATAATTAAACTTTCATTAATTTTTCCAAACATGACATTAAAACAAGAGTGGCCTGTGTTCACCCACATTATATATTTATACAATTATGAGTAAGACCTGTGAAGTGAGTCAGTGTCCCGCCCCTAAACTCCAGACAGTTCTACCAATCCGCTCGAACTAAAGAACATTGTTTAAAGTAGACAGATAACCTTACCTTGACTTCCCGTAACGAGTCAAGAAATTTGTCGTGGCGGTTGGTTAGCATGTGCAGTTGGTTGCCTGTGTCTCTTTCAGACTGCTCTTTGGTCTTAGAAATGGCTGTCTGGTCACTTGGTGCTAATTCAATGTCTATTTCCACTTCCTACATAAAATAAAAAAGAGAAAAGAAAATACTGTACCATTGTCTATATCGAAATTAAACAACTTCTTACACTGCAGAAATTTGTCCAACTACACAAGTCTTCCAATCTTACAGTGTGGCACAAAAACGTTCTCCTACTTAAATGACACTGTAGAAATCTAAAAGAGTGTATTTGTAAATTATGATGGAAAATAATTGTCTGGTCAATAACAGAAGTTCACCTCAAAACATTGTTGCATAACCTTTGTTGGCAGTGACAGAGGTGAACCGTTTCCTGTAAGTCCTCACCAGGTTTGCAGACAAGATCGTAAGACTTGTTTAGGACGACAGTTTTTTGCAGTGTAGGCGTCTTCATAAGCAAGTGATATTAACAAACAGATTGTTATTAATATCTATTGTTTCCACATTTCTAATGGAAATATTTATGTGTAAGACACTGTCCAGAGTGCATGTTTGAGTCCCACCTCCTCTTTGGTCTCGCTGTTTTCCCGTTCGCGTGGCTCCTGTTTGACGTGTGTTGCCATGGCGAAGGCTGCGCGATCGTGACTGTCGGCCAGGTTGATGACGTTGGTGATGGAAGGCAGCATGGATCCCTGGCAACTGGTGCCAATGATGGTGTGTCGTTCACACACTGCCAGCAGCAACTAAAAAACAAAATCGGGTGAAAAATGCAAAACACGGGTCTATGATGTAAAAGCTTCGACAATCTTAAAAAGTGTAAAAAAAAACAGAACTTGTTTGGTGTGTCGACAACACAATCTATTCAACGCAGAGTAAAAGGCTTAAAGAGCGCGTCAGTAGTTACCTCTATGCACTGTTTGATCCAGAAGTGGCTGCCCATTGCCTCCCAGTTCTGAGAACAGTTGATGTAAAGGAGCCTTTCATAGACGCGACGCTTCATGGAGGCATCAAACACCTCGAAAAACTTGGCCCTGATTAATGGCTGAGTGCAGCGAAGCCCTGAGAGGAAAGCTGGCTCAAGTTTGGACGTGATGTCAGTTCCTGACAGGCTCTCATCCCTTTAAAAGGTGGAAAACAACAATAACTCTGTTAGATAGTGGCCCTACAGTATGTACCTTTTACAAGTTCCCAAATCTGGAAAAAAGCACAAAGAAAATCTTGTACTAAAAACATTGGTTTAAGCCTCAAACGTCATCTTTCCTGTATTAACTTGTTGAACTTCTGTTCCATTCCATTCACTTAGCATAAGAAGAAAATGAAGCTGGAGTAAAATGGACAACAGATGCTAGGCGGCTGCAGCTGCATGTCTTCCATATTTCTGCCATTTTTCTAATCACTCACTCCATCGTCATGGCTGCTTCATCATTCCATTACAATACACGCCGTCCATCATGGCTTTACTGCATACGTCCTTTGACATGATAAGCTGATGGGGGACACTGGGTACATTGAGATGATTAAAAGTGTACGGGTGTGAGGAGGAAAGATTGTTGCTCTGATAGACTGTAGCCTCTCCTCTCTGACCTCTGCCTGCTGCCGTGAGCTGACCGTGTCCTGATTCAACTGTAACCTAGTGATGAACCTTCGTACAACCATCAACACTCGTGGCTTTCTCCTCCATTTTCATTTACTGTGAAATTATTACCTACTCAGTTCCTCAAAACCTTCAAGGGATTTGATTTTTTTCTCTACTTAATAATGTCTCATGTCTTTAGTTAGATTTTTATTGTAATAATGATCAGATCACAGCTGATTATTCAAATACCATTCTCCTCTCTGGTTCTTTTTTACCCGTCACAACCTTCTGACCTTCATCGCTTGTGTTTAAATGGATGCAAGGGCGGCCTGCCGTCAGCATCTTGGCCATTTGGCCGCGTGATGAATGGCAGTAATTACCTGTAGACATAATTAACGAGGTCCAGGAACTGGGCATTTAACTCAAGTTCATCTGGGAAACGTTTCTCTATGTAGGTCATCATCTTCACCAGCAAGATGGACTTCTCACGCAGGTTTGGCATCTGAGAGGAAATGGATTATCAATTGCAGTTAAAGTGTAGGAAAAGATATCATGAAAATAAGTACTTGAGAAGGCGGGGGGGGGATTGGCATTAGCAGAAAAACCAGGAAATAGCAAACCTTAAAACCTCAATTCTGCTTTTCTCATTACCATTTTTAAAGTTGGTCTCTCTCCCTTGTAATCAGCGTTCTCACCTGGTTGGCAGCCATGGGAGAGTTGTTTTTCACCCACTCTTCCACAATCTTGACCACAGCTCGGAGAATTTTGGGGTCAGGTGATTTTTCGATCAGAGACGTAAGAATGACCTGGATAAAGTTCTTCCTCATCTCCATGCTCATGACAGACAGTCGGGTTTTCACCAGGTCAAGACTCAGCATCACCAGCTCGCTCGTCACTGTTTGAACAGAGTCAACATGTGTGGCTCAGACAAAATACGTGCATAATTGTGATTTCAGAAACCAGGGTGTTGTAAGACTGTGTGCACCCATTTTTACCTTTTTAAAATATCTTCTATAGTCCAGGGTTGGGCAAAATTGTATTGTGAGCAATTAATCATCAGAAAAACTGTCAGCAAATAATAATTGCTTCTTTACAGTTACTGCACTTAGTGCCATGTGATGATGACATATTTATGTGTCCAACACACCATCACCATCAGGCGCACGTGTGCAGAGCAGCTAACGCTAACCATAACCCTACAAACCTGTTTAATCACCTGAAACACTGACATAAACCGGAGTACAAGGAAAGAGAAAGTGCGGACCAAGACTACAAGTCAGCTACATGGAAGTGCAATTGTCATTCAAAAACTGACATATTAATGGTTACCGGCTAAATGCCACGATTAACGTTTTCGGCACATCCAGTCACAGCTACAACAATGCTGTTGTGGGTCTACTTCTTTTCCGAAGCCAAAAAGCAGCACAGCAGCTTCAGTTCAACCAGGATGGAACAGCTTGAGTCAAACTTATTGAATTACTGAAACCTGAAGACTCTTAAGAGGCGAAGGCCTAGCTAGTCAGATAGCCTTTGGTCTTAGTGACTGCAACTACTCATGGTGGGGAGGGTTAATGTGTGTGTTTCCCAATACAGTCATTAGGGAGCCATTTAAAGCACCGATTTTATCTTATAGCCATTACCTCCCATGTGAGTAAAGACAGAAACTACTGTATGTACTGCCAGAGCTCAGGGTCAAGTTAACATTGAAAAGTGAACACTAAGTCACAATAAAACTTCTTTAATTAAACAAAAGATGAACAGTTTTTTCATTACTATTAGCACATCAATGAGTATCGATCCTCATACGCCCAAAGATAAAATGAATAGGATGTGTCTTTATGCAAAGAGACAAATGGGGACAGTAGAGACCTGAAACCAAAGCTGAGGAACAGTCCCTGTGAGACCGGACTATCTGTAGAGAGGATATCCTCTAACCAAAGAGAAGGACAGAACCTTTGATACAGACTTTGTTTGGTACCTGGTACCGTTGAGTTACACAAGATGTCCGAGTTCTGCAGAGGGTCACAATGTGCGAATTGTTCAACCTGTTCTTGGATAAACGTAACCACGGACTGTAATGTCCCTGACACGGTAGCTGACGTCATGCTGTGTGCTAAATCTCTAAGCTGGAAAAGAATTGGGAACCAAACTGAAGACGGTAAATAGCAGAAACAAGAGTTGTGGGCTGGTTCACTGCTGCAAGCACGTTTTCATCCTAACGTAACTGTCAATAATCTTTATGTTTAAACAAGACACGGGCCAGTTACCGGTTTCAAGGTATATACTGTAGATCAGTGTTCAAAAACATTCAATTCTTCTGTCACACTGTTAGTTTTAAAAGCCTAAAAACAAGATAATGAAGACGAAACATATTTTTTTAATTATTTCCTCATCTGTTATCTGACCTGTTGCTCCGAGTTGTGTACAGTAACCAAGGGCGAAACTCCCCTTAAATGTTTAAATTAAAATAATTCTTTGGTTGGTTGTAACGTTCATATAGCAGATAACAGTCAATCATGGCTTGTATACCAGAGGAGTGCAACACCTGTCTGTCTTTTCACTAAATTGCTGTTTTGAGTCAAAAAACTAAAACAAGCTATAGGAGCTAGCATGTTAGCAGGTCCAACATCCACAGCATCACAGACCCAGGCTCATTATAGTGGCTAATATTCCAGCTAACTAACCAACTAACATCAGCTCTAAAATCAGGTTCTCATAATGTCAGAATCTCATGATTCTGACATTATGAGAACCTGACTTTAGAGTATGAACTCTATGCCTATCCATGACATATTGACCAACATCCTCAGGTTCCCCTCTGATTCAATGCTCTCCTCGGTACAGACATAAAAATAGTAACTAGCATACTCAAAAAAATGTTCATAATACATGCCTGTATGTGTACCTGTACTGGTTTCAGTGACCCCTGGGTTTGCCTGCTGGGGGCTAAGGTGCTCCCGGACCATCTTCTGTAGCGAGCGCATGAACACAGAGATAAGGCGGTCGATGTAGCTGGCGTTGTAGCTACAGGCAGACTTCAGGATCATCAGAGTTCCTAGCAGACAAATGAAGGGGAAACAATAAAGACGAAGGGAGCAAAAACCTGGAAATACAACAATCTGACAGGAACCTTAACTTCTCCTGGGAAAGTTAACGAGCGCACACACAGCTGCAGTCAGCCGGTATTCATTCATACCACACAACAATGTATCGGCTGTGGGAGGAAGAATAATGAGTAATGTCTTCCTCAGCCGCTGCTCCCTGAAGGGCGAAAATGTTACGATGTAACCCCCCCGGCCGAACAGATGCATCACAACAGAGCTACCTCACACCAACAGAAAGGTTTTCAAAGCATCAGGTCAGCGTGGGAAACTACTTTAAGAATCGTTTTTTATTTAAAAAATACTTTGACATCTTGGTGGATGTGAAAAATGTTTGTCTCCTGGGTGGCCAAGTGCAGAAATCTTTCCTTCCCAAGATAATCTGTATCAAACCAGATGTTAGCTTCAGCAGGAGTACCCACCAGCTTATATCTCAATAACTCAGTGATTTCAGTGCTACAAGTGATTTAGATCCTACTTGATTTTGTGGGAAGAAGGGAGGGGGGTGAAATGGGGGAAACGTGAGTGAAGGGAATGAAAACAATAAAAGGACGGGCTGGTCTTACCAAAAAGCTGTGTAGGGTTGGTGTTGGTTGTTGCCTTTTCATAGTTGGTAAGGCCCTCATAGATAACTTTGCCCACAGCAGCATAAAGACACTCCAGTTCCTCATATTTAGAGGCCACAGTTGATGTACCTGGAAAGAAAATATTTGTTTTGCTTTAAAAAAATAAAAATAAAAGCACATAAAACACCAGCTTTTAATTTTTTATAGTAGTGCATCTAAAGAGAAAATAACAGTGTAATTATCAATAAAAAAGATAGTTTATAGGGTTTAGTGAAGAGCAGCAGGGAGTGAATGAGGACTCATCAACAAGCTGCTTTTCCCAGTTTAGGATTTCAACTCGTCTCATGTTCTGGTAAAAAATGAAGGCAGAAAAGACATTTTTATTTTTCTTCTCTGTGTCCTTTTCCACCTTCAACAAGAAGATCAGTTCATGATCATCACAGCTTGTTTAAACCTGTGGTGACAGACACACAACTTTCCTGTGAGTACATACATCTATTAAACTAGAATAAACAGAGTTAGCTGACAGTGGAAAACAATCCTGAGGCTCCTACCCCTACGTTACAACAGTAACATAAAGTTCTCTTTCATAGCATTTGTTACGTGTCTCACGTTGGGTATGAAAATATACTGCCTCCTGTCTCGCTCAGCAGAGTTCACACTACACGCCAGCTGCTCGGAACATGACTTCTCTCGTGCACTCGGTGCTACACAGAGAACTGAACGAGCCACTGATGATGCTGCCACACCAAGTTTATAAACCAAGCAAACATGTAGACACACGTTAGGCGAGTGTCCCAGAATGATATTACAAAATGTGAAGCCCAGGTTAAAGATTTCCAAGCTTACTTGGCTCAGTGGGGAAGATGCTCATAAGACGAGAGAGAAGGGAATGGACTGCACGCAGAACTTTCGTGTTGCCACAGGTCATGCATGCAGCGATTCCGCGCTGCAGAGGCTTGAAATGGGCCAGGATGGCAGGCGACTGCAGCACCGTCAACAGGAAGCAGAGAATCTCCAAACCCGTGCAGATGTTAGAGATGTTAGCTTGAGCTGGCTGTTCCTGAAAATTATAGGGGGGAAAAAAGCAGCTAAATTGTTTTTGAAGTTTAGCTTTTTAGCCATACATTCATATATTCAGCATTGATTTATGGATTAACCCAAACAGTTTTAATCCAACACATTTTCATGACAACAGAGAGAATAATCCACAATACAGCAGTACAACTTTCACACAAAAACAAGGGATTGTGATGGCTGCTAAATCAAAGATCAATGGCCTGATTTTGTCTAAATTGCAATCAAGGTTTACACTGGCAGGGCCAAGAGGATAATCTTCCACAGATTTATGGCGCTAATCTTGCCTAATGAACAAGGTGACTCTTGTGATAAGGCTGGTAGTAGATATTAGGGTCTTATTGATTTGGCAGTGTATTAACAGAGGTTGTCTTAGAAGCCAAACAGAACAAATATATCCATGCACGTGAATAGCTTGTCCCCTAGTGCTTCACATCTAACCTCTTACGCCACTCCCCCATCTCCTAATCACTGCCACGTCAGGACAACGGTATGATAAAAAGTAATCCGATTGAGAGCATTGTTCATTAGTCTGAGTAGGACGGCCGAGCAGGTAGAACACCCTCCCACAGGGGGACATCCTGTGCGTGTCCATCTACATAAAGCCACGGAAAGGCTTGTTTTTCAGACTAGCTCCTTTGGGATTTAGAGGGGTTGAGTCTGTGTGTGGGGGGCAGAGTGAAAAGCCTTGCCGATTAAGTTATCCCCAAAAGAGAACAAGCGAAATGCGTGACAATTGCCAGCACATGCTGAAAGCCCCGTCTGATCAGGCCAGGCTGGTGAGTGGAAAAGGAGGAGAGAAATAGATAAATAGAAAGAGAGAGAAAATGAGTGAGTGAGGGAGCAGGCTGAGATAAGAGCTTGGATTGAAAAGAGGAGATGAGAAGAGGAAGTGGTTAGAGACCAAGGGGACAGGCGAGGAGATATGCAGAGTCGCAGTAGGGACGATACGGAAAGCGAGGATGAGGAGGCTGGAGAGAAGAAGGGTTGGAGTGAGCTGAATAGGAAGGCACGGGCCGACCCGAACGGGCTCCTGCTATCTCACCGCTGTCATTATTTTGTCATTATTGCTGTTGGCGCCTCACTTTTTGTATTACTGATAACAGACAAAGGACTCTGAGGTGACGAACAAACACTAAGATGGAGTTTAAGTGGAAACTTCTTCCGTCATTTGCAGCTTAATGCTGGCCAAAATAACAACAGCAAGCTGGAATTTTACATTTTATTTAAATTGTTTGCTGAAAAATACTAAATGTGAATTCTAGTACAAGTGTTTTGAAATACTTTGTGAAATGTTCAAATATAAACATACATATTTTACTAGACCTAAATAAAATAAGAGGTCTAGCATTTCTTGAAGGATTACATCACCTTTCATGGCAAAGTTAAACTAAAACTGTGGGATGTTTCACCCAGTTCTTTTACAGGATTATTAACTATAGCTTTAAATATTGAGTTCTGTGGCTATCATTTCTTTAATTATTTTTCAGTCACTTTAAAATTATACACTTTTTAGATTAATAAAGATGGTTAGGATGAAAATGTGGAATTCAGGAAAAATTCTGATAATGCGGAATTCAGAAAAATAAAAACAGATTTTTTAATAACACAAAAGTTAATTAGTTATAAACCCTATGAGAGTTTCATTTAAATCCAGCAGTTTATGTAATTTTTTTGTTAACAGACAAACAAGTGCAGAAAA
Organism: Millerichthys robustus; assembly: GCA_034783495.1. Taxonomy (NCBI): domain Eukaryota; kingdom Metazoa; phylum Chordata; class Actinopteri; order Cyprinodontiformes; family Rivulidae; genus Millerichthys; species Millerichthys robustus. The sequence goes on from JAVKLF010000047.1 coordinate 5,171,807, forward strand.
AATGCCATCATCTCCATAAGGAGATAAACGTGTCCGGAAAATATGGAGTAGAATAGGAGAGCGATGCCGTGCGTTGCTACCATAAGTTCCCCGTGTGAATGTGTCTGTGTGACAGATGACAGCAGTATATATATTATGCATAATGAGCATCATTCGCCATCTTACCACCGTCATTAGCAGCTTGTCAAACCACTGCAGCTTGAGCTCAGCGCGAGGCCACATATCAGGCCTGAGGGCAGTTTTCATCAGGCTGACGCAGCGGCGGGACAGCAACTCCCCTGGAGACCCAGCCACATTATTGGTGCTTTCATTCACCTACACACAAGCAGAGGAGGAAGTCTGGTGTCATCACCATTATTAATAACACCGGGGCTCCGTGTTCAGTATCACAATGGTGTCCTGAAGAGGTGAGAAATCATACAAGGCAAGAGGAGGCATGGAGTGAAACCATACGCTGTAATGGCATTAATTAAAATAAGGTTCAAAAGTAGAGAGCTTCAGAAGCAGAGCCAATGTTCAGTAAAAGAGCTTTTGTACAATCCTTCACAGTGACAATCATACACACTGCAGACACTGAATCCCCATCAGCTCCAGGTGTGGTGTCCTTTAGCTGATGGTAATCCTCTGGGCCACTAAAAACATATTTTCCTACAGGGATCAATTTAGTATCACAATACAGTTATCAGGTGGAATACAATGAGAAGATTGTGTTTCTGTAAACTGCTCTGCTAGCAGTGAGTGATCCCCAGAGGTAATACAGAAAAGTATTTTTAGAGATGGTTGAGCGAAAAGGAAAGAAATGAAGCTTGGCCCAAAAATGTAGAAAAATTCAAGGTGACTGAAATTTCAGGAGACGGTTTTAGACTTGAAACGAAGGTCATAGCTGCCACTAGAGCAAAGGACAGCTGTGTGAGGGGATGCAGAAAGGACTCTTTTTCTGTTTGTACTTATTCAGCTGCACTTAAAAACAGCTGTAAAACTTCAGTCACTCTAAAGATGTTTTTCAAAAATAAAGGCCTTTTTGGGTGATTCTCACTATTCATTCATATTCAAAAAGCTTGTTTAAACGCTATAACCAGGTTAAGACCCAAAGGGAATCGTGTTCACAAAGCCATCCATTCAAACCTCCCAACATACTGAGCGGTTAGCAGTTATGGTGGAGATCTTACCTGGCATGCAATCCTAATCAGGAAGTTCACAACCGTATCTGTATGTTGTTTCTCAACAGGTTTAGTGAGCATGGTTTCAGTTCCTGGCAAGGACTGGCTACGTCCAAACACCTAAAAACAATTTAAAAATAGTAAGGTATAAAAAAGTGGGTTAGATATCTTATGTGGAAGTTGCAACACAACAAATAGACTCTTTAACAAATGTATGAAGATTCTGAGCAATTAATCTTTCTGTCACAAAGAGCAGAAATACTTGCTGCAGCAGCATTTATCTCTTGAATTCAGGCTAAAGAAGCTGGAAATCACACAACAAAATTTGAAGAAAAAAAAAAAAAGAAAAGAAAAACACACTTAGCACTTAGAGCCCGGGGGTAAGAGGATCCAAATGTCTGGCTTCTGTCATGCAAACCCATTTATGGAATCTGATTATCGCTGATTTCGCTCACCGTGGAAGCACCCCCAGCTGCAGTACGGAATCTTTTCACATCCTGTCCAGCACCGGCAGATTCGAGAGAAAGACCTCTTTTCACAGCTGCCCCGCTTGTTCCTTCACCGGCCGCCACTTCAGACTCAGACTCCGGCTACCACACCAGACGGTGAGAACAAGTGAGGGAAAAACATGACTTTATCACTGGAATTATTTTAACGCTGAAAAAGCTTCTTATGGTTAAATAATAACGACCTTGCATCCACACAAAATTTTAAGTTAAAGTGAAATTTTATTGCGTTGACAATGATTTTTTTTTGTCACCAGGATGAACTTTTGAGTCTCTGACATTGACTTGACCTAATAGAAACTGTAAAATCACCTGCTGGTCTTTAATCCTCTGTAACTCCCACTTAATCACCACCTCGGCCAAATCCACAGCTAGTTTCCTTTGTTCTATGGTCACACTGGGCGTGAAGCCCAGACGCTGCATCGCACTGATCATGTGCTGCACCAGGTGGTGGCGGACAGGGTAGTACACCTGAAACACACAAAGACCGAGTCAGGTCATCTTTCAGCAGAATGAGTCGAGTCCTTCTTTTACTTTTAATATTTCTGGGAAACAACTAAACTTCTTTTAACTGCTCAAGATGATACTGATTAGGGTAACATTATTATATTTGTGTTCAAACCTTAAAGCCCAAAACAGTGAATACTGACAAACATAAAAGTTCAGAGAGCAAAACTAATTTGTTGCAGGGCAAATGTATTTTGTTTCATTCTGTGGGATTTGCACACGTAACTTGGATGACCTAAATCAGGGGTCTCAAACTCAATTTACCGTGGGGCCACTGGAGGCAGAATCTGGTTGAGGGCGGGCCGCATCATGCACGCGCGCACACACACACACACACGTATTGGTATCTTTGTGAGGACTTACCATTGACTTCTATTAATTTCTACAGCCTACCCCTGACCCC
>JAVKLF010000047.1:5214541-5224541 GCA_034783495.1 Millerichthys robustus
GGAGACCTGTCCAGGTTAGCCCCGCCCCCTCTGTGACTGATGGATATGGGCACCAGTGACCCTGAAAGGAAGAAGCATGTAACAGATGATGGATGGATGACTCTCAGCTACTACCACAGCAAATTTGAGAAAAACAAGTATCAGCTGACATTACATTACAAGAAAAAAAAATCTCCCGGTGGGTCGGGAAGGATCCACTCGACCCGTCCCTCAAATCGAGGACAATGAGGACGCATTTCTCGGCCGTAAGCGGAGCAGCCTCTAAATTTGGACAGCCGTCGACACTTTGACGTCTTCGGCCTTCAAATTGGTGGGCGTGGGCGTGGCCTCTGAATTCGGACACAGCCGAGACACCTGCAGGACACACATCAGGAACAGGTGGAGCAAAAATGTGGAGGGAACACACAGTATGACAAGAGACACAGGGGAGAGACACGAGAATAAAACAGAATATAAACCAAAACACAACAGACGGATCGTAACACTTTCTTTCTCTTTTTTATCAGGAGGAGGAGATTTTAAGTCCCCCGAGCAGTTTAAGCTGTCCCTCCCCCAGCGGACCAACTACCTTTTTGGCCGCATCACCAAGAGTCTGCCGGAGATGTACGCCTTCACCCTCTGCATGTGGATCAAGTCCAGCGCCAGCCCGGGGATCGGAACACCCTTCTCTTATGGCGTTCCGGGCCAAGCAAACGAGATCGTGCTGATAGAATGGGGCAACAACCCGATTGAGCTGCTCATTAATGACAAGGTGCGTTTTAGAGTGTTGTGGAAGGTTTCATAAGCTTGTGGAAATGGCAGCCCGGTGGATCAGTGGTTAGCACTGATGCCTCACAGCGAGAAGGTCCCGGGTTCGAGCCCTGGTTCGGAGCTGGGACCTCTCAGAGTAGAGTTTGTTTGTTCTCCTCGTGCTTGTGTGGGTTTTCTCCGAGTATTTCTTCCCACAGACCACAAACATGCCTGTAGGGTTTCCTTCCAGCCCAGGCCTCTCTTGCCTGGTTAAGTAAAGGTTAATTATCAAACAAACAAACAAACAACAATAAAACTAAACAAACTAAAATCTGTGAAAATACAGCCTGAATATTCAAAGACTTTGCTGAAGTTGGCTGCAGAAACAAAACTCATTTGGTAAAGCTAACAGCAAGCTATCTAAAGGGAAAAATTCAGAAAAACAGCTAAATCTAGCCCATGGTTAGTTCAAAGCTAAGTTGTAAGTAGAAGAACTGAAACTCAATAAAGTCTAGCTAAAAGTAGCCAAACATTAGCTAAAAGCATGCATTGGGTATGCTTAAAGCTAAACATTGCACTATAGTAGCTAAAAGTAGAAAAAGCTTCCAAAAGGCTAGCTATAAACTGAAATAAGTGTAATGGCTAAAAGATAAAAACAGAAGGCTAAATTATAAGTAGTAAAATAGTAGCTAAAAGCAAAAAAAGTCAAGCTCAAAGCTAAACGTAGCCCAAAGCTAGCTAAACGCACATATAGGAAGAATTAAAAGCTAAGCTTAGCTGAACAGTAGTCAAAAGGCTAGTTACAAGATAGCAAAATGATAGCTAGAAGCTAAAGGTAGCTGAGGTTATTTTGGCTGAAATGAAATGCGAGCAAAAAGCAAGCATTGGGCATGCTTAAAGCTAAATATTTTACAATAGTAGCTGAAAGTAGATAAATGCTAAGAAAAATCTTGAAAAATGCTATAAACTGAAAAAGCTACAAAAAATTTTTTTTTGCTAAAATAAAATAAAAGCGAGCAAACAGAACAGTAGCTAAAAGTAACAAAAGTCCAGCAAAAAGCTAAAAGTAGCCCAACATTAGCTAAATGAATGAGTTCTCAGTGTATTTCAATGTAGAGAATATTTATAATTTAAGTTTAACATTTAATATATAAGTAGAAATGTTACAAAAATGAGTCATAGAAAGTAAATCACGAGTTAAATGTGTTGATCTTTGCAAAAGAACGTATAGAAAATAAGAATCAGGAAAACAACGGTGCGAATGCGAAGCTGTTGGAGTCACTTTCACACAATCCTCAGAAACATTCTGCTTTTTGTCTGAAGGTCGCCCAGCTGCCACTGGAGGTGCGTGACGGTAAGTGGCACCACATCTGCATCTCCTGGACCACCCGAGACGGCCAGTGGGACGCCTATCAGGACGGGGCGAAGCTGGGGACCGGGGACAACCTCGCAGCGTGGCATCCCATCAAACCTGGAGGAGTCATCATCCTGGGGCAGGAGCAGGTGAGGACGTAGAACCGGTACAGCACCTTTCCTGTGCTCTGTGAAGACGTCATCATCCGTCGGGTGCAACGTGTTCACTTTATCTTAAAGTGTAATGTCGAGGAGTTCTGCCGCTAAAGAGGCTTCCTCACAAACTGCAGGAGGAAACCAGAAGTCGATTTCATGACAGACACATTTAAAAACAAGCACAGGAATTGTTGTTTTCAGGTCTCAATGATTAAAGAACAGACACCTTTGGTAATTTTAACAACAAGAATTGGGTGCACAAGTTTGAATTTATTTATTGTAGGTTTGCTCAAACCTGTACAGGATAAATTAGTTAGATTAGTTAAATGTTTTCTGTCCATTCTATCCATTAACAGGCACATTTATAACTAGATATCTGACCACACTTCCTGGCAGGATTGGTAGAGTTCATGTAAGTAGGGAGTTTTCACAGCACAGATCCTGCTTTTAGGCAAAGTCCACAAAGTTTCAACAGGATTAAGTTTGTGGCTTAAGGATGGCCAATCCAGAAGCTTAATGGTAGTCTGTTTTATCCAATAAAAAAACAGTTCTGATGTGTGTTTTGGGTGATTTTTCCTGTTGGAACAATCAACTCTGTCCAAATCCTCAAGCTGATGTATTTCAAATGTTGTTGAAGGTATCCTTCATCATTGTTCCATCCACAGCATGATGCTACCACCACTGTGCTTGGAGGCAGTCTGACACTGGTGTTCCTGCAGTGCACAAAGTGTGAAGAAGTTGTTAGAACATTAAAAGCATACAAAAAAAAATAAAAACAATAGTGCGAATGCTGACTCAGCGGTCATACAATTGTAAAGTCAAATCCTTACGATGCAGTTTAAATGTTTACGCTTCTCGCAGGATGTGGTGGGCGGGCGCTTCGATGCCGGTCAAGCCTTTGTGGGCGAGCTGAGTCAGGTGAACGTCTGGGACCGAGTTCTGAAGCCGACCGAGGTCCAGGCCATGGCAAACTGCAGCGCTTACCTCCCCGGTAACGTGATCTCCTGGCTGCCCAGCAATGTGGAGGTTTTTGGGAGAGGAGCTTTCAAACGCCCCTTGGAGGTGTGTCAGGAGCGTCTGACTAATTTTTAAAACTTATCTTCTGGTCGCCTCTCAGGTCATTAGCCGCTATTTTTATTTAATCAGCATTTAAAAAAAAAGAAATGCTTGGCTGCTCTTACTGTGAGGTCTTTGTGGATTTTATTTTATTTATTTTTTAAAGATTGTGACTGCATTTCTCTCTTCTTTTCAAGCAACTGGAAATTATTTTAAAATGTGAATCATTACATTATGATTCATGCAAACACTTTTTTATAAACCCACAAACTGCTGTCCATTCTGCATTACACAGGTTCTATTGAATTCTGAAGTCTTGCACATTTTTGAGTAATTTGTTAAAAACAAAGTCTGTGTCAGAGCACCTCTTGAATTTAGTTTGGGTCCAGCTGAGGTGCACTTTGAATGGGAAGAGCACAAACCTGAATGCCAAGGAAACGCTTAGGCCCTCTGTCCTTAAACAAAATAAAAAAGGAGTGTTCACCTCAGATGGGAGAGGTTCTGCTGGAGGTACAACATGGTTTTCTGGCTGGCTGGGCGTGGTTGTGTATTGATTGTGATGAATGAATAAACCAGATGAGCTTTGCAAACAGGAGACAGTTGTTTCGCTTCCAAAAGCCAAATTTGATCAATAAAGAGCGCGACTCAGCTGAACTTAGCGTTGTCACTTCTGTCCAGAACATCGTCCTGTTTCTTCACTGCTCTAGAAGACAGCTCAGAAAATAAACTAATTGGAGCCATTTTAGGAATAGCACGCCTTGACGTTTCTTGTTGAAATGTTGATGTTTAAACTGCTTTGAAATACGAGTTTAGAGGGTTGTTTTTGGAAAGGGCCCCACGGAGACAGACTTTCCTGACTCGTCAGCGCAGGACCGACAGCAGCGTAAAGGTTTCTAAAATCGTGTTTTGCGTGAATGAAAGACATTCAGGAGGTCGGAGCGGTTGGTGTCAGTTAGCTGTTTGCTCAGTGGGTTCAGTCAGAATGAAACTCCATTTCTTCAAAACGCATAAGACGCTATTTCTTCCCTTTTGAAACGATCAGAATATCCTTTCACCGTGTTTTATTTCTTCAGCACACTAACCAAAGATCCCCACAGAGATTAGAGTGAAGCCATGACCTCCCTCTGTTCGAGCTCCACCAGCAGACAGACGCTGCCGCCGCTCGGCTGTAGTAAAGCTGCTTAATGTAACGTCTTTTATTTAACTAATGAACGGGCACACAGTCAATCAAACCTCTTTTTAAAGTGGCAAAATAAAATACTACGTGGAACTCTTTTATATTCTGTGGAAGCAGCTGATAGGTGGGCAACATGCATTCTGTTGTAAACTATCAATGCTTTTATTTCTGGCCTTTTGTTTTTCATTCAAACCATAACTGTTCACTCATATACTGTACGTTGGAACTATATTCATAGCTTTAATACTCGTAAAATATTTCTCTTTGTAATATTGTCTAACTGAAGTACAGGAAGTTGTAACTTCTCCCGTCGAAACCTTCAAACATGAAAGTTGAATGTAACCTCACTTTATATTGTGTATTTATTTTTGTCCAGTGGATTTGTGCTTTCAGCTGTTAGACATAGCCCAGCTTGTTGTGTGGCCTTCCTCTTAAAACGCTTAAGTGCCATTAAATATTTTCTACACGATAAAGAACAAGATTTGTTTTTTTTGCCAAAATGTAAAACAGAAAACAATAAAGAAAATAACTGTTGCAAAAAGTCCAATTCATGTGTTTCATTTGTTGGGTTGACCTTTTTTTTTTGCATATTTCTTTACGTTCCGAGTGTTCAGTGAACCGCGGGGTTCCCGGTTGATGCCTGTTGGCTTTTGTTTAAGCCTAATGGCAGTTCCACATCAGTTTAGGATCACCTTGTCTCCCGGACCTGTTAAGCTGGGGAAACAGGCGTGACATGAGCAGCTAATGAGGCAGGCTGAGTGGGATTTTTAGACTCAGTTGGCTCGGATCAAATACCAGCAACAGGTGGCATTAGCCACACTTAAGGGATGAGGAGGCCACAAGGTCGCGCGTGACGTCACACTCTCCTGAAAGCCTCCAGCCAATCACAAACCGCTTAGAGAAGAAAACTAAACAACAACAGGCTTTATTGTGGCTACAAATCATTTGGAAGTATAAAGACCTGACAATCCTTGAAACACGCAGACACACAAAGACTTTACAGCTTCAATATGTAACGTAGTAGCAGGCGATGATCTAAATAAAATATTCAAGGAGCTAAAAATAAATAAACAGCATAATTTATTTTTAGGGAATAATATCATATAATCATGTCTGTAATTCTGTGCATCTCAAAATATCAGAATACTGTGAGAAAGTTCCTTTTTTCTGTCAGTTTAGAAAGTGAAACTCAGGTTTTAGAATGACATATTTCAAGCCTTTATTTATTTATTTTTGTCATTTTGACGATTGGGGCTTACAAATAATGAAAAGCAAAAATTCACTGTCTCTGAAAATTAGAATATTGTATTTGCAACCTTTGGTTGTTTTTCTCAGTGAGGGCAGAAGTGAAGTCCTTTCCAACTCTGGACAGGAGCTTCAAATGTCCCATTCCTCAGGTCAGGACACTCCTCCATCAGAAATGTCTGACCTGGACTGAGAAGACAAAAGAAGTGGACTGCTGCTCGGTGGACGTCTTTACAGATGAACTCCAGCTCCCAGAGTCTGGAGAGGCCCAGAATCCAGGTTGTTGAAGTCCAGTGTGAAGGTTCTACGGTCAGTGGTGGTTTGAGGAGCCGTGTGGTCTGCTGCTGGTGGTCCACTGAGTGTTCTGAAGTCCACCGAGTCCACACGGGACATTTCAGAGCAGCCACGCTTCTTTCTGATGAAGGTTTTCATTTTCCAGCAGGACTTGGCTCACTCTGCCAAAGAACCAACAATCTGCTGATGTAATATTTTAATTTTCTGAGAAACTGGATTTTGTTTTCTTCAGTATTTTTAATCATCAAAATTAGAAAAATGAAGTCTTAAAGTCTTTCAATGTAATGAATCTATGAGTTTCACTTTCTGAACCCAGGTTTCCTTTCTGAATGTTCTGCATTGGAATAGTTTAGAAAAACAATCCAAATTTAAAAAGCAATGCAGTTGTTGCTATTCTTAAAGCTCCAGGTAAGATTCACAAAACCAAGAAGTTCAGCTGCTAAATAAAATTGAAATAAAAATGATTTTTGTACCCAGTGTTTCGTGACTTTTCCACAACTGTCGCCCAAAAGTCCTGAATAAACGTGGGTCAAAGAAGCACAAATAGATGAGTGTTGTGATTCTTTCACAGCTTACATAAATGATGAGTCATTGTTTAAAGATGAGCTGCACTTCAGCCGTCAGTGACTGAATAATAGATTATCTTCAGCTTGTGGCTTCTGGCTGAACACCGGTGGAAAAAGCATCACTTAACCCCGAGGATTAAATGCGTCTTTATTTCTGATGAACAGCACAACAGCTTGGATCTGGTTAAACAAATTAGTTACAGATTACACATTTAGGAAATGATAGAAAAGAGACAGAAGGTCACGTTGTTTTGTGCCCAAAGCATCCTGACAGAAGAAGCAGTGTGGAGATTAAAACCAGTTCTGGGTCCCCTGCTGGAACACGAGAGGCACTTTCTCTCCTCTCTCCATGGTGGAGAAGTTCAAATGGGTTTTGTTTTGACTCTGGGAGGTCAGTTCCTTCAGAAACATGGAGTTACTGGAAGCAGAAACCTGCATCGGACCGACAAATACAGAATCAGTAACGGAAAGATTTCAGTTTCATCAAAAACGTCCCACATAGTAAAACACTCGGCCCAGACGGAGCAAAGGATGTCGGCCGTTTGGTGGCTCAGACGGGGACTGTCTAAGCGTGGGCCGGCACCACATACACCAAACTACAAGTGGGCCAGTTAAAAACCAGTACCATCATTGCCAGACCTGGCCCACACCTGTCTGCTATGTAGGGAAATCCTATCAAATATAAAACGATAAGCAAATCAGCACTGACTGATTCTGGCACATACTTTTGTTTTCTTACACTAACACTAGACTGCAGGGATGTGCAGATGCTCAAAATTTAAAAAGGAGCAGCAGGAATCAGATTTAAAACACAGTAAGCTGAGATGAACAAGTGTCTCAGGTGTTTGGGTTTGATGTAGTCATAGCTTCTGTGAGAGAACGGTTGTATTATTATCCCCAACAGGGATGGAACCAAACCTAATTAACCTAATTAACCCCTTCATTTCACTAATAAACTATAGTACTGTAGGAGAAACATTATTATGCATATCTTTAAAAAAAACAAGAGGTTTGATCATAAAGTGGGCATTCCATATAAAACTGTATTATTGCATTTTTGTTGTTTTTAAATTAGATCAGACTGTATTTTTTAAAAGTCTTCATTTGACAATAAAATATTTCATTCACAATAAAACATCACAGCAGTTAAACGTAACCTCCTCTTGTGGATTACCTGTGATCGCCTCTGGAGACGAGGACGACAGGCGATGATGACGATGAAGGAGAAAGTTGCAACGAGAAGAGCAGAGCAGGACAGGATGAAGAGCAGGTGGGACGGATCTGCGGGGGGAAGTGATCGTGGTGACGACATCAGACAAAAACAAGAAGACAAGACAAGAACCTATCTACCCAGGTTTCAATGTACCTCATAACCTCTGACCCCTACCCACAATGCTGTGCACACAGAAAACTAAAAAAGGTCTGCTCTCTGTGCTCCGTGACTGATGAGGGGATTGACCAATGACAGACCCAGCCTTACACGAACGCATAACGTGAGTCCTGACAGAAAACTTTGGGTAATCTTAATTCACCTACGAGTCATCCTCTGTTCTCCTCCTCTCACCTTTACTCACTATTTCACCTGATTGTTGGACACTCCAGCAACTACCTGATAAGACTGCTACTCCACCTGTGATGGCACCACCTGGCCCACTAGCGTTTGCTTCAGTCCCGACCTGCACGTCTCGTCGGCCGTGTTTGGAGTGGCGTTCACTCACTGTCCCTCCTGACGTAGAGGCTGAAGGAGGTCCGCATGTTGCTGATGTCGTTGCGGACACCGACGTCCAAACAGTGGACGCCAGCAGAGGTGAAGGTGTGGTTCAGCTGCAGGGTGTTTTCGTGCAGCACGGCCAGCGTGCAGCCCACCGTCATGTCGGGCTCGCAGTTTGCAAGGAAACGCCAGCACATCCACATCGGAGGACTAAAAACACAAAACTGCAGTTAGCCAAGGAAGTGTGCATGTACTCAAATAAAATTTAAAAAACATGAATTTTGATGTTCCTTTATTTTTTTCACATATACAAATGAAATATCTAAAACACGTTTGTTTAACCACAAAACAAATCAGCCAAATGCTTCGTACCTTCCATCCACATGAAAATCCAAACTGCTCTCCTGAGACACCTTATAGTCCAAAGGTTCCTTCAGCTCAATGGTTTTGACGGCATCTGCAATTTTATTTTAGTTATTAGCCATGTAATTAGCTTTAGAACAACTTGTACCCACATAAAGTGATAGCTAAAGGAGAAACATCAGATTTTCACACTTTTAAAAGTAGATGAAGCAGAATCAGCTGCAGGGAATTTTGCATATCTGTGATTAAGAGATGATAAAATCTGTACAAAATGCACAAACAAAGATGCTGACTGAAAAAATAAAATATAATAAAATAAACCCAGGACTGATTAAAGAAGGAACTCTTTTAGTGTAAAACACATCTGTCTCAGGCGTGTTATTATTGTATTATTATATTTTAAATCAAAGCCTACATTACTCAGCACCTTTGAAGCCAGAGAGCGTTTTGTTAATGACTTTGTTGGAGGAGCATAAACATGTTTCCGAATGACCAATTAAAGTCAAGATCTCAAAGTTGAGACCACCTACCTTTCTAGGGGTGGCCATTGCCCCCTGTAGCCCCCCCTCGATGACGCTCCTGCTTACAACTGTCATTTAAAATCATTTCTCTGCTTCTAAACTATCATGGTTTTGAAGTCTTTCTCTTCTCTTTAGGTGAAAACATGTTTGAAACCAATGACCTCAGCAGAACCTTAATGTGTCTCAATAACTAAAATAAGCAACATAATAAAACGTTGTGGTTATCCGGCTGCATCAAAGAACTGACCCAGAACTCGAACATCCATGGAGTAGACTCTGGTGATCGGAGGTGCAGCTCTGCTCACAGTCGCTGCAACGTTCAGCCGCAACGTGTAGTTCCCCGATTCCGAGTAGTGATAGCGGACGACCGGTTCCGTCCCGTGTATGACTTCTCTGCATCCATGAAATGAAAACACATTTAAAACCCAACAGAACCTCCTTGGATATGTAAAGGTTAGGCGGCCCTGTACCCGTTCCCTAAGTCCCAGGTGTAAGTGAACTCTGCAGAGCTGAGATGTTTCAGGGGATCAAAGAGTTCGAACATGGTTTCCGTGGCAACGCCTGATGCCAGCTCTCCTGTGTCTCGCACATAAACAGCATTTCCCTCCATCTGGTAGAAAATGAGCTTCCCTGTGACATTTTCTGGAGATAAAGACAAACACAACTGAAGCCAACATAAACTACAAAACTAGTTTGTTATCATTCGTAAAGATGAGCTGAAGCACAAACCTGCTGCCCCTAACACAGCTGGGAAGACCACCAGAACACACAGCAGAGTCCACGCGGGATGTTTCCTGTAAGAGGGCGAACAGAAGTGTTTTTGTAAAAA
>JAVKLF010000047.1:5275493-5286118 GCA_034783495.1 Millerichthys robustus
GTTTCCAGGTTCTTCCTGCAGCAGTTCGTATCTGAAGCACGAATCCTGAGCGAAACAGAAACCAAAAGATTCGTCTCATCAGCTGATGACAACAATGATGGCAAAATTGGGGAAGACGGTGAATATCTGATTTCTCTTTGCATAAAACTGCAGCGGAGGCGGAGTTGACCCTATTGGTTGGTTTAATCTCAGATGATGGAACTGGAAGCATAAATGCTGTCTCATCAAATCCGCAGTTTTAACACGAGTTGAATGACTCGTGAGGTTTTGGGGTCTCTAGAGGTTATGATGTTTGAATGTGTTGGTTCAGACCATCAAAAGAATCCAGCAGGAGTTTTGTATTCATCAATAAATATACAAATTAATTCATGCAATTTAGTGTTAAATTATATGGAATTTAAAGGGATAGTCTGGTCATTTTTGAAGTGATGTTCTGTCAACTAGTTATCAGTAGTTAGTACCTTATTGGCCTTATCCATTCTTTATCCAGGCTAAGCTAATGGAGCGTCAAATAAGGGATTGCAACACGTGCACAGTCAATTTGTAGTCATTTATCACTGTCCCGTCTCTCGGCGACTCACACTCGGGTCAACGTGGACTGTGTCTCTGTTCAGGGACAGTGTCCTCCAAAGTGTAGACCGAACGAAGGATACCTCTGACTGTCCTTCTGTGCCGATGATATCCCATGATTCATTGTGCCTTCGTCAAATGTCACAGGGGAAGGAACATCGTGAGGTTTGGAAAGTCGTCACGGACCAAAGAATTTAATGTAAAGCAGCGAATTTATGCTGCAATGTGTTGTTAAATAACAAAGTACTAATAACGGAGCTAAACCAAATTTATTAAGGTTTTTTGTGTGTTTATGCGTAACCTTTTTAAAAGCATGTTGAATTCTGAGAAGTTCTATCGCTCGTGACAAAACGTGCAAATATGTATTTAAGTTTTAGGCGTAGAATTAATGTGGTATTATTTTTATTTTTATTTTAATGTCCTCGTGGCAACAAAAACTGTTGTCTTGTTTAGGAGATGAGCTGATGAAAGATGAGCTTAAGTCTGTGTTTTTAATCAGTTTCTATTTGTTTTGTCTTTTTGTGTTTTTTCAAATGTGGGTTATTTATTCGAAATGACGGCCAAGTTATTTTTTTTTTCTGTTTTTGTTCAGAATTCCGGAAGATCGTCAGACCCTGAGCTTTACAAATGAACATCGGCCTTCAGTGATTCCTCCAATCCTGCCGTCTTCTGCTTCCAGGAACTCGGGTTGCTTTCCAATAACTTCTGTGGGAACGTTGTTTATAAATTGCCTTGTGCAGTTTGAACATTTTCTAAGGGGTCTTATGCTTTCTCTATATTTTGGTGCGTGTTCCGCCTCTGTCAATGAATGAGATAAATAAACAAGTGGAAACAAACGTGTGGAAGCAAAGTGTTCATTAATTTGTTCGTGTATTTATTCTGTTTTCACACACTGAGAATATTTGGTTCAGAGTTGTAGCGTGCTAGAGCCCCACTGACCTTTATTTCTACTTTCTTTTGTTTTCTTAGCAAGTCATTTGCTTCTGTTTTAACACTTTTGTTTTCTTAGAGTTGCAAATGAATGTTTTTGTCACAAACAATACGATATCAGAGTTGGTAATTCGTTGCTAAATTATAAAAAAAAGACTTAAGATGCAAAATTTCTTATTATATTTTAGCTTTATATATATATATTCTATACTATAGATACTACTGAGATCAATAATAAATTAAAAGTTATGACAACATCGCATCTGTGATGTGTCCCACATTGTTCCACATTTGTTTTTGTTTTTTTACATGGTCACCCTAGTAATAGTAGTAGTTGTATATGACGAAGAAAACAGTGTAAGGTAGAGGTTCTCAAACTGGGGTCCCAGGACCCCCAGGGGCCCGTGAGCTGTAGCTTGGGGGTTCTTAAGAAGTTTTGATGAATTGTTAATTTTCATTTTTATTTCAAAAATTGCATAAATACATTTGGGAAACATTGTGCTATTAAAACAAACATACTAAACCAAAAAATATATAATTATTCTGATGGTATTTCTGGGATAAAATGAAATTTAAATTTTTTTATTTAGCATGAGCTTTATGAGGGGGACCCTGGGAAACTTTCACCCCTGTAAGGGGTACCCAGACCCAAAAGGTTTGAGAATCCCTGGTGTAAGGTACTGGAGTTGAACTAGTAGGAACCTTTCATCAGTTTGGAATTCTTTTTTCCCCGAACAATTGAGAATGTGACACCGCGCTGTCAAAACCAGGAAGTTAAAGATGTGAAGTGCTACAATGCGCGCGGCATCGTCTTCCGTTGAGTTTTTTTCCATACTTTTTAGCTTTAACGAGGCATTAACGGAGAGCAGCTGAACGCATTTTGTGTTTTATCCGTAAGGTGAGTTTCGAGTTTCTCGCTCTCTCAGCGAACTGTCTGCTAACGCTGCCGCTCAGCTAGCCGGCTAGGTGTCCTAACTGATTTGGTGTCCGCTGGTTTTAAGGTTTATCAGCAATTAATGCATATTTAAATAGACCAAACCTCCTACGTCTTCTTTCCGCGAGTTTAAATTCGGTTTTGGATAATTTGTAGAAACAACCATAGTTTAAATCGTCGGAGGGTTGCCCCTCTCAGGGTTGGAGCTCAACTCGCGAGACTTCACCGGCTCAGACACGAAATCGACTTTTGGGTTCCAATGTCAACATGTTGTAAACAAACCAAAGTTCAGTCGAATGTTTTTGATCACTACAGTATAAATGAACGTCGTTTATTTTATTTATAAACCGTAAATTCAGTTAGATTCTGTTTTTTGTTTAGTACAACTGCTGAATATTATGTCTTTGACAAACATAATATTCAGCAGTTGTATCTATTAATTCAAAGAACTATATCTGTAATTAGAAGTTTATAAACTCTTGGAAACTTGCTGAATTCCTAACTGTTGTCTGCTACTGGAAAAACCTAAAAAATTAAACTCGTGGTATTTTCTTATAACTAGATTGAAATAGTTTAAGTTTGATCTGCTGATTTGTTATCACCTGTGTGCAAACTTGATATAAATGCTCTTGAAACTTTAAGCTGTAATGTATACGAGGCAGTTAGTCACAATAAATGATTTTATCTGTTTTTCTCTGTCTGCACTTGGTGATGAAACATCTGTGCATCCTGCAGGCACACGGCATGCTTACCAGACTATCGCTTGAACAAAGGAAGTCCAGACATAAGTTTCACTAATGCTCATGATCAGGTAAGAGACTGACATTGGTAAGAACTGAATAGAAATTGTAGCTTTTATCTGTTTATCTACTTTGTTGTTTTTGTCATTTCCAGTCCTAAAATGGCGTCAGGGGTGCAAGAGAAACAGTACACACCATGTCTTCTGAGTTTTTTCATTTATAATCCAACATTTGGACCACGAGAAGGAGAGGTGAGCTCATCTTTACTGTATTTATATATTTGTTTGGGAGAGACCTTTTATGAATTAATTAAATGGCTAATGCAAACATATATTTTTTTCCACAGGAGGAGAAAAAGATTTTGTTTTACCACCCAAGTGACGTTGAGAAGAATGAGAAGATTCGAAATGTGGGTCTTTGTGAAGCCATTGTACAGTTCACCAGGTACAACAAAGCTGCACTGACTGTGTGTTGTTTTATTTCTACCTCTTATGCATTTATTTTAAATTAGTTTATTAATGAAATTCAGCGGTAGACGTGTAATGCCGTCGCCTGTGGACCTTGAATATGAGGAAATTAATCCTGGAAATTTCCTGAAAAATCTTTGAATTTGATGTGGGGACCCTGAGTATGGAAGAAAAGGGAAATCTTTCAAGATAAACGCTAAAGTCGAGCAAACCGTATGAAAGTCATGACGTGATTAGCTGATCAACCACCTTGAGTGTGTGTGTGTGTCCTCCTTCTTAACAATTTTGTTCTTTTTTTTCTTTCAGGACGTTCTGTCCAACAAAACCAGCAAAATCCCTGCACACGCAGAAGAACCGGCAGTTTTTCTTCGAGCCTGAGGAAAATTTCTGGATAGTTATGGTACAGAAGCTTCTCGTGGCGTTTGTCCTTAATTTCTTTTTGTCTCGTCGTTGGAACGTAATGCAGCCTCACCTCTTTTGGTTTCTTTTTTCATTTCTTGCGTTCCTCAGGTGGTTCGAAACCCCATCATTGAAAAGCCAAACAAAGACGGTAAACCTCCCACAGCTGAGTACCAGGAAGAGGAAATGCTTGTGAGTTTGTAGAGATGCTCGTAGATTTCTTCAGTTTGAACGTTGACGGTTTTATAAACCACAGCAATCTTGTCTTTTTAGGACACAGTTTATGGCGCGGTGGTAAGGCAGTGCTACAGCATGTACAAGGTGAGTTTGAATGTAGTTTACTGCAAAAAGGAGCTCATTGTTATTAAATGGCATCTTTTATTTACAGCCGTAGTTCAGCCTATTTGAAGCGGTTAGGTTGAAAAGTGATGAATAGTTAATATCTTACCTTTTGTAGATGTCTCTCTGAAAAGTCTCAGTTCGAGTCTGACAGGACTGATGAGCTAATGGCTAGTCTGGGTTACTTTAGTCTGCTTTAATCCTTTACAGTTTATATAAATACAGACTTCAGAAATCTGTAAATCACTGCCAATTACATATTGTCACGTTACATCATTTATGTAAAAGTTTGTGGTTATTTTCAAGAGCAAGTAGCAGCAGCTGCTAACTGTAGCATTTCTGGTGCAGTTTGTGCTTATTTCAACAGGAAGTGCACAATATTTCTGCAGAATAACCATGTAATGCCAAATTGACAGTTTAAATGTTTACTGGATTTCATTGGCGTTTGAACAACTTTCAAATTTTAAACCCAAGAGTTGTTTTAAAATAGATGACTCTGCTCTTCTCTGGATGTGGGCCGGTTCCAACTTTATTTAAGCTAAAAATGGCGTATCTGAGCAAACCCTGCTTCCAGATTTCCGGATTTTAAAATAACTCAGATGTTTGTAGGCTGGACTTGTTTAAAGATGGAAGCAGTCCACTGTTGTCATGACTGCATTAGCACTCGCATCAGTCCTGTTTGACTTTCTCCAAACTGAGCTCATTCAAAAGGCTCCAACAGGTAAGATACTTTAAAACCACAACATCCTAACAGGAACGTGACGTTAACACTTGAAGGTCGTTAAAACTGTTTGTTGTTCTCGTCTCGTAGCTCTTCAATGGCACATTTAGTCGAGCGATGGAAGCCGGAGGAGTCGAGCTGCTCATCCAGAGGCTTGAAAAGTTTTTCTACAGGGTAAAAAACCAAAATCTAAAAGTCTGTTGCTAGGCAGATATCTGTTTTAGTTTGTTATGGAGCTTTCTGTTGTCGATACAATCCTCAGTAAACTGTTCTAGACGAAGTGTGTCAGTTTACTTTAATAGTACTTAGACAGATAGTTTAAAAAAGTCACCAGAGCCTGACAGACCCGCCATCTGCTCCTGAACACTGAACAGTGTTTGTGTTCCTGAAAAACTGTAAGGTGTTTGCAGTCATGGCTGATTTCTTGGTTGTGACTCATTTATCTGGAGCAGTACAACTCTAGACTTTATATAAATATAGAAGTTTAAAAATGTCACTTCTGGCCAGGGAATACCTTTCTCTAGCTGACACAGGTTTCCCTCTCTGCCATGTAACCCTAAACCTATCAGAGGTTCGGTTTCAGTGTTTCTCATCCCCTTTGTGACGCAAGCGTCTCCACATCCCATCACTCAGAGTTTCTGATTCCACTTTCTTTATTGAATCGTAAACGAGCACTTCTAAGCAGGTAAATGAACCCCTGTCTCTGTCGCGCCCTCCTCTCTGTGTGTTCACAGTACCTGCAGACCCTCCACCTGCAGTCCTGCGACCTGCTGGATGTGTTCGGAGGCATCAGCTTCTTCCCTCTGGACAAGATGACCTACCTGAAGATTCAGTCTTTTGTAAACAGAGTGGAGGAGAGCCTCAGCCTGATCAAATACACAGCCTTCCTCTACAATGACCAGCTCATATGGTACAGCCTGAACACTCGTTTAACTGATCCACTCTGTCAGAACTTCAGCACTCCCACAACCTTAACCCCTTTGCATGTTTGCAGCCACGTTCAACCGGCAAAAAACCCAGCATTAGCGTGCGCAAACACACAACTGTTCCCTGAATACATAGAGGTGGTGACATACACGGTCCCTAATCCTCTTTGTGGTTTTATTTTTTTACCCGAGGTTTCACACCGTGTCGGCCATCTGGATCCGTTTGTAAATACACAAAATACACACCTGGTAACAAAATACATCGGCTGTGTGATCTTCCAGTCATCAGACGGCGGCGTGTCGAGGCCAGCCGGAAGAAATAAAAATGAAGGAAGGACTTTTTTTTGTTCTGGTTTCCCAGTTTTGACATAAAAGTTGTTGGAAGTAAAGTCAAAAATAATTTAATATTTCTAAAGAAAAGTGGAAAAATTGAAAAGAAAGTTGCGATGTTGAGAGAAAAAAGGTTTAATACAAAGAATGAGGACGTGAACCCCGTTGTGCTCCTGAACTGAATTGGATTTGTTTCATTTGCATAAGAACATTGTTTGTGACGGTCATGATGCACTTTTATTGGATTAACGACAAAATAAGCAATGATTCCGTTGAACCAGTTCAATGTGCGGTTTATTAGTCCCGCTGCATCAAAACCCACAGAACCTGTTTCAGTTTTTCACAATAAGAGCCCCAAACATACCAACTTCCAAAACTTTTCTCTAATAATCCACCTCTGTGGACAAAATACTGCATCTTAATTTGTAGTTGAGTCAGTGGAAGTGTGTTTTCTGGTATCGCAGCTACGCATCACTTATCACTCGTAAAGATTTCTAACATCTAACCAGAAGATCACAACTCACCTCAAATAATTACACACCTGGACACTTTGATTTTATTTGATCACCTGTTTTTGTGGGGTTTATAAAGTGACTTTTGTCTTCATGGTTGTGTTTGCAGGAGTGGGCTGGAACAGGATGACATGAGAATCCTGTACAAGTATCTGACCACCTCGCTGTTCCCCAGGCACTCGGAGCCAGAGGTGTGTGAATAAAATTAATTTATCTGCTAGGACAGCTTACTTCTGCAGCTAATGTTTGAACATTTATCATAAAATAGATGCGTGGCAATCCCACACAGTTTTTTTAAATGTATTTATTTTGTTGGTTTTATCTCATCCCAGTTGGCCGGCAGAGATTCTCCTCTGAGGCCGGAGGTTGCAGGAAATTTGTTGCACTATGGAAGGTAAATCCCTAATCCTTGATGCGTGCCTAAATTATTAGTTTTTTTATGTCTTGCTCTCTGCAGATGGGCAGTTTGTTTAAAAAACATTAACCTGCATGTTTTAGACACATCAGGAAGGATTCACTGAATGTGCAATTTAATTTTAAGAAACAGATTTCCTTTTATTCTGAGACATTTTATGTTATAGAATCACCGATAAGTAAAATACAAGAAGCTTCCTCGGTTAGGTGCTGCACTATAACTAAGGTAAAGTAAGTTACTTAATCAGTGTTTGCTAAAATAAGTCCAAGTATAACTGGTGACCCATCATGGGACAGGAAATACAGGTTTTAATAAAGCATACCAAGATAACTATGAATACTAGATAATTCTGATACATTTAATTATAGAGGGCTGGAAATATCCCCGAGGAACGCAGACTTGAAAAAAGGATTTTAGTCCTTAAAATCTGTCCAGAGGTTGGAGGTGTTTCCCTCGCTGAGGTCTTTGAATAAAAACAAGTGAGATTGTTATAAAAGGAGAAACAAACTCACATTTATTTAAATGAAAAACTACAAGTCATACTTTATTTTAAGATTACGTGGTTTAAAGACGGGCTGCTCTAAAGAACAAGGTCTGGTTTTGGTAAATGGACTCGTTTTGTTTCCTAGTTAAAAAAAAGTTTCATATTAAACTGGAGTGCTTGCTAAATGTCACATAAAATTTGATTAGAATCAGGAAATTTATTCTATAAACACACAAGTTCCTTATGTGAACGTTTTTATAAATCATCTTTTTCTTCTTCTAGCTTTGCTGTCTGTGTGTGAATGTCCTGCTTGTATTTAATTACTTTCAATATTTAGGAGGTTTAGACTCTTGTTTAACCTAAAACTGTCCTTTAACAAAAGAAGAATAAGGTTTATGAAACTGGATCTGTTATTCGTAGCACCTGATTTGCCAGCTTTCTTTTTCTTAACGCATCAACTTAATCAAAGATCCTTAACCCTGATCCTGGAGGGTCACTATGCTGCATGTTTTAGATGCTTCCCTGAATCTTCAGAAGCCTGTTAATCCCATATTTATTTAAACCAGGTGTGTTGAAGCAGAGAAACATTTAAAACATTTAACCCTCAAGGATCAGGACTGAGGACCACTGAACTGCGGGGTGCGTTAAAAGTCACAGGACACCTTTTTATTTCAGAATGAACAGGGAAAACGGCAAATCTGAAAACCCCAGCAGGTAATGAGTGATGGGGTTTACCTTTGGGAAACTCTTGATCCAGTACGGCGACTTTCAAGATGGCGGCCACGTTCTGGACATAGTCTAAAAGATAGACTCCCTCACCCATTACTTGCTGGGACGTTAAGACATTTTATTTTCCGGGTCCTCTCTGAAATAAAAGGGTGTCCTGAGACTTTTGACTCACCTGTGAGTCGGCGTTTTCAGGCTGCTGCCATCTTGGCTCCTCCGTGTGTTTTCACACTCAACGTTAAATATGCAAATATGATTCAGATTTCTTCAGGGTTACAGGGAATCCTAATTCCTAAAGAAGGACTTTAACAGCTGAGAAGGATAGAAATGTGTTTTTCAGACATTTGTTTGTCAAGTTTTGAACAAATTATTACGACAGCTTACAGAAAACGTCGGGGTGTCTCACAGACGACAGATTTTCAGCGTCGTGCCTCTGATGTTTAAAATGCTGGATCGATGATCATTTTTGTCTCTTTAACACAAGATGAACCCTTTCTGCTTTAGAATCTAAGTAAATCTTTACTTTCTCTTCAGTAGATGTCAGAGAAAACAGTAAAAATCAAAGCGACACACCGTGGCTTCATTTGTGTCTCGCAGGTTTCTGACCGGACCCACTAACCTCAAAGACCCAGAAGCCAAGTTCAGATTTCCAAAGATATTTGTCGCCGCACACGACGGCTCCGAGGAGCTGCATCTGGTTGTTTACAAGGTGCGTTCGATTACACGTGATGCCGTTCCCCGTCGTATGCTGAGTGGAAACGTTAAATGTCCGAGGCGGCGGAGGAGTTGCTCATTTTCAGGATGAATCTCCTAATCTGTGAGAGGAGGGATTTGTTTATTAAGGCTGGATTTAATATTGAATAATCTGGATAAAATATTCCACCGCTCAGTCAACGCATGCTCAGGATTAGATTTCTCAATTTTGAAATGAAGTGTATCCCACAATGCAAATCATCTCTTTAATGTGAGTTCTGACCCAGATTCTGTGTAACCTGTACCGATCTGCTTTTTTTATCAGGCTATGAGCGCTGCTGCCTGCTTTATGATCAGCGGTAAGTTCTTCTGGATTTCTACAGTTTTTGTTTGATGTTTTAATTTACCCTTTTCTTTGCTGGTCATGAAAAGCAGCCGTTCTTCATTTCCTCCCATCTAACAGCTTCTTCTTTTCATTAATGTTTCATTCCAGCTTCTGTGGAGCTGACGAGAGAGTTCTGCGAGCAGCTGGACAGCTTGGTGGGCCCTCAGCTCACGCTGCTGGCGTCAGATATATGCGAACAGTTCACCATTAACCGCAGGATATCTGGGTTAGTCACAAATACGCCGCTTTCTGAACTCGTTGCCCCTTCGTAAAATGTAAGGAAGTAGTCTTAAATCCCCATAGCGTCACGTCAATGTAACTGTTACCACAAAGTGTCTTCCTGCGACTTTCAATTTCAAACCAGCGTGCACAAATTACAATACATGGTGGTTAATAACTTTATAAAAATGTTTTGATACTGTGTCCATAATGTTCATTCTTACATTTGGGAGTCGATATGTTTGGCTCTAATGTTTGGTTAATCTCGTGGGGTTGTATTTTCCCCACAAATTGTCTGTATCAGTGGTTCCAAAACTGTTTAGTGCAAAATAATAGTTGGGGTCCTCATCAGTTTAATTATTAAACCTTTGCTAATTATCCAATTAATTCTTTTTATATTACAAACACCTTTAGTAACGGTGATACAGGTTTTATTATTTATCACAGTTGTTTTAATTCTTGGTAATAATTACGTAGAAAATGTGGCTTCAACAATTATTTCTGAAGTGTCCTGATGCATTTCAATAATCCTGGTAGAAAAATCTAACTTGAGTACGTCCTCTGGACCTGGACCTGGACCTGGACCTGGACCTGGACCTGGACCTGGACCTGGACCTGTTTTGGTTTCCCCGGTGTAGAACTGGTCCCAGTCCTCCTGGCACCTAACAGCAGACACAACATGACTCTGTTTGCAACTTAGTCAGCTGATTGACTGTTAGGCACCTAAAATACCTTCAGGCCATTAACAGGAATAAAAGAGAGTTTTAAATAAAAACAGGAAGGTTTTTAATAAAACAAACACTGATTCACCTTAAATATTATTGCAGATAATTCA
>JAVKLF010000047.1:5301764-5320257 GCA_034783495.1 Millerichthys robustus
CAAGATCACAGTTCAAGGGAGGCCTGAGCCTTCTTGTTTTTGGACTTTTTAAATCAAAATCAGAACTGATAGAGCCTCCATATCTGCCACATGTTTCTAACAGAAAAAAATATCGTCCTAAAATATTATAATACGGTCCCAGATCTGGCCCGCGATCCTTCAGTTGGACACCTCACCTCATATTTCAGTCCATTTTCCAAGATGAGGATCCCAAATCCATCCATAAGTCCTTCAGAGAACATTCCCTTAATACAAAATCATTTTGATGAAATATAACAACCACGAACTTCTTTTCTGCGATAAAAGGAAGTTAATATTTCGACATATTGGTTTAAATTTCACGCACCTTGTACATGTGTCCGTCTTCGAAAGAAGCAACCCCTTCTCTGGTTTTACCCGCGCACCTTTAATCAGAAACTCTTTAGAAAACTGCATTAATTGAGTTTATTATTCTTAGCAGTAATTTAAGCTACCTGAGTATTTTCAGACAAACAAGTTCGGGGAGTTTATCGACGTCTTCATCGCATTCCTCATCCAAAAATGTGGATAATTTTATCGTTTCACCTTTTCCTGCGGTATTTTGCATCTTAAATTCATGTTTCTTCTTCCCCTGTCCAGCGCCGCATATCACCGCGGACATTTTCTGTTTATCCTGGTCGATTGTTTCCGTCTCATCTCCATGGCAACGGCGAGAGGAACAGCACTACGGCAACGTCGTTAGGTCAAAAAGGTCACTACAGTAACTGCAGGCAAACAGAGGCAAACTCTTTATTAAAATAAATATAAATAACTAACTTTACATTTAGTATAAGCTTTACAAAATTTAATTTTAAAGATAATATGTAATATTCGGTACAAACAATAAAAACATACATTTCAAATTATTTCAATAAATTATTTCCATCCATCTATTTTGGGATTTTGTAGATTTTTATTATTTTCAAGTATAAATATTTTTATCAAAATTTGTTGATTTTTTATTCTAAATCTACACTCAAATGCTTTAAAATATAAGATCCGTAAATTTTGACTGATTTTATTTAGAAATAAACAATCATAGATGCCATCAGAATATTTTTGCATTTACTGCAAAAAATTTTTAACATTTTTTATTTGGATCTTTGAATTCAGTGATGCTTCTTTGATTATTTGCAAATTGTGTTATATTTGCTAATGCTTTTAAAAAAATACTCACCAAATTAGGCTTTTAATGTTTTCATAATTCTATATTCTTTAAATTAACCACTTTGTATGGATCAAAACTATCATATTTATCTGTATTGTCTCAGTTTATTACAAACAGGACATGCTGTATATTTTTTAATATTTATTAGATATCAAAATAAAAAAATATACATGATATACAAAATTAGAAAAAAAGTAAGCAATACAAATGTCTTAGAAACGATTTCTGACACAGTTGAGCCAAACTGAAGGTACATTCCCGTCACATCACGACAGTGGAAGTCAGGTTTGTTGTTTTCCAGCATCAGTTTTGTGAGAGGACGTTCAGGCTGACGAGGTGTCTCATGGTCGGACGGCCGTGGGGACAGTTCCACGGATGTTCGATCTCTCCCATGTGACCCACGAGCTTCTTCATCTCGCCGACACTCAGAGCGGTGCCAATCATCACCTGAGGGACCACATCGGCAGAAACAAACTAAATCCATAAAAGTTTTCATAAAGAAACTCTACAAAAATACAGCAATGCTACTCAATGTCAGCAAAACAAACCTGCAGATTTAGATTCGGCCATTTTAATGTCAAAAATGTAAAGTTTTCTAATTAACTTCTAATACGCTGTGTTTTAACTAATTCCTGTACAGTAAGATCTATTAAAATCCTGTTATAGAAGATCCACGAGTACTGCTAATCAACTTTAATTGACAGAAAACATTATAAACAAACAATAAAGAGATCATACAGATTTTGTTTGAATACACAAAGAATTGATAAGAAAAAAATATCTGTAAAAAACTATTTAAGAAACGTCACTGAAAAAACAACAAATGAGCACAAGTGATTCAAAGACAGCTGTCTCCAAAATATGGAGTTCTAACAAGTTTATCCAAAACTGATTACATCCCAAATGTCAAAACAACTCCTAACTCTGAACTTAGTTTAAATAAAAACAAGTAAAAGCTTTTTTTAAAAATAATCTATGAACTCACTGATTTCCGGCAGGCTCTGGAGGCGAACATCTGCCTGACTCTGGAGGGGCGGCACATGACCCCCGGGCTGTCACTCAACATGAAGATCAGCTCTTCGATGTCAGCCGGGCCGAAGGTCCAGTTCTTACTGGTGGGCAGCGAGACCAGCTTAACTCTCTCCATCACCTGAGCTGCAGCAACATTTACAGAAAAAGAACTTGTGAGTTTAGAGATAGATATTTTGGACTTAAGATAAACAATAACCATGATGTAAAAGTAACACCTTCTTCATCAATCAGAAACTCAAACCCATTCTTTTGGAAAATCTCAATGTTTTCCATCAGCGTGTTCTCGCCGACCGCAGTGAGGTGAAGTTTCTGAGGGCTGTAAAAGGAAACAAAAAGAGTTCAGAGAGGCAGGACTCTGCACAGTCCAGAGCGGTTTTACCAACAGCTGCAGATTCATACACAATAAGTTTCTGTCCTTGGAGTGCAGTGTCCTGCTGCAGCATCTCAAAGTTGTATTTCTCATCTGTAGCATGCTGGTCAATGATGAAGATGTCCCAGTTCAGCTTGGCAATGATGAAGCCCAGGTTAAACTGGCCGATGATCTTCATTTCTTTAAACATTTCTTTGCTGCAGAGATGGAAGAAAAATAATCATTCAGTGCTGAGAGTTTCTGTCAGATATGCTGTAAGGCCACAGCTGCAGGAGGAAATCTCACCTGATCTCCTTCCTGAGCTCGTCCTCTGCACTCTGGTTTTCTCCGGGGCTGATCTTGGCCCTGAAGCGTCTGTATTGCAGCTCCTCACTGGACCGCTGCATCTTCCGCTCCTGCAGCCTCCTCATGTTGGCTGACAGCTCCTTCAGAGAGAACCATAAACGCCCCGTCCTCCTCTGCAGGCTGACAGGGGCGTCCACCACGGAGGAAGATGCATCAAAGCGGGTTGAAGAAGAGTCAGATGATTGTTCTGTACTGAAACGCTGATCCTCTGTCCTGGCCCTTTTGGCATCAGGGCTTAGTGTGGAGTCCTCGACAGACGAGCCCTCTTCAGTCTGTAGCTCTGAATCCTCAGGAACAGAATGACTGCCGTATGCTGCTGAAACAAACGACTCATCTTTCCCAGAGCTAAACTCTGAGTCAGAATGCTGTTCGTCTGGTGCCGATACCGTAGAGGCAGGACCGGACACAGCCCCGTCTTTTTTAGACTCCTTCTCATCCCCTTCGTACCTAAACCCATGCAGCACAGACCTTCCTGCTGGTGAGGAATTCAATTTCTCTCCTGTGGATTTAAAAGGAGACTTCATACTTTGGCTGCAAGCTGGTTTAGCTGAATCCTTGAAGAAACACTGCAGCGTTTTCTGGGTCGGACCACAGCTGGGAGCTTTTTCTTTACTCCACCTGTTCCCAGAGCTGGTGCTGACGTGGTTTGAAAAAGCAGCTTTGAGGGCGGCCAGGTTCATGCAGGACTTTGAGGTTGGATTGGGTGTTTGGACGGGCTCTCCAGGTTCTGCCTTGTTCTCCTCAGACAAAACGACTTCTTCAGACGCAGACGATGCAACTAGAGACAAACAGAATGACAAACGGTCAAAAACAAAAGTGAATAAATAAATAAATAAAGGAAGCATTATGTAAACATCTGTTCTTACAGGCTGCAGGTGTAAAGTTCAGGCTGATCTTATTGACTCCAGCTTCATACATGGCGATGAGGGAAGTCTTTAAAATTGCCAGGAGGAGTTTCTCCTCTTGGAGGAAAATCTGCCGTTTGTCTGGAGTTACATTCACATCCACACACTCTGAAAATATAACACAAACACGGACATGGTCAAGAAAAAGCAAGTGTTTTTCAGGAATAATTTCTGTTTAATTAGGAATCATTTGGTCACCTGAGGCAACAGCTATGTTTAAGGCAACGAACGGATACTGGTGTCTGTTATACATGTGATACACTTCATTCACAAGTTTGGTGACCTGCAAGAAAGGAGTAGTCAGGTAGGGAATGTAAAACGCCACAGACCTAAATAAATCCAGTGGGTATGACATACCTTTACGGGGTCACACGGCCGGTTGTTGATGAAGAAGAACTGCCTGTCTGTGGCACTTCGCCCGACCCCGTGGTCACCCCTCGACACAAACCCTGTGATTCTGCCAAAACAGGTTTGTATTTAAAGCAACCGATGAAAACGTTGCTTCGTCAAAGAGCACCGGGTTTCTAAAAAATGGTGCCACTTACAAAAAAAGCTGTTTGGGCAGATCTGCATCTTTAAGACCATATTCTTCAACAATATTCTCTGCCGGAGACGCTTGCTGAAAGGGTAAAAGACTCTGAAGCTGCAGAGAATCATAGGAAGTGATTATTAAAATGTAAAAATAAAGCCTTTAACATTTTCTAACCTCATGGAGCGACTTTCTTATTTAAAAACTAGAAACAAACTGGAACCTGTTTTGGTCCAAATATGGCTCCAATGTTGTCCCTCAAACTTTGGCTGCCGCTGGTGCTGAGGACAGTGCTGCGCCTCCCCTGCCCGTTCTGATTGGAGCAGGTGATTCGAACTCCTGCAGAGATGATGCAGTACGCCTGCAGGACGTGTAGCATTTTGGAATACTCCTGAAAACCACAGAGACATAGGTATTAGGAACTGAAGACAAAACAAACTGGTTTTGTATGTATTTGGTTATTTCGAGGACCGGAATACATTTAAAGACTTAAAGAAAAACACTTCACTGAACTAATGTGGACTTTTATACATCAACTTATTGGTGGAGAACCACAGAATCACGTACATCCTCTCACGTCTGACCTTCTTAATATTGCGTTGGAACTCCTTGTGTCTAACGGGCAGCGTGTAGAAGAGCTGCTGCAGGATGACCGTGGTGCCCTGCTGTCTGGGATGAGGGGACTTGTGCACAAGGTGGCCTTTCTGGTTGAACACCAGCTTAGTGCCCACCTGACTGGACTCGTGGCACGTAATCACACTCAGGTCACTACAAACAGGAGTTGGGACAATGTTTAGCTGATAAATGATCAATAAGTGTTGACTGTTGTACAGAATTAAGATGTTTACCTCAGAGCACACAAAGAGCTGAGGGCTTCACCTCGGAAGCCAAACGTTTCCACGTGGATGAGATCGGAGAAATCCCTCAGCTTTGACGTGTGATGCTTCAGTGCTATGGAAATGACAAAAAAAGAGAATATATATTTTTAATGAATCCTAAGATGCACAGGCAGCCAATGAAGCGAGGTGAAAAACACGTTGAAATGTGCTCATATCAGTTAAAAACATGAAGCAGCATTTTGTAACAGAGGAACAGTAATCCAGAACGGTGACAAAGGATTTAGCCAGATGCCTCAGCAGAAAGAAGCTTCATTTACAGACGGCCCTGATCCGACGGTCGAGTCCACTTTGACCCCTATTAGAGGGCGGGAGGTAGCCTAGAGGAGCTGACACAAACTATCACCTTGATTTTTAAGTTAGAAAAATAAAAAAATAAAACCCCACCCAGTCTTTTAAGGCATCTTCACAAAAATGATGTATTTTTTCTAAAAGGGACATAAATCTGACCTGAGTGGGAGAAAGAAGAGAAGATCCCCTAAAACAGAGCCTGTTCCGAATGAGTGAATGAATGAATAAATAATATGTATCGCTGGCTTAAGTAACACCTGATATACAAAACTAACACTTACTGAGTCCTTCAAAGTTAGCCTCGTCGACGCCTTTGCCATTGTCGGACACTTCTACTTGTTCAGTGCCACATTCCTTCAGCTTGACATCTGACATCAACAAAAGTGTGATAATGAATAGAAACAACAAGCAATCAAAGGCAGTACTGGTATAATGCCAAGTACCATTTATTATATTTGTAAAGAAGACAAACTACAATGAAAATGTCATGCATGACAAAAAAATATTCTAATTTGCTTACCGATGTTGGTGGCTCCAGCATCAACGCTGTTCTCCACCAGCTCTTTGACAGCTGTTGCCAAAGTCAGAACCACTTGTCCTGAGCAGATTTGATGCACTGAGTGTTTATCAATAGCTCTGATAGCTCCAGCAGGTGCAGGTAAGCTGGGGAAAATATGCAAATACTCAGGGATGCACAGGTAAAAACTATATTTTCAGCTGAAATTTAATTATTCTTGTTTAAATCTTTACATGTACTGGATTGTCTGTCTTTGTTTTAAACGAATAGTCACATATATTTTAGGTAAACGGTATGTTTACAAAAGGGTTACCAATTCATACACAAGTTTTATGTTAAATGTTGCATATTTGCGTGGTCCCAAATCACAACAGAAAAATATATTTATAACGGCAAGTTAAACACAAAATGCGGCGGCTGTCTTACCAAATATCGGACATTTTCCAAGTAGAAACCCACTGAGAGCTTCAACACCATCAAATGCAGCTAGTTTGTTTACACCGACTGACTCCCGCTTCGAAACGTTCCTCGCGAGCATTGCAGCTGCGCAGGTTTTGCGCAGCTACCGCGCAATTTAGCGCGTATGAACGGTAAACTTAAATCTTGAAACCACAGAAATAAAGTAAATGTCAAATCAAATAAAACAAATCAAACACTCAAGAGTTAGTACACGCTTAATAAAAAAAAAGTGTTGCCAAAAATCGGGTCAAAGTTTCATCACCAAACACACCGGAAGTACTGCTGTTAGGGATTACGTGCTATTTTTCATATTCTGAAAAACGACGACTAAGCTATAAATATTATTGATTCAGTTTAGTTTTAAATAAACATCTATACTGTTGAAACCCTGTTTGATATTTCAGAGCTATTTCTTTGGTTTTATAAAGACAGGCTTTTTAAACATTAATTTTCTTTTAATTGTAGCCCACACATTATCTGACGATCCCTTGTACCCCGGCTGCTCTGAAATCATGGCCGACCGTTGACACGGACCCTCGAGAGACTTTACCGAACAAACTCTCGTGCTTGTCAGGTTCTTGTCATGTTAATGTTGACGCGCCAAGTTTTTCTTTTGAGTAGGCAGATTCCATTTACAGCAGACCATAGGATAGCTGTTGTAAATGTTATCGTGTTTTAAAACATTTTATTTTTATTAAGTTAGAATGTACAGCGCGGCATGTAACAACGGTGTCATGTACACGGAGGAATGTTCTAGCAGCAGCAACATGTTGGTCCACCGCAACCTTACAGCTGTCAGGACGCAGGAAGAGGTGGAGAGTAGCCTCCTTAGCTTAGCCAGCGACGAAGACGAAGAAGTTCAGTTCGACAGTAAGCGGATTTTTTATTTTTTTATTCTAAGTTTGAGTTTAAGGTGTACCGACGTTTTGGTACAATTTAGGCACGATGTGAGGTAAAATTCCCCAAATTTAATGTTTCCAGGTCTCGCGAGACTAACCTGCAGCTAGACGAGATTATGTGATAAACTTAAAGAAATGAAAATATCTGTATAATCTTCTCATCAGCTGTCGCAGTTTGTGTTTTACCACTTTTACTAAATCATATATGCGATACACGACATTTGTGATAATTGAAATATATTAATTTAGCATAATTATGCTTTGAAGCTAACTTCTCATAAAGCTGATTCAGTCAATGTAAACTAAAAATGTGTAAGGGTGGTATTGTTGATTAAACTGTAGATAATAAATAGTAATTGTCTTTATGCCAATGTTGTTTTTGCATTTTTACAAAAAAATAAACATTATACTTGAACAAAATCATATAACCGGATGAGATTGATGCATAAATAAAGAAATTGCCTGATTAGCCTAATGTGAAAAATAGACACAGTTCTTTTGGATCTTAGCATTATATTGACCATCCTAGTTGATGAAAAATAAAAAAAATAAACATAGACAAAACAAAAATGGCGCTTTCAGTTACCTACATTTTAGCACAATATTTTATTAACGCTCTCCTTAGTCACAATTTTCCCATTTTTTTCTGTTTTTATGTCAGCTATGTGTTTTTGTCTCATTTGTACTGTGTATTTTCTTGTTGTTTAAATAAGGATTTAAACGTTATGTAAAAAATAATATCTTAAATTTTACATTATCCTTCCTCCTACTTTTAGAAGTCTGGCTTAGAGAAACAAATGAACAGAAATCCTTGGAACTCTGTAAAAATCTTATAAATTTGGATTAGCTTTATCTCATAAATGTTGATTTTTTTTAACCTCACTATTGTGGCTCTTGTATGTTTGTCATGTATACATTTTAATGAGACCTTGTGTTAAATGTATAGACAAAAAAAGTTATCTTTTTTATCACGACATATAAAGTAAAGTTATTAACCCTATTCAACAATATAAACGTGCTTCATAACATTTCCCTCTAGTCATCCAGAAATATGAGAACACGAAACTGAAGAATTAAAAACCTAAAAGTTCCCATTTTGGCACGGTGAGCAGCCTCTTGTCAGCTCGCTGGTGTGTTAGGTGGAGAGGAGGGGGCTGTTCTCCGCTGGACTCGGCAGATAAGAGCTGCTTCTGTGCACCCTCCCTTATGTACAAACAAGATGAGCTCATTTCATGTACAGCAGCTGAAGGGAATAACTGTTAATGTAGCTTGAATTGAGTTGTGTTGCATCAGAAGGGTTTTTATATACAAATATGGACTCAGGAGAAAGAAGCCTTGTCGAAATGATAGCAAAAGTTATTGAAGAGGGTAAGCTGTTAAACTTGAAATATGCCGGATTTGAGCTGTTTGTTTTAAATTCAAAGCTGTTTTTTGTTCTCTCACTCTTTTTTAAAAAAAAACTTCCTTTTTTGTATCTTCAGCTTCTGATACAGAAAATAACCGTGAGGTGCTGATGGCCGGCAGACATTACCCATCCATCCAAGAGTTTGCCTCAGCAATCCCTAACCACCTTCTTCTCGGGTCGCTGCTGGAGCACCTGTGCTGCGTTTACGAGAGCAATCCTGCGCGCTCGCGTGTGCTCTTTAAAGGTGCGTGACTCGGAGCGGCACGTTGTTAGGGCATCAGAACTGCACCACGTCTTGTATTGTGGAGCTCTATCTCAGGTGTATGCTGTTTTCTCCTCCCCTGGCAGTTATAGGCCAGCGTTTAGCGGCCATGAATCTTCTCTCGCCTTTGGCCATTAGTGACGAATTCAGCACCGTCAGACTCCAGCACAACCGGGCCTTCACCGAGCTGCTTAATGCTGCGAGCTCCTCGCTCTACCCGCAGGTAAGTACACATCTCTCTGCCGTACGCGCTTGCTTTTATGAATTAACGGATCCAACTTCTTTGTATTGTAAATATTTATATTACAGTTTGTTCCAAATCTGTAATTAGCCTCATGTTTTGCAGGGTCCTGGTACAAATGCACACAATCCTGCTTTAAGGTAAACTGTTTAAAGCGTTTTTAATGTCGTGTTGCTATCGTAGCATTTCAAGTAGACCGTAAGAAGCTGATGTGTCTCTCCACAGACCCAAGGAGGGACTGTTTCAAGCACAGACGTCACGGTATCTTAGTGAGTTTGAAGAAATATCCAGACTTGGGAAAGGATCATACGGGAAAGTTTTTAAGGTATTTTACTTCTTTGATATTGTGTCCTAACAATTTGTAATTCTTTTATAACCGTCTCCAGTTGAATTGGTAATTATAGGTGGGATTTATTTAACATTTCTGCAGGTTATAAACAAACTAGATGGACAGAGTTACGCTGTGAAGAAAATTCTAATCAAACAAGTCTCAAAGGAAGACTGCATGAAGGTGAACTTACAGATGATCTTCATGCTTTTAATACAAGAATCACAACGACTCACTGGAACTGATTCTGTTTGTTCTGTACTCTAGGTTCTTAGGGAAGTCAAAGTGTTGTCCGGCTTGCAGCATGTAAATATTGTTGGTTATCACACTGCATGGATGGAACACGTTCAGCCAGTGACACGTAAGTACTTACCTACTATCCTGCAGTAAATTGGCTTGACCAAAAACAAGAAAAATACTATCTTTTTTACAGATCCCGAGTCCCATCTTCCAGCTCTGGAATCGCCTGGACAAGACGGGTAGGATTCAGTTATTTTATGACAAATTCACCAATTTCTTTTACTATATTAGCCATTGCCTGCTCTGCAGCAGTTCGTTCGTCTTCGTGGTTTCGTTCCCAGTTTGGGCGACAGCCCCGACAACAGTAGCACCAGCTCGTCTATAGTCTTCCAAAGCCAAAGTCAAGTAGACGCAGACGCCGCTTCAAGTGTCAGAGGACCTGCATCAGAGACTCGACCTACGAGAGACATAGTTTCAACCAACGAGGACCAGGTCGTGTGTCCCAGGACTATGCGTCGAATCCCAGACAACTATGTCCCCTGTGTGTTCCTTGGGCAGCGAGACTCCAAAAAAGGCTCCAAATGTCCCGCCATGGGCTGGGACGCTTCAGCACTGTTGGACGAGGGGTCGAGCAGGAAAAGCATCGAACTGAACAATAACTCTTACGTCGACAAGGAGTGCCAGCAGTGGACTGACAAACGGACCAGAAGGCCCTCCAAAGAGGTTTATCCTCATGATATCTCTAAACAAAAGGTCCATGTTATATAGTTTACTGGGTAAATAAAAATTAAAATAACATAAGATTTATTTTATTTGTTTTTTATGCAGGTACATTTCCACTTGATGCTTTATATTCAGATGCAGCTGTGTGAGCGCTCGCTGAAGGACTGGATCTCTGAGAGGAACTCTGGGAAACAAGTTTCAGTCTGTGAGTCTTTTACGAGTTTTATATAAAACCGTCTTTTTGGTACGATGCAGACTCCACTGGAACAAGAAAAAATTAAATGTAATATAACTCATGTTTATTTTGAATTTAGGACTCGGTGCTGTCCAAGTAGCTCTCTACACAAAAGTCGATCAATAGAGATAATATTAAAGCAGTCCTACATAATTTTATGGATTAGTTTTTAATAGATGTGTTGTACTTTTCTATTTTCAGCTCCATATGACTGTGTCGATACCGAACACACACTAAGGTTACTCAGAAACATACTTGAAGGAGTGGAGTACATTCATTCCAGAGGCATCATGCACAGAGACCTGAAGGTAACATTTTATTATTTGGCTAAGCTTTAGGTGCAGTTTCTGTATTTGGCACACACTGAGCTTCTTGCACAAAAGAAATGTCCTGAATCTCCCAGTGATTGAAGACAAACTCAAACAGACTTTCAGGCAAAACCTTCCTTAAGTCCTCTTTCCTTTCACCAACATATTTTAGGTAAATATCACTCTTGCAAATACGCTGAAGTGTTCTCGGCCGTCGAATTAGCTTTAAAAGCTGGTCTCGCTGTTTAAAGAAACGTGGTTGAGTCAAGGTTGAAGGTAGGCGGCCGCTCAGGTTGTAGACCGTTAACGGAGCGGTCAGGGCGAGGAGTTTCATCAGCAGCGTGTGCGTCTTTACGTTTGGTTCATGATTCAGGAACAGGAACAGACAGTTCTCCCCAGCCTCGCTCTGCTTGTTGACATCGGCTCCGTGGGTCAGCAGCAGATCCACCAGCTCCTCTTTAGCCGCGCTGCACGCCAGGTGTAAAGGTGACAGCCCGGCCTTGTTCACCAAGTCCGGCTCTGCTCCCTGCTGAAGGAGCTCGGAGACGCAGCGAACGTCATCCTCTGAAGTTTTACAGGTCTTTGTTGCCATTGCCACTACAGCAAGGTGCAGAGGAGTGTTCCCAGAGTGTTGCATCATCTGAAGTAAGAAAAAAACAACCAATTGCATGTTCTTTTTTTTGCATGTTTAAAGTAAATATCCATGCAAAGCTTTGAAATAAATGTAATTTCTTGACTTTATCAAGAGCATACCTTGTTGATATCTGCTCCCAGTTTGATCAAACTGGCTGTAATATCCTTAAGGAGGGTCCCTGCAGCCATATGCAGGGGTGTCATCCCACTGCTGTCTTCAGCATTGACATTAGCACCGTAGCGAGTCAGAATCTGGACAGCGGACAGCGCCCTGTACCGTACTGATAAGTGGAGCGCAGTCTGATGACTTGTTTCCTACACGGGAACGACAACAAAGACGCACACCGTGAAGTGTGTGTTTTAAATGACGTCTTTGTTACCAAGATTTATTTTTGAGTTTCAAGCACTGGGTCAAACTTTTATACATTGACTATTTTATTCATTTCAGTATGGGAATTGGAGAAGCGTCTCACCTGTGCGTTGATATTAACGCCGTGCTCACAGAGGAGCCGTAAACAGGTCTCTGCGGTCTGGAACCTGGACTCTGGTTTTGAAGAGTTGGCCTGGATGGTCGGCCAATTAGTTATCACCGAGTGTAGTGGGGTTCGACCGAGCTGGTCCCTGTGTGTCAGAATCAGTACAAACGGTGTCAAATTAAACATTTTCAAAAATGTATAATAAAGTAACTAATTACAGCTGCTGTAGTTTCTCTGGGGTCACGTTTAGGTCACCAGAAATGTACTTTATATCATCAAGTGTTACTCAGAACTGCTTTAAATAGTTTAAGTTGAGGTATTTGTTCTAAAATCTCATCAGGCAAAACAGTCTTGTGTTTTTGTGTTCATACCTAATTTCAGCGTCGGCTCCTGCTGACAGTAAACTCTGCATGCTTTGATGTCTTCTGTAAGAAGCAGCTAAATGAAGAGGGAACATTGCAAAGCCCTAAAACGAGAAGCTAAAGCTGAAATGTTGAGCTAAACACCGAACAAAGAAGCTTTTTGTTGTTTAATCAACGAAAAGACTGTTTGAACAGGAACACCTAAATATATTTAACTTTTGAAACTACAGTTTTTATTCTTTTTCTGTTTATGTAGTAGAATCTAGTTGTTGTGTATTGATTTTATTTTCTTTCTTTAAATGTAATTTAGTTCCTACAACTAGTGCAGAGTTCTTACCTTGCAGACAACTCCTCCACGCGCACCATCCTGTGTTTCGTTCAGAAAGTTGCTGCCGTGCTTCTTTATTATGTTGTCGAGGCGGCCCACGTCTTCATCTAGAACCGCCGCGTAGAACTCATCGTTATAAAACCAGCTGACTTTACCTCTCATGTTTGTGTGTTTGATGTGATCCTCCAGCATGACCGGTTACCTCCCACCTGCTGCTCTCTGGAGTCCTTTCTTTACAAGATGTTTAAAAGATCGAATCTTGGTTTTTTTTAAAATTATTACTTGTTTTGTCTTTTGAAGCAAAGAGGAATTTCTGTCTGAAATAGTTATTTAAAAAACTAGAGTGTGAGTTCCTAAATACTCATAAGCTACTATACTTCACTTCCTTCCTCGTTTGATGTTTTTTAATCAGCTACTTCTGTTTTTACGGCTTGTTTTGAGTCTGACTTCATCACGTCTAACTCTGATGTGCAGCATTTCTGTTCAAACTGATAACTTGTGGCTGCCTTCGGGCCCCTTAATGGGGTTCGAGTCACTTCGCTTTTTTAGTTTTTGCAGAACTGGTTTTACTTTGTACAAATATTTACTGTTGTATTTTATTTAAACACAAAAAGATGAGCACAAACCTTTCTCATTTTAATGGGCGAGATTAGAATTGACTTAAAAGAAGCTGGTTTTTTTTTTTTAGTTCAGCTTTTTTGTTTTGAACGTTTTATTTGTCATTTGCTATATCATCTGTTATGTGGTTAAAAAAATGCACCATTTGGTTATGTTAGATGTTGTTGCTCTTTTTAAGCTTTGTGAATGTAATTTTACCTGTAAATATCTCAGATATGTTCAGAACAAACGGTGTATTGAATCAATCCTAAAGTTTATTTTCTGTTTTTTTAAGCCAAGGAACATTTTCCTCCACGGTTGTGACTGTCATGTTCGGATCGGGGACTTTGGTTTGGCCTGCAGGGATATAATATTAGATGACAGTAAAAGAACGACCTCTCCTGGCAGTGGTAATGTCAGACCTCTTGGCTTGTTCTATATGTTTTTTCTTATAATCACCATGAGATGGCACCATTTATCCTAAAGTAACATTTCATTATTTTGCAGATTCCACTCATACTTCTGGTGTTGGGACCTTTGTTTATGCCGCTCCAGAACAACTGAACGGCTCCCAGTATGATTCAAAGGTGATGACAGTACAGCTGCCTGATAGTTATGGATTTAATAATCTTGTGTATGGTGAATAAAGTTGCATCTCTTTTATGACATATTGAAATAATAATAAATGTTGAAGAAGAGTGTCCATATTTTCTTGCAGTCAGACATGTACAGCGTCGGAGTTCTAGCCTTTGAGTTGTTCCAGCCTTTTGGGACGGAGATGGAGCGAGTCCGGACCCTCGGGGACCTGAGGGAAGGAAAACTTCCAGATCAGTTCTGCCTCAAATGGCCAGTTCTGACCAAGAGCATCATGAAGCTGACGAGTAACGAGCCCAGTGTTCGACCCACAGCCAGGCAGCTCTTAGAGAGTGAACTCTTCTGCAAAAAAGACACGGTAGTCTGGGAAGAATAAATGTGCTCTGTATTTACTTTTTTGTGTCGCAGTTGCTAAAATGGTTTTAAGAAAAAAATAAATGTTTTTCTCCTCAGGTCATCCACGGTTTGCAGCGAAGGGTTGAAGAGCAGGAGGAAGAAATCATGCAGCTGAGGATGCAGATCACTCAGCTTCAGAGCTCAAAAGTTACAGTTATGTTCTCTGATTCAAACAGCTGAACTTTAAACACGAGTGTCTAAACTGAATTTATTCAGCCACATGTAGCACTGTTTGACTTGCATGTAGCTGCGTGTGTGTGGACATTTAGGTGTCTTGCACACCTGAGTAATAATGGTGGGTTTTTTCTTCATCAAATAGGTGCTTAATAAAACTTATGTCAGAGTAGTTTTGGACTGTTTAAAATATTTTTAAGTAGAAAAAGTGGCCTGCATGTGGGACTGGTTTTGTTTTATCCAAACAGTTAAAGTTCTCCTTTGTCAATATAGAAAGTGATCTTTGTAAATATGTTGTAATGCATTCACATTTAAACTGTTCTCTGGTGTGAACTCTCGATGACGGGAGGTGATCTGAATGTATAGATGCAGAAATAGAATGTCGTTTGTTCAGTTCGAATATGTGCTGTGTGAACTTTACAAATGCTGTGAACACGTTAATGTCCTTACAACGATCAGGCGTCTGTGTTTGGGCCGCTCATAAGCTCGTGTCTCCGGTTTGAGCACAAAGCCCACTGAGGTCAGAGTTAAATACAGGCCGTGGATCTTCCCGAAACGCGTTCCTCGCCGAGACGCGAGCCAATCGCTGAGCTCGATACACGGCAGGTACCCGGATGTACCCGTGGGGTAATTAGCTACGTCATTGTTCACCACCGGACACCCGCAGGAAATAAGAAATGGATTTAATACAGCTATTAACGTGTTCATAACAGACTCCAGGTGAGTTCTGAGCAGCTTTTACGATCGAGTATTACGCAGAGCGCAAAGCCGGCACGTTTAAGCGGGTCTGGACTGCCGAGAGTCGCTGTAGTAGCCCTACACCGGTTCTGTGTCATCATGTCGGCAGAGCAACGCAGTCAGCACGCAGCCGCCCGGTATAATGTCTTCCTGACTTAGTTGGCAGTACGTCCTAAAACCCGGGCCCACTCGTTTAAACCACAACATACTGAAAAGCGACAATCGCTTTCCAACATGCTAGCGCAACGCTAGGAGTCCCGCCACAATGTCAGCTAACGTCAATGTCGCTGCTAGCTAGCTAGCTCGCTCGTTAGCCGCATTAGCAGAAGCGGTGCCGCACTGATCGGTGCCAAGCTTTGGGTCTCAGCGTGTTCGATTCATCGCTACTTTCACAACGAGTGGCTCGCACTTTAGTTGCCAGCCACCGCTAGTTGTCTCCCAAAGCATTTTGGAGGGCTCCACCTCGTACGTGAACTTGGTTTTACTGCGTGTATTCTTCAGTTTGAAAGGCGCTGCGTGTTAAAGGCCTGGTCTCGGTTAGCCCGTGTCAGTGGAGCAGGTGGGAGGGAACAGCTGCTGCTTCCGAGAACCAAATCTGCTCTTTGTCGCCTGGAACAGTTGAAGGGTTTCACTTTCACGCCTTTACATTACTAATAAAAAACGACATTCATCATTTTGTAGTGTAAAATGAACTTGTTGCAGAGGTGGGTAGTAATGTATATATTTTTTAAAGTCAGCAGGAAGAGAAAATGAAACCATATAAGGTTTTATTTGGTTCGGGACCCCTTGGGGTGAGCTGTAGTTTGGGGGTCCTTAAGAAGTTATGATAAGTTGTAAATTTTTGTTTTCGTTTCAAAAATTGCGTAAATACATATGGCAACAATGTGCTATTAAAACAAACAAAACCAACAATTCTGATGGCATTTCAGGGATTAAATGGATTTAAAATATTTTTAGTTAGCATGAGGGGGTCCCTGGGAAACTTTCACCCATAAGGGGTCCCCAGACCCAAAAGGTTTGAGAATCCCTGCTGTAGTAGTTTGTCAAGAATAACGTTATTGTTTTATTTCTCAGGTGAAACTGTGCATCAAAGGCAAATCTATGAAGTCTAACCAAATTATACAGCAAATACTCTTCTTATGTATTTATAATTTTCTGGTTTTATTTGTAACATTTGCGTTTGTATTACCGTATTTATTATTGCTGTACTGTTAGATTTATTTTAGAAGTTAAACCTTTTGTTTTATAAATTTAAAAATACCACATTAAAAAAAGAAACTAACCAAGAGCGAAGTGGTCATTGGTTGGTATCAGGGCTGCAAGATATTAGAAAAACTTGTGTTTTGTAATAATATTCTTTCATATTGCAAGGGTGACATCATCAATAATCCTATTGTTTTATGTACTTTGTTTTCCTTTTTATTTTTCTCACATTAATTTGTCACTAATGAAACACAGGAAAATATATAATAATAATATAATGTTTTCTCTAAAGTAATGTTATATCTGGTTATGACGTTTAGTTGTTTGCTTTAAGTAATTCAGTATATTTTGTGATAACATAGACAACAATTAGACATCGAAAATTGTGAAGCTTTGTGTTATTTATTGATGTTTTTTCCAACTTCTGAAGTTGTGTGCTTCCGTCTCTAATGCAGCTATGAACAATGACCATAGTTGACAAGTCGTCAGAAAAGTCTGACCACGAGTCAGTCGGGTTTAACCGCTCCTCCTTCACAAGCGGAGACGTGGGGATGGACGGCAGTTGTTCCAGCAGCTGGGCGGTGGGTCCCACCGTGCCCGGCGACTCTCCAAGGCTCAAGTCTCCAGGAGGCTGCCTGGGTCCGACCCCCGGTGCCGCCGTCTACAACAGCACGCCCTCCTCTGTGGACCGGCCCAAGGACCAAGGTACTCGACGAGACTTTTACCTGCTGCGTTTGATGATGTGTGCATGTGTCTCATGAGCTACAAGCTGGGGCGTCGTTTACAGACCCGGGCTCTGGTTACTCTGCATTTGTCAATAAGAGAGCAAACACAAGAGTTACACAACCTGCAGTGTCAAACAGGGCAAGTACACAAGCTGTGTTTTGTTTCTTGTGATAGTGGAAATGTTTTTAGGATAGATAAAAATACAAATATTTCTCAGAAATGTGTATTTTAAGATATTTTTTTTACAATTTAAGCATATTGTTTAGTTACTTCTGCAAGTAAACTGAGAAAAATGTTCAGCAAGTGCTGAAAACTGAAGCTCCACTAATGAAGTATTTTTTTAGGTCTGTTTTTGTGGCTGCAACAATCTTTTCATTCATTCAGTTGCAAAACTCAGCCAGATCTTGATCCGTCACTGAAGCTCGTCGTGTAGTTATCAGATCAAAACAAGCCAATGTAATCCGAAATTAGCAAGAAAAATAAAACGTCATGCTCACGAGTTTAACTTGATTTCAAACCGTGTGTCCAGTTCTAAACGGCGGTGATGGAATCGACTCGCCCCAGAAGGTCCTGTTCCCTCCGGAGCGGCTCAGCCTGAAGTGGCCACAGGTTCACCGTGTGGGTGCTGGCCTGCAGAACATGGGGAACACGTGCTTCCTCAACTCAGCCCTACAGTGTCTCACCTACACTCCGCCTTTAGCCAGCTACATGCTGTCAAGGGAGCACTCCAAAACATGTAAGTTATTGTCTTGAACGCCTTTACTTAAAAACTAAAAAGACTTTTTAATCGAACGGCGTACACGCACAGTCTTTGTAAGATTAGAGAGTTTTGCATAAATTGCTTTCTAACAGTTTTCTAAATGTTTGCTCCAGGTCACGAGCCGGGTTTCTGTATGATGTGCACCATGCAAAACCACGTCATTCAGGTTTTTGCCAACTCTGGGAATGTCATTAAGCCCATTGGTGTCCTCAATGAGCTTAAAAGTAAGTCGATTTGAACGGAGCTGAACAACTGAAGCTGCTTGAAGTTAGACTTACGATGCGCTCGGTGTTTATTTTTGCAGAGAAAGCTTTTGATCGTAATTTCATATTTTG
>JAVKLF010000047.1:5351047-5361398 GCA_034783495.1 Millerichthys robustus
GATGGATGGATGGATGATGGATGGATGGGGGCATCAAGTGCAGTGAGAGTCCACGGGATTGGACAAATCTGTTATTGGTGAGAGGAACATAAAAGCAATGAAAACTATAATTTAACCTTCTTTCAATGAAATGCCCAAAACATTCCTTTGTTTTCCAAAATGAAACAGAATAAAAAGCTAATTTCCAATTAGCTAAATGCTAAATGGATCACAACTAAAACCTTGAGCGATTTTTTTTTTATCTATCTTGCCAGAGAAATTTTTTTATATCAGTGTTAGATGTTCTTTT
This sequence comes from Millerichthys robustus, assembly GCA_034783495.1. NCBI lineage: Eukaryota > Metazoa > Chordata > Actinopteri > Cyprinodontiformes > Rivulidae > Millerichthys > Millerichthys robustus. The sequence continues at coordinate 5,351,337 of JAVKLF010000047.1, forward strand.
TTTATTCCACACAAAACAAATGATAAAGATAATGTTTGTAATTTCCTGTATGTCTGAACAACAAGGACACAAAGGGTCATCCTGGTTGACTTGAAAGGCTGTTTATTGAAACGTAGCTTTATACCTGCCTCAGTCTGCCCGCCTGCATAAACAGGGACTTTACTGGAACCTGGTGATCCGAGTCAGACTATCACCTGAACAACCTTTGATGCACAGGAAACAATCTAAAGTATGAAAGGGATTTTGTTCCGAGGAACGTTCTGTTCCGTTTTTGTTGTTGTATTTTTTTTTAAATATATGGAAAAGGTTCAATATTGGTATATTCATATTCAACATCCTGGATCTTGCTCTGTTCTTATCCAGTTTCTGTTGAATAAGAGGTCCAAACATACACATGAACATTCAACAGGTGCAGGGAATGAAAGAAGTCAAAGCTGATTATTATTTTTTTTAAACTATTTTGCAGTTTTAATTTCCTATCCTATTTTGGATGGTGTGAAAATCTCAGAATATTAATTCCAGGTTTTAATGATTATGTAGCTTGATGACAGACACCTTTAAGGTTAGGTTAGTTAACCCCTAAAGGTGACTTGGGGACAATAATATACAAAGAATGTTTTCCATGGGGCCCCCATAAGACTAGATCAACGTTCCACTTCCTCTTCACAAGCTATACAGCTAACCCTTTTAAAACGTAGCAGGTAAACCTTCAGCGATAAGGCAAACATGACACTTTTACGCTCCCAGTACTCAGTGAAAACCTTCTCCTGCCCACCCACCACAAGTTGGTGGACGTGTTTCTTAATGCTGAAAGCGCTTGAACAACAATGGCGGCATTTTGCTTCTAGAAGCTGACTGTTGTAGCAGTTCCAAAACTGCATATATATAGATATATATATATGGTAAACAATGTGCAAATTAAACAAAAATACTAAGCTAAATGAAAAATATTATTATTACCATGACATTTAGGCATTAAAATGGCTGTAAATTATTTTTATTAGCATGTGCTTTATGAGGGAGTCTCTGGAAAATATTTTCCCCAGAACCAAAACGATGGAAGACCCTTGGTCTAATGGACTATGAAAAGTGTGTACGAAAACGAACCTATGGCCACCACATGACCGCGACTCGATCAACCACACCGGGCCCTGTAGGTGTAGAGAAACTAGCAGCCAAGGTTATGTAATAGTGTGTAAAAACTGGTCCATTCATTTGGGGGGTAAGGTGGGGGCAGGCTGGGCGTTTTCCATTTCTATTCAGCCAGATGCCAAAAAAACCAGCCCTCCCTCCATCCCTGTCTTTGTGGTCAGCTGGATTCGGTCCTCTCCTCCTTCCAGTCACATTAGTTGTCGATGACTTGAACACGGTACATCTGTCCTGCTGTCTGTCTGGCAGTGTCCCCCCCACCCCCTGCTCATTTAATTTGTTATGCCTTTTTATCTCTGCTGTCTGAAAGAGCTTCTCCTCCCGTTTACAGCTCCAAGTAATAACTCAAAGTTAAAGCACTGCCCTATTTACGGCAGCAGAGATGTTGTCGTACAAACAGCTACAACGTCTCCTTTCTCTCTCTCACACACACACACACACACACACACACACACACACACACACACACACACACTACCATGGAGAAAACGACGTGTTGGAAAGCCTTCGCAGTCTCTCTTCTAATCAGCTCCATATGGACAAAGCAGTATGTTACAAGCCTCGACTAAATCTCTCCACCGTCTTTGTGTATTTGTCTTCTTACATGTGGTACAGCATACCGTAAGCCTAATCTTCTAATGTTTACCGCAAAACCCATAATCTTGGCAGTGAAAATGATTTTCTGTTCTCTCCAAATCGTCCTTTAAGCCTTTAAACAACACAGCCCGCCTACTGGGTCGACCACGGCGATCGTAAAGCGTGCCTTTTAGCACATTTTAGCGCCCCCACTTTAACCCACGGTGGCGACTCATTCGCCTGAACTAAAGGAGACATTTATTTCAGTCTGCTTGGGTGTTTGAAAGTCATTTCCAGCAAAGGTGCGTTTCTTTCTTCACCCAAGTGTACGAAACATAACGTACAAGTGATCTGACATTCACATGAAAAGGCTTTAAAGCTACAGGAAGCACCTGAGAGTTCTTTTTTAAAGAAATGTGGTAATAAAAAGACCTACTCATGTAGGTTATTTAATTTATTTGTTTCCTTTGACTTAAATGTTTTACAATTTGTCTAAAAACTGATTTCCTGATTCCAGGCACAAAAGTAAACATTAAACAGCTGTACTGATATTTGTTCATAAATTCCTTGTGTATTTTATAAAGTTTACTTTTAAAAAGAAGAAGTTTTAGCATTGTGCTACAATTATCAATCAAAACACCAAAACCACACCTCTACAGCTCCACCCGGACTGCTCTGACCATTCATGGGGCGATGTTCTGCTGGTACCAAGATCTTCACAACAGGTTCTTTGGGTCTTTTGATTTTGGGGGTGAGTTTGACATATAAAAGAAGTCATCAGATCCCATCAGTGCACGCTTGGATTCATTCTCCTCTCAGAACTTCCTAAACTGGTTTTGCAGGACTCACTGCTGCTTCAACGGGCAGAGCCTGAGCCCAAAGAACCGACAGGAAACCACTTCCATGTGGGTCTAGGGGACCCATCAAGCTATGGTGTGGTAGAAGGTGGTTCCTTGGGCTTGATGAGTTCTGATGACAAAAACTGGCCCTAAATATGTTGTAAAGAAACTGAATAAAATCAAGCATTGGTGAAATTGTGATCACTGGATTTTAACGTGGTCTGAGCCAAAGAATCCAACAGATTACAAAATAAGGCAAAAAATTTAAAGTTCTAATAGGTTTTACATTTAGTCATGAAAGCTGCAGAAAACAATAAATGGACTGCACCAAATTGAAAAACTTTAAACTTCCTGCTTCCAAAAGCACAAAAAGGTAAAAGTAAGGAGCTTATTTTACACATACACTTCTGGTGCTTAATTCTGTCAGCTTACAATCATCTAAACTGCTGCTAATTAATTTTCTAACCTAGTATTGTTCTAATTATACATTAATTTAATAACAGACTAATCGTTTTAGCGCAGACTCTTGGTGAGCAGCACTAGAAGCACACCTAGGCAGCACACGAATCTCATTGACTCAAAAGCCATTTTATCTTCGGTTTTGTGCTTCTTCAGGCAAAAAAAAAAACACATTTTGACACATTTGCACGGAGTTAAAATGTCACTAAAGGGATGTGTCAACAATCACACTGCTGTCTGTGCGTTTGTGATTCTGCACAGACAGCAGTGTGTCCACGTGAGCGCTCATTTCAAGAAAGAACAGCTACGCTGCCGTCGGATACGGTTTGTTATTTCAGCTCCCTCGGACGTTCGGTTCAAAGAAAGCAGGAGAATTGAAGGAAAGGCCTCGCTCATTTAAATTTTCCCACAGTCAAATGGGAAAAAATAAAGATTTCTGGCTGATTTTTCCTCACAGCACACCAAGAAGAAGCAGTTTTACATGTTTTTTTTATGTTTGTACCAACAAACAAGACATTTTACACTCAGAGGAGTCATCGAGGAAAACTTTATTTAACGCTGCTGGTGTTGGAAATTCTTTAAATACGACTTGTCCTCTTTTATTTTGTCTAACGCCTACACACGGCCTCATGTTAAGTGATTAAAAGACCCACAGTGATGTCGCAAAAGAGAGAAAACACAGTTAAACCCGTGGCTTACTTTCAGTTTTTCCTGTTTCCCAACTTATTTCTGCGAGGGTTATTTTTTATTGTTGTTTTTCCTCTTTTGTTTCAGCTAAAAATAGTCACCTGATGCTGATTTTATGCGTTTTCGAGGGCCTGGCCCCTGTCTGCTCTGTGGCATGCAAACTGAGCAGAGGAGCGCCAACTCTGATTAGTGAAGGCAGTAAACATGGAGTAATGAATCCCACACTACATATACATGTGTGTGTGTGTGTGCGTGCGTGCGTGCGTGCGTGCGTGTGTGTGTGCGTGTGTGCGTGTGTGTGTGTGTGTAGGGGCTCAGCTTGGTTAGGAACTAAGAAAGGAAAACACTTTGTGAACCACTGCAGTGGATCGTTGGTTTTAGATTTATTTTTCATTTGCTTCCTGTGGTTTATTTCCCAGATTCATCACCCGACCCGATTCAAATTCCCAGAAAAATGACTTTAGTATTCTTTCTGTCTGCGGTCGGAGGTGAAACTACTTTAAAGAGAAGTGGTTTTAACTCCTTTTATACACTCAGAACAGACAAACCGACTATTTAAATGTTGCGCGGTGGCTCTCGGCTCTGAGATTTTCCCACACTTCTCCGTTAAGCTTTGATTGGAGGTGTTGGAAGTGTTCGGCTGACAGATTTAGCACGAACTGCTGGTTTTGTGATCCAGGCTGTGCACGAGACAGCGCCTGGTGATGTGTGGAAGTCAGGAAGTGTGAGCGAGTACTGGATTAGCATTTACAGTTAGGTTCTGTCAATAACTGACTCCACGTGGACAGGGACGCCCCGAGGTGCTGTGGCTTCCTGTCACATGACTCGGTGACCGGTATCTCCTCAAACGGTCTCACAGAAGCAGCGGCGCACGTGATAACGCTTCTTCAAGTTTGACCTGGATGACTGGATCATAAATATTTAGAGCTAAGCGTGAAGGTTTGTTTGTTGTTGTTTTTTCAGATGAGCTGTGCTCGTCGGGCTCTTATCAGCCTGTAGCCGTGTGTTTACACGACACTTCCTCCGCAGCCTTCAGCACACCAGAAGTTTTGGGTTATCAGCTCATAAACATTCTGCACGTGTGTATTCCGTTGCTATCACCAAATAACCGACACAAAGCAGCGGTGACCTGGGTTCAGCTTGGCTGCACAGGTTGAGTTTTATCCTGTTTAAGCATCAAATCACACATCTGTGCAGACACCGAGAGTTACCTTATCGTACTTTAATCTTGGGTTATACTCAGCTTTTTTTCCTGCTTTAATAAGAGCGCCACGAAGTAGTCACTAAGTAATTTCTACGGTTTCTAAAAAAAAAAAGCAAACGGACTAATGACCAAACATTAGTTGCAGATTTCAGTTCTTATCTTCTCTGTGCGGTTATCACACGTGAGATGAAGGGTGGGCGATCATGTAAAGGCCCGTGTCTCGTGAACCGCTGGGCAGATTTTGAAGAAACTTGTGAAAAAGTAATAATTGGAACCGACTATCTCTGGAATTAATGCTTCGGTTCTTGGGTGCAGCTTGAGCAGGGAAGCCCAAACGTCTCCTCCGGCTCTTCCAGGAGGATCCCAAGGCGTTCCCAACCCAGCTAATAGTGAGATATATTCACTTATAAACACAAAAGTGGCTATAACTCTGTCAAAATTATAGCTACTATTGAATTTGGTGTGGTGGCAGCTAAGAGTCAACCTCATCACGTCTTTGGATCAGTACCAGAATGCCATGATCTTGGTTTCAAACACCAAGTTGGTAAGCAGAATGCATTCCTTCAAGGAATTCTAGGCTCTTAATCTATTTTAAGTGATTCTTTAAGGTTTATTCTTAGCAGCTTATGACTTAATTTTACACATCCATCATTTAAAAAGTTGTTTTTTAAAATAAAGAATGAAGTAATATGTATATCATTCGTATTTGAAAAGAGCAAAATCATATTTCAACCATGTTAAGAGGGATTATTTTCATTTTGTACAGTACAGACTACATAAAGTTTGGACAAATCAGCTCGTGTCCAGTCAGAAATTGTCAAATTAAATATATTCCAAAGGAGCATGTTTACATTATATGGACTATTTTTCAAATCTTTGCAAAAGTACCATAAGGGGACCAGATGCTCAAATGCATCCCATAATGCTTAACGTATGGATTCCAGCTTTTGGTTTTTGTTTTTCATATTTGATTTATGATGAAGTGAACTCAGCGGGAGACTTATCTGACCTGCAGACAGTCTGGTTTGCACCTGAGAGGGATGTTTCTATGCACACAAATGGGATTTAGCATTGTTTGCTGAAATTAGCAAAACCTTCCCTGAAAACCAAACTGACTATAATATTAAATATGCTTTTATGAGTTACCCATGTTATGTTTACTACTAAACTACCTGGAATAATATGAGACGCCACAAATGGTCAAATTGAGCTATTTACATTACCTAAACATTTGAATTTAATTCACAGAGTCAAAGTTTCAATATTTCTTATATTCACTTAACTTTCTTCAAATACAGGATATCACTATTTTAAAAAAATAAACAATTGGGTACTGAACAAAGAAAAATGTATTAAGTTCACTCCTGCAGTGAATGTCCAGTGTTTTCACTGGTTATTCATTCAGTTTCTTTAGTTTTATGTTGCAGCTTTTCCCCAGATTTTGTTCAGAAGTGAGGATCCTGGCAGCTATGGAAGCCTGCCAGTCAGATTTCTTATCGTTTCCCAGCAGTTTGCAGGCTCCTTGTGGTTTTATAGATAGTGAGATGCTTCAGAGCTCAACAGAAAAACATGAAACAGATGAGAAAGGTGAATGTACAGATGTTTACTTGGACATGACTGAAGGTGGAGCAGGCTCCGAGAGCACGAGAAGCTGTCAGGACGAGACATTTGGTCTTTTATTGACATTGTTAAAAAACATGATTAGGTATAATCTACTCTGGTTGTTTTTCTGGGTTTGTCTGTAAAAGCTCAGGAGCACCTCATGTTGGTGTGCATCCATCCCTCCATCCATCCATCCCTCCCTCCACACAAGGAAGCAGAGAGGAAACCAAAGAATAGTCTTACTGTGATTGCCTTCATCCATATCGGCTTTGGGCTCGACCTGGCAGTCCCAGATGAAGGTGTAGAACCCCGCGTGAAACGTGTTTCTCTGAGTATTTCCTTTATTTTCACCAGGACCCCCTCGCCGTCCACTGAAACAAACAGGCAGAGCCCGTGATGCGTTCACGGACAGATGGGAAAAGTGAGGCGCCGCGCGGCCGTCAGCGACGGAGAAGAAGACGGCTAAATGGATGTGAGCGTGAATAAAACGCGGCTCCTGATCCGTGGACGCGATGTTTCAGAGAGGAGACGTGACGCGGATGCTCCTCTGCCCCGCCGCTGCTCCATCTTTCACGAACTGCTCCGCCCGCCTTCATCCAGGGCGGCGGCGTCAAGCCCCGCCCACTGCTAAAGACACATACACACCTTTACACGCGCACGCAAACGCAACAAAATGTTGTTTTTAGGGTAATATTGGTAAGCATTACCTAATCACAAGGCGATTTATTGCTTATTTTATAATTCCGTGAATGCTTTTTAACGAGTTTACACCATTTCCCGAGGGCTTAATTAAACATCAGTGTAAAAAAATAATAAAAACAAACTCCAACAACATAATAAGCTCCTATTTGCCATCATGACTTTATAGCTTTGTTCATAGTATCTATTCATTAGTTCAGCTTACCTCACAGGTAAAACAGTTCTGGGCTCACAACCGACTTCAATTTGTTCCAGTAGCCAAAAAACCAGCAGGTTAGCTAAAAGTTTAGCTGCACGGAACAAGCTAACTATTGTTAGCAACTCAAGCAGTTATTGTTTTTATACATTTGCTGCATTCAAACATGGCGGCCAACACACTCAGTCTGACTTTCTTAGCGTCAAATAACTAATTATAACTAAATATTATAATTGTAAAATACAACAGCAATGGAACAGAAAATACACTGAAATGGCCAACCAGAGAGAATTTTCTGCCATCTTGCTAGGTGCTAATCATCCGTTCTTGACCCGCTTGAACCCATGTCCAACAGTCACTGTGCAAAAGGCCAGGGGGACACCCTGGACAGGCCAGAAGTCCAGGGACCACATGGAGACAAACAAAACCACTCTCACCTACACCTAAAGACAGTTTAGAATTACCACTTCACCTAACCAGAGAAACTCACATTTACTCAGTCTAAGATGCCTGATTCAAAACCTTTCATTAATTAAAGTGACTATAAAACCAAGAGGGAGCTTGTAAAATACCGTACTATTTTAATTTTAATGATCCAAAAAATGCAAATAATTTGTCTTTTAACGTGTTGTCTGGTGTCAGTCCTTTACATCCGCCCTCTTATTCTGTATTATAATGAAACCTTGTTTTTGTTTCTGTCAAAATCAGCAAATTCTCCTTATTTGAACATTTTTCTAGCTATCAGACACGAGCAGAGCTGTCTAAGTGCCAACTCCAAAGACACAGTATCAGTTTGGAGACATGTCCAACTAAGCCCCAACAAGAAGAAATGTGTTCCTGTTGGGATGATTTCTTTCCACAGATCAGTCAGCTTTAGTTGCTAAAAAGAGTTGTGTTCTTGCTTTTTAGGCATCGCTGAAAGAAATAAAGCCTAAAAAGCAAGAACACAACTTCCTTCTTTAACTTCAGCAAAGTTCAGTTCCTTTTAAATCCTCTTGGCGTTGTTGGTGAGGAAATGGGAGTGGCTCGTTTTGACTCTAACCTCATCTTTTCTCTGTCTGTGCCGGTGCAGGCGTGACGTCGCCTTGTGGGGTTGGGGGTGAAAGAGTCCAGCTTCCTGTGTGCCACTGCCTGTGGAAGTTTCTGACTCAACGAGGCTTTTTCCAGCAAAGATCCCGGGGCCATCCCAGCAGAGAGGAAAACAAAGGCCGGTCCCGGTCCTGAGTTCAGGAAGGGAGTCGGACCGAGGACACGTTGTGCTGCCCTGCAGGGGGACAATGGAAGAAAGTTACAGAACAGGAAGTGATGAGATGTTCTCCTCCACCCTCACAGGGTCATGAAACCTGACCCGAGGCACCGGCACGGGGTCGGCCAAGTTATAGCCACAGCTAATCGACCCCGGCGAACAAAAACTGCAACAACTCCATCGACTTCACGGCTACTGAGCTAAGATTTTGTGTGGTAGCAGCTGAGAGTCACCCCAACACAGCCTCTGAGTGCTAACTGAGATTGTTCAAAACTTTACTATTCAAGTCCACTTTGTCTGTCTGTTAGCAAAATATCCCCTGACGAGTTAGATTGATTTTAACAAAACTTGGAGGAAACAGTAGCGTCTGCACCTGATTCACAGCAGGGACACAAAAATAGCTGAAGGTTGATATTGAGTTAAAGTTTGACAGTACTAGCTGATACAGATTGCATAAGAACTTGCTTAAATACCGATGCTTGACCTGAAACCTTTTCAGTTTTCTGACTGAACTGAGTCTGACTGAATATCTTGCATCAAACAAGGTGTTTGAAATGAAAGGTTCCCTGGTTGAAACTAATCGGACCTGACGTCTCCTGCTGGCGGTACGACCTGTCAGACACACGTCATGCGTGTCTCCAGTGTTTCATACACTAATAAGGACCTGATTGTTACTAAAAACATGTCCACAGTCAGCACAACAAATCCAGGAATTATACAGATCCTTCTATCAGCCAGGGCAAATCCTTGGAAATGTTTGGAATAAATTTGGCTCAACTGTGAACAATAATTTATAGTTTATTTGCCTGTAAACATCCAAGTTCAGAGTCTTACTTTAATTAAACATCTTTTACTTCAGCCTCAGTGATCTGATCATATTCTTGGTCCAGTTTTCTAGGTCAGGGGATTATTCTTTCTTTTTTTAACTTTCTAACTACTCTGAGTAGTTCTCTTTTTTTTCCTAAAATGGAAAGTTTATTATTCCCCCGAAGAGCTGCAGGCGTAAACAAACACTGATTCCTGCTCCCACCCCGCAGCCCCCGGAGGCCCAGCCTGCAGCCAGACCCCACGCCGGATCCGGAATGAATCTCAAATTTATTAGATTTCGGTTCTGCTCACTTTAGCTTTTGTTTTGAGCTTTCTAACATTTACGATCCAGTTTCAGCCCTCGGCGGTCAAGCTGCACTTCCACAGAAAACGCTGATTGCCCCGTTTTCACTTTGAGCAAGTGTCAAAAGAGCTCCAACACGTTCCTGCTGGCGTTCATGTGACCCACTTCCTGTCTGTCTGAGGAGCAGGAAGAGGCAAGGATGCAGGACATCATTAGGGCCACAGAGCTGGAGGTTCTTCAACAGCTGCAAACTTTGCCTCAAATGCATCAAGTGACTCAAATCAGATTTAATCC
>JAVKLF010000047.1:5386850-5397629 GCA_034783495.1 Millerichthys robustus
AAAGGCTTGCTGAAGTTAAACTAGCTAAAGGTAGCAAAAGGCTTGCTGAAGTTAAACTAGCTAAAGGTAGCAAAAGGCTAGCTAAAAGCTATAAATGGCCAAAGGGTAAGTAAAAGTATCAAAATGATATTTAAAAGGTAAACATAGCTAAAGGCTAGCTAAAGGCATCGTGAGGCTAGCTGAAAGGTAGAAATAGAAAAAGGATTTCTACAAGTTAAAAGTGTCTAAAGTCTAACTAAAAATAACAGGATAGATAAATGATAAAAGTAGCAAAAGGTTAGATAAACGTAGAAAAATAGCTATAAACTGAAAGTAGTAAAAGGATAGATAAAAGATAGAATTAACTGAAGACAAAAAAATGAATAAATCTGTTGAAGCAGATTCCAAATAGAAAATTTAAAGGAACTGAAGATGATTTGTGGAGAAAATACTTCAACGTAAATTTAAATGTTTTGCAAACCTACAAACGTTACAAACATTAAAAGTCACATCACCTGACTCCAGAATATTTTGGCATATGAACAACTAAATCAGCACAAAGTTTGCAGAAATATTAAGGCCGTGCCTTCGCAGAGATGGCTGAGACTGCAGCGGTCCTCATGGCTGTGATGACCTCTCCATCCATGACCTGCAGGACGGAAACAATCACCAACGTTCTGACAGTGAAGGCGCTGCGTCAGAAACTCCTGCTGTCCACTTTAACTCACAGCCTTCATGTTCCCATGCTCTGGATCCAGCAGCACCACTGTGGCTTGGACAGACGGTAATCTGGAGCCCTCCTCTCTCTTGTAGAAACACACAAACTTGGTGGACAGGACTCCATCATTCTCCATGTATGTAGGCATCAGCCCCATGAACCTAAAGGTGAACGTCATCAAACAGCTTGGTAAGACAAAACACTTGATATATCATAGGAAAATATTATTAAAATTAAATAAAGCACTTATGAAACATGTTTTTTTTAACTCGTTCTTGAACTGTTCTTTGAACATGCACATCCTCTAGTATCCAGCAGGGGGTGCTGTGGCGCCAACGCGAGAAGCGGGCCTACCCTTGGTGTTTCTGCAGCGGCACCGCGGTTCGCACGGGCTGGATCACTTCCGAACTATCCCGCCTGGAAAATTTGCCCAAGGCGTCCTCCAACCGGGGGACCAGGTCTTTGTAACGCAGCAAACTTTCGACCTCCTGCTCCCATATGACCACAGGAGGTTCGGCCATGTCTTCTGATTCCGACAAGACCGAGCGGGAAAAATGGAGAAGTCCGTTTAAAGTCCGAAACTGCAGATTCCTGCGCTGCGTTCAGGAGCTGCGGGAAAGTTTTACTTTTCCCCCCTCGTGCTGCGTTCACTGAACCCAGAGTGAAAAAGAAACCATTTTATTCGACACGCCTTTAGCTGTTTTAATTTATTTTAGATGTAAACAATTGTCAGGATTTTATGCTTCTATCGCAATTCAGGTAAGTTTTAGGAATTAAAAGCGTTAAACGGCCCATACAATGAAATTCTTCTAGCTAATGCTACTGATTTGGAATCACTGCAAAGAACATTGATTATTAAATCAATGTCATTTTTCATCTAAATTTACCAGACTGACAAGAGTTGTTAAATATTTCACTTTTGTGCTTTAAAAGTTAAAACTTTATCATCTAATGTGGTAAAAATAGTTCCAAGCTGTCTGAAAACCTTCAAAATTTGATTTTGGATATTTGCTGGTTGCCCCTTTCATGTTCCAAGTGAAATGTTTGGGGCCTTTTTTTTTAAGATGGTTATTTATTTTCGGATCACTCAACCATAAAGTGTTGCTTATAACTTCAAAAGAAAACTATAGTTGTATCTACAAATAAGACAAAAGACCAGAAAAGATTTGATCAGAGCAACACTCCACAAAGTCTGATTCAGCTTCGTAAAGATGCTCCATAGTCTATACTCAAAATTATGGAAGGTAAAAAACAATAAATGTGTTGATACAGGAAAACCAAAATTTCAACTTTGGAATAGCCGCCAAAAAGCAGAATTTATCGTGAACTTTTGTTTAAAGGAAAATGTAATGGTTGGTTTTTAACGTTGGAAATGCACTTTTATAGAATAGATTCCCAGACAAAATATGAATGATAGCTTTTGAACAACCCTAACCCGTCACTTTGGTAAAACTGATATTTTACAAAGTTAGACACACAAAAAAAAACTATCTAAAAAAACCTACTTTATTAACAGGCGATGGTTTTGTAACATAACAAAACTTAAATCAAAATCATCAAAAACAGACAAAAATATTCATAATTTGTTTTGAGAAACTCTTTTTTTCAACCAAACATAACATGTTTGAATCTAACCATCCAACCTTATGAGCTTTTCTTTAAAACAATGCTTTAAAATCACACCAACAGTCTCTCGATGGCCATTTGAACAGACTGAATCTGCGGTTTGAGCTGAGATCCCTCCTTTATCGTGACCGAGGTAGCAATGACGGGACGAGACACCCCGCAGGCCCGGCCCAGCGCCTGCTTGGAGCGGACAAAGACATACGGGACGTTCTTGTCCTCGCAGAGCAGTGGAAGGTGGAGGATGATCTCCAGTGGTTCTGCATCAGCAGCCATGACGATAAACTCAGCGATGCCTCTGTTCAGGGTCTTGGTGGCTGGGGAAAGAGTGAGCGAACATTACTTGTAGAACAAATAACTTGTCTTTTAGTTTTCTAAATGTAAAAAATGGTTTCAAGCAACTGGACGGGCAAAGACAGTTTACCAATTATACATATTTAGTAGGATTGGCAACAAGCAGCAAACGAATCAGGAAAATATGTGATGTGGGCCAACTATCAGGGTGAAAGAGTCCCTAGCTTTTAATCTCACCTAATCCTTACTGCAAACATTATAAAAGCACGTTGATTTAAATTGCTCTTTTTGTCATCTTAGGTAAAGGAAAAAGATTTGTGGTTTGCTTTTGTTCTCACTCTTTCCAGAAAATATTTGTCAGTTTACATCCTATTTTAATGTTATTTTATCTTAATTTCAACCATTTAAAAACATATTTAACTATTAAAGAAAACAAATATTACCTAATTACCAAATGTCAGTCGTCCTATTTTATGAACAAAAACAAAACACGTGGTACCCGGGCCCATGTTTTATACTTTTACATACTTTCGATAATATTTTAAAACTCCACCTTCAGCCCATTTTCTCGTCTTGTATTAATAACTTTAGTGAGGGTTCTGGTCGTGCAGTTTCCTCACCTTCGTTAGCTCCCTTCCGCAGCTGTTTGTAGTTCGAGGCTTGCTGCACCAGGTCCAGGATGGTTTTGGTCAGAGTGGCGTCGGCCAAGGGGTAGGCCTTCGGGTTTACTTGAGGTTCACTCTGGTCAAAGTTCACACGAAAACAAACAATACAAAATAAGCCACCAGAAGGCCAAATGTAAAAGAAATACAAGCACGTTCATTTGAATTTGCGGTTAGCTCACTCTGTAGTCTCTCGTGCTAGCTACCAGTTAGCTGATCGGTTAGCTTAGTTTAACTGTAAGACTCACCATTGTGGATTATTTTTATTTCTGGTATTTCGGCCCTCTCGGCGAAATGCTTCACGGAGGACTATTTAGTTGATCTCCTGACTTGGAATGGACAACCAGACGCGAATTGTTCTATTTTCTCTCAGTAATAGCGCTGTAGCTTTTGGAAACTCTTCAGCGTGCAGCCAGTCCAAAACGTTCACCCCACGTGCGATGATGTTGATTTTGCACATGCGCACTAGGAACATGCGCTAAAATGACAGGAAATGCTTTTTCTCACGTCGATACAAAATTGATTTACAATTTTAAACACGGAGAAGTAAGTTTAAATCATAACAATAAATTGTTACGTATCCCTACATTTGCACATACCTGGGAAAACTAGCTAAATAAAAAAACAACATGACCTAGATTGTTTCTCGTTATTTTTATGCTGGTGTTCTACTAGAAACTGCATAAATGTATTTGTGTGAACAGAAAAACAAAACAAAAAGAAAAGCATCCGGTTTTTTATTTATTACATGCGGTTCATATTTAAATCAATAGAGGGCGCACGTGGCCATTGTTGGTGTTTTTTCACACCAGCGATGAACACGCTATGCATTCTGGGTAGGGCACTTTCCAACCAGCCATATTGGATCGTTGTCCTGACTGAAGGAGACAGCGAAGATGAAGGGGATCCGGGGAATCAGTCAGCTATCGGTGCGAGCTCAGTACACGTAACCTGAAATTTTGGGACAAATGTTCACATACAACCCATTGGAGTTAATAATTATAATTAGTTTTCGGGGAGTTTGAAGCAATGAACTTCGAGACGCTGAAGCAGCCGGAAGAAAACCGCTCAGTGACCCCATCATCTGTAGTTATATCATAAACATTACAAATGTCGTTGAACGTAATGATAAAGTTTCTTCAACCTATTTCAGTCTTTAAAAAGGCAGAATGCTGAAAATGACGTGTGGAATGATTGACAGCTAGCTGCTAGCTTCTCGTGTGTTAGCATGTCTTTCATTTCTGGGAGCCTGGACGCTTTAACATTTCTGAAGTTTTATTGGTATTTAAGCTAGTATTCGTGTTGCATTTGCGTGTAAATCAGCTGAGACTTGTCTGGTAGCGGTATGTTGGACGTTTTACGTCTGATGAATGAGAACACTTCGCACAATTTCAAACTTTGTGAAATTACAGCACACATATGCACTGACACTGCTAGAATTGGTTATGCTTTAAATTGAACCTGTTGTTCTTCATTGTCTACAGATTTGAGTTAGTCCATAAGATTTTGAGTATTTATAACACACATTTCTTGTTATCTTAGGTGTTAAATCATCCTCAGTTACCATGAAAGTAAAAGTTCATAAGATTTATGTAAACATGGATACAATTTATTTTTGCATCTAATATTCACAAGTTTAAAACAATGAATTTATAACTATAAATTGTGCTGATCACGTGAAATATAATTGTTTGTTGTGGATACATAAAGTGTGCAGTTCTTTTAATTTATTTTTTACAGTTGTCTACATGTAAAGGTAATACATTAAGAATTTTATGTCTACATTGATAATAAGAGTTTAAACAAATGCTTACTTTAAATACATTTTTATGTCTTTTCTAAATTAAAAATATGAATATAAATCATATTGAATTCTGCATAGTAACAGTAAAGTAAGGTGTAGTTTTTCTGACGATGTAATTGTGTCCTTAGTAGTTGCACAATTTAAAATTGACTTCTGTTTTGGGACATTTGGCAGAACTTAGATTTTCAGCTTTAAAAAACTTTAGGTGACCTTAATTTATTGTAATCTTTATGCATTATCATTCTACTTCTTGCAACTAAAATAATATGAATTCTAAAATATTTTTCAAAATATATACATTAAGTTTAAAATCAGTGTTGTCAACTGCTTCCGTATTAAAATATTCCTACAGAAATGGTATGCATGTTCCACATTAGAACTCCTTCAAAGCTCAGGATTTCTTTCATTACATTTTGACCTAGTTCATCTCACACTACCCTTTCTTTTTAGCCAACTCCACATTAGTTATAATCTTTGCCTTCCCATGTTCTCTAATTTCCAGACCAGGCTTTATGCAGCCCAGGCTGCCCGTAAGGTGGAAGCCACTGGGTTTCAGCCACAGGATGTTCAGGTCAGTAGTTGTTCACTTGTTTCTCTTCTTTACAGAAACGCTTCTATGCGGCTGCCAGAAAAGACCAGAGTCTTTCCCAGCCTCTGGCTGGCCTCAAGCTCTCTCCTGGGGCTGCTCACAACTACCAGGATGTCCAAGTAGGTTTGGAAGTAGCTACTTTAGGTCTGGATGAATCTGATTAGTAATTTATTTGTTTTTCTTAAAGAAAATTGCAACTTTTGCTTCAACCTTGTGCGGTTTGTCTCTTGCCATTGTGCTGAATTTGTGAAATTCTCCAAATGATCTTAGTTCAGCCTTTCCAGTATAAGTTGAGGGTTGCTGGCTAACGTGGTACCTAATTGTTTGTAAATTCTTGGAAAGATAATATTTCACATTGCAAGATAAATAAATAAATTACACGGCTGAGATGAACAGTTGTGAGATATTTGCATGCTCAGTAACAGGAAGTGACAACAAAGAGGAACGTCTTCATATAAACGGAGCATTGCTTGGACTTCTTGTTACTTCCTGTTTCAAGTTAACATAAAGAGCCATTTATGTGACAGAATGGGTGAAATCATGGATTATGCCAAATGTCTTAAATATCAAGATGTTTTCTTAGACTTTGTAAGAAATGCACTTAAAGGACAGCTTTACGTGTCTTTATGTCCAGGTAACCAAACTGCTGAATGGACTGGTGATTGCGTCGCTGGAGAATTATTCCCCAGCCTCTAAAATCGGCGTCTTTGTCAAGGCCGGTTGTCGTTATGAGACCCCTGACAACCTGGGGGTCACTCACCTGCTCAGGCTGGCCTCCAATCTGGTATGAGTGTTGAGTGTAGCTGGTTGTACTTTGTTAAAATCAGTATTGTCCTCATCAGCTTTCTGTGCTACAAAATTACAGCGGTATATAAAACTATCCAAGCATTAAAATCTTTTAAACCTATTGAAGCCATTGTGTGCATAGTGTTTGTGTTTATTTGATATTAAAAATAAATAACTTTAAGTACTTATTTTACAAAAATATTTAGGACATGAAGTTTGTTTTCTGTCTCAGCAAGATATTAATTTGCCTTTTTTTTGATAATTTCTTTACAGACCACCAAAGGAGCATCAGCATTCAAAATCTGCCGCGCTATAGAGGCAGTAGGAGGCAGCATGAGGTAGGATTTTATTTATATTTTTATTAAAATCACAGAATTTAAAGTGACGGACATAAACTTTTATCACTCTTGACTGAATTATGTTTCTGTGCAGCGTCACTTCATCCAGGGAGAACATGGTGTACACCGTCGACTGTTTGAGAGATGACGTGTGAGTGTGTTTATTGTCTAAAATATGAAAATTTAAATGAAGCTGAAATTACAGCCAGATACACAATCTTACATCATTTATTTTTTACGCGTGTTGTAATTTGGCGAAACAGTGCAGATTGTTGTACCTCAGGTGTGGTGATGATTTCTCTATATTTTTTAAATTATTTATTTATTTTTGCACAGCCATCTTACCTCACCGTGTGTGTGTGTGTGTGTGTGTGTTTGTGTCTGCAGCGACACGGTGATGGAGTTTTTGATCAACGTAACAACAGCCCCAGAGTTCCGTCCGTGGGAGGTGTCTGACCTCACGCACAGAATGAAGGTGGACAACGCACAGGCAGCACAAAGCCCCCAGACTGGTGAGTCTTTTCATTGTTTTGTGTCTAAATGATCACAAAGCTTGGCGTGATTAATGGTGCCAACATGGCTGTTTGACATTATTTGTGTCCCGATACTGATCCGTGTCTGCATCGGGCTCCTCTTTCACTTAGCAAGTAACTAAGGGCGAAGAATAAAATGTTTTTTTTCTCATTGATAGTGTTTGTGTTCTCAAAAATTGTGATGGAACGTCAGCTACCACTTATTTGTTTAGCTACAGAAACTTAAAATAACTGAAAGCTGTGTTTGAAGGCTGAGTTCTGTCCTACCCTGTTTGATACCTAATATTTATTCTTGTAACTCTTTTTCACCTTAAGCAGCAGATTCACTCTTACAATCGCGTGGCTGAAGCTTTTACCTGGTTTTCAGCAGATTTAGTGTGTTTACCTGAGTGTGAGCCCGCATTTCAATACCGCTTGTCAATATGAATGATCAGGAAAACTCTTTCAAACTCAAATCTACATTTTCAGACAGGTTTTTGAAAAGTAGTGATTTTCTTCCACTACTAAATTATCCATTTGTTCTCGTAAAGTCAGATTATTATTTACAATTGTTCAGTGGCTTAAAACGAATGCGTGAAATTCAGACAGTAAGGACCGTGTTACAGTTTGGTTAAACGTCCTTTTCTCTCAGTTGTGGTTGAGCGTCTGCATGAAGCCGCCTACAAGAACGCCCTGTGTAACTCTCTGTACTGTCCGGACCACATGGTTGGCAACATCAAGTCTGAACATGTGAGTGTCTTTTCTCCTTTGACATCATCGGTCCTGATTATTAAACGTATCAAAGCATTTTTCTTTTTCTTTTCAGCTGCATCAGTTCGTCCAGAACAATTTCACAAGTGCAAGAATGGCTCTTGTCGGACTTGGTAAGACGGGCGATACGTACCAATAATTACAACAACACAGCACGTCTGCTTTGTCCTCGTCGATGATGATGATGTTGACCTTTTCACCAGGCGTTGACCACGATGTGCTGAAGCAGGTGGGGGAGCAGTTCCTCAACATCCGCGGCGGAGCAGGAACCGCAGGAGCCAAAGCTCAGTATTATCCAAGTAAGCTGAGCTGACAACGAGACGTGAATCCGTGGAAGAAAGCCTTTAACCCCGCTGTTCCTCGTGTCCTCCGCAGGGGAGAGCCGTCTGCAGAGCAGCAGCAGTCTGGTTCATTCGGCCGTGGTCAGCCAGTCCGCAGCAGCAGACTCTAGTGAAGCTTTGGCTTTCAGTGTGCTGCAGCATTTACTGGGAGCCGGGCCTCACATCAAGAGGGGATCTTGTACCTCCAGCAAATTGGTCCAGGGCGTTGCCAAGGCAACCGCGGACCCCTTTGACGTGAGTCGCTAAGAGGAGTGTTCGCACAACAACCATAAAAGCTCTTTACGTGCAACCAGCAACACATTATTTTTTCCAACAGGTCAGTGCTTTCAATGCAAGTTACTCTGACTCTGGTCTGTTTGGGGTTTACACCATTTCCCAAGCTGCAGCAGCCGGAGATGTGAGTATCGCAGCCGTGACGGCTGTTCAGTGACGTAGACGCCGTCTTCTTTAATTATAAAATAATACATCTCGGTGTCAACGCCCTTCTCTTTTGTTCCTTTCAGGTGATTAAAGCGGCTCTCGCCCAGGTGAAGGCTGTCGCTGATGGAGGAGTCACAGCTGCTGACCTCACTCGGGCAAAGTAAGAAACACCAATTCAAAAATACACAGAAATTAAATGTAACATGTAGAAATCTACCAATACTCGATGAAGATACCGTCTTAGAGAGACTCCGTGTTACTGTCTCTGCTAACAGAAAACACAAATAATAATAATAATAAACAACAAAGCAGCAAATCTCGACACAGATAAAGTTCTGTAACTGATAGATTTATATCTCACTGAACACGAAATAAAACAGTGAAATGCTGTAAATATTCTGAAGGACAGTAAATGCATCATTTTCTTACTGAGTCAGTGTCATGTTTATGTCATTCAATTTTTGGTTAAAACCAGCAGATAAAAACAAATCCCACTACAGAAAGCAAGTTGTTAATTTTACCATTTTACAAAAACGTGTATGCAGATGATGATCAGTTAGTCTCGTTGTGGTCTGTATATAGTAGAATATGTAAGGGTTCAGGGGACGGTGCAGTAGTTTTATATTTTTAAACGCTACTTAAATGCAACATAACCGTGCATTCAGCATTCAGCCAGGTGTCGGTGTGTCGGGATACATGTGAGGCGATGAACACGTTCTCACTGATAATATAATCTGTCTCCATAATACTCACATTAAATTTATTTATCCATGTTTGTTGAACCAATAAATAACCTTTAGGGAGGAAGCCGGTGGAATTTGCCTCTTGCCTACCATCTTCCAGTCATCATAAAGCTTCTTGTTGATGACGTTATTTATGTCGATGCACTGGGAAAAGGAATAACCTCCTGTTCTGTTTTTTATTCTTTAAAACTTTGTGGCATCCTGTGAGCTTGAGTTCGTTTTCACTCCTCAGGGCCCAGTTAAAGTGTCATTACCTGATGTCTCTGGAAACCTCCGAGGGTTTGCTGGAGGCCATGGGCGCCCAGGCTCTGGCTGATGGATCCTACCGCGCTGCCGAAGAAATCTCCAAGAATATCGACAACGTGTCCTTGACAGACGTCGCTAACGTAAGTACATCGGTTTTATCTACGTTCTTGTTGGGCTGAAATACAGTAAACATCAGGACAGTTTCATCTGGTGTGGATTTAAATGTGGCTCTCTTTTTGTTTTTATCATTTTTTTTTCATCTTCCAGGCTGCCAAGAAGTTTGTAACTGGCAAGAAGTCTATGGTATCCCATGGCAACCTCGTAAAAACACCCTTCCTGGATGAGCTCTAAATTTCTCATCTTTGTTCAATAACTTCAAACAAACATAATTTGTTTCCTCCTTATTTGAACAAAAATAAAGATTATTGGTTTGCGATATGCTGAGGAATATGTCCTAACGCCATTTGGTTATTTGTTGGTGTTTTCAACAGTATGTAGTCAGGTGATGGCCTCTGTAGCCGCTCCGTATCACCCGTCTTTGAGGCTGATGTAAATTAAGGAATAAAATCTATCTACCTTAAAGGAAGTTTAAAGTGTTTCCTTTCATTTACATGAAAATATTTATCCAAATCAGGCTAATTTATGTGAGATGAGAGGCGGTAAAAGTTTCCGGTCTGCTCATCCAGAATAAAAAACAAAAAAACGCTTCTTTAAGAGGAAGAGACCTCCGAGGATTCAGGTAAACTCGACTTCACACTCGCTTGTTTTTATCGACTTCAACAAACGTTCAGCTAGATGAGACACTATTTTCATCCATTTCCTGAACGCCACCGGGATGTGACGGAGCATTCAGAGCGCGGCAATCCATGAGTCGAGTCCGGGGCCGAGGGGACTCCTCCGGGGCCGAGGGGACTCCTCCGGGGCCGAGGGGACTCCTCCGGGGCCGAGGGGAC
>JAVKLF010000047.1:5408907-5423241 GCA_034783495.1 Millerichthys robustus
CCATCACAGGGACACATAGAGACATTCACTCTCTCACACCTAGGGACAATTTAGAGTTAGCAGTTAGCCTAACAGTCGTGTTTTTGGTCTATGGGAGGAAACCGGAGTACCCGGAGAAAACCCATGCATGCACGGAGAGAACATGGAAACTCTACCCAGAAATGTCCCCGGCCGGGATTCGATCCGGCGACTTACTTGCTGAGAGGCAACAGCTCTTCCCACTGAACCATCGTGCCGCTCAAAAAAACAAATACTGTTTGTTTGTTTTTTTAAATAAAAAAACATTGTTTTTTCTTTTCAGATTCAGTGCTGCTGGTCAGTAATCTAACAATATTTCATCTCCGGAACTAGACTGGCCCTTCCCCCATTATTCATTTTACACAAATGTTACGAGGCACAAACATAAACACTGTACTACAGTACGTCTTGACCCAAACCAGTTAAATCGGGTCTTTGATAATCTCATGATGAGAAAACAGGAAACTCGCTGATTCCCGTCTGTCCCCATCATCAGCAGAGACAGGAGCAGGACACGTACGTACGTACATACATGCACAGGGCCCCACAAAGTTTCACAGCGTTGCCATTGGAAACCCTTTTAATTTTGACAGCTTGCTCCTGGTTTTAGTGGATGCAAGTGGAACTACCCAGTGCGGGACTAATAAAGACTTTATTACAACTGCACCCCGAGGTGCAGCAAAGTGGAGATATGATGAGGAAGCCGTGTCTGATGTCTCATTTTTATGCACTTCGCTGCAGCGAGCGGAGCCACAGAAAGACACGGCGGCACAGCTGGGGAAATGACTGAACTACCGACCGTACGGGAAGGATGGCAGCGTTGTTATTAATTAGCTGCTTTATTTTGTAGTCTATTAAAGGAACCCTGTAATTGGCTTTGGGCTTGTTTGTCAGTTTGTGTTCTGCACTGCAGGCGATGTAGGAATAAGGTTTTTGGAAACAATATGTTTAGTCAAGGAAGAGGCTTGATGTCAAAGATGGTGATGTCACAGTGTCCACCAACAGCTCAACGCCATGTTAACATGTCTAAAAAAGGTGTTTTTACTGTTTTATTTTCTTATTTGTAAATTCAATTTATTATAAATTAAACTAGCACTCCTTGAAGAAATGTTAACCACTCCCCGCTCTGCATTCCACTTTTAAACTTTGATCATCCTCTGCAGAAAAAGGACAGCGTTAGAGCCGTTTCAGTCGAGTCTTGAAAATAAAAATAGTCAAGATCACAATGTTGCAAAAGCTTGTGTGAAACGTCAGCACCTGGAGCGCGTGCTGGGAGTCTACCACACCGACTTTTACCTCAATATCTTGTGTTGAGTTGTGTTTGCTTGGGTCAGCTGACGGCCATCTTGAGTTGGGTTTACTGTGAAACAAAGATCTTAACTCTTTAACTGGGGATTCTCCACCCACGGGCCCTGTTGACTAAGATTTGAATACTGAGACTCAGATCAAATTGAAATACCAAAAATGCATGTATAGGTTATAGCTATATTTCCACTAATTATGACTTGTAAAGCTAAATGTTTTGTGTTATCTTTACAGAGACCAAGCTGTACATGTGCTCTAAAAGATTCAAGAACAGCAAGTCATTTAATTTGAGAATGCTTTTTCACGACATTTTAAAGCATTTTAGGAGGACTGTTATTGCCCAAAGTATGTTTTGTTGATGACTCTTGGCTACTACCATTTTAAATTTCATCTCAATATTGAGTCACTCCAGAATAGACCAGTTTAGGAGATCTACCTTGTTTTGTATTTAAAGGTGACCGATCCAACACTGATCCATGAGTAATAAAACCTTGAAGCCATTGTGTTCATAATGCAGAGTCCTCACTTTTTAGTACCAACTAAAAGACCACGATGCTCCAGGTGAGGTTCGAACTCACAACCTTGGCATGACTCGACAATTTGTACTGTCTTATAAGTACCACGCGCTGACCGATTGGGCCACTGGAGCTCCGTTGGTGCTGCTCTGTAAAGTACATCATCCAAAGTATTTGCAGGAATGAGTTTTTAATTGTCAAATAAAATTCTTTGCTTCACTTTTGACCACAGAACTGTTGTGTGACTCCACCTACCTGAGATCCCATGGTTTATTGACTGATAAGTCTTCGTTTTGAACATGTTGGATACAAGAAAAGACGAAGCGTGAAGCCTCTGGTCAGATGTGAGCAGATAAACTTGCCGTGTCACCTGTTGGTGAGCTCCAGTGGCGCAATCGGTCAGCGCGTGGTACTTATAAGGCAGTACTGGGTGGCAAGCCATGCCGAGGTTGTGAGTTCGAGCCTCACCTGGAGCAGGTTTCTTTGGTAGCTACAGCAAATTAGAAACTGTTTCTAGAGGCCGACGGTTTGAGGACACGAGTAGTTGTAGCTCAGTGAAAGACTTGTCATTTTCAAATGGAAAGATGGTTCTGTCAGGATCCGTTTAGATTTAATGTCATGTTTGTTTCTTATGGTGTTTAGCTTTCGTGTTTGTTGGGTTTAGTTTGTTACTTCCTTCCCCGTGTCAGTCTTTTCCTTGGTCAGTTTCCCGCTCCTCCGCTCAAGCTCCGCCCACTCTCATCAGGTGTCTCCACCTCCTCACCAGCCCGTTCGTGTTCTGTCAGTTTTTGTTCACTCTTTAGTCTAGCATTATTAGCTTTCATGCCACATTCAGTCCTCTTTGTGCCTTTTTGTGTTTCTTGTGCTCTTCCAGTAATTTTTTTTATGCTTCTCGTGCTGTATGATGTTTTTTTTGCTGCCTTTTTATTGTTGTTGCACTAGTTAGCACAGCTAACCAAAACTTAGCTTTGCTAAACGCCAATCGCCAACAAAAAACATTAGCAATTGAGCGTTTGCATAGCCAAATTATTTTAAGCTAATGCTAACTGATACCCGCTAACTCAAGGTCTGTCATCTTAATGGACGTGTGTGGTACCTAACACAGGTGGACACACAAAATGCTAATCATGCTACATGCACACACAAAACGCTTGACGCAGGTGTACTGCGCTAAATGTGTGAGGGAGTAATTCTTTTTCTTTTTGTTTGCAAACTTAGGGTTAGTAGAACAAATGTAGTGGAAGATAATTGGTCTAGTAACGGTTCTAAAGTTAGCAGAAACGCTAATCGGCTAAACAAACAGTTAGCTTGGCTATAGGCTATCGGCCGATTAGCGGACCTGAGCCCTCCACTGGTTTTAAAACTAAGTTTAATGAGTTTTTCTCTCTGATCTGTAAGTATTTAAGTTCACTTCTCTCTGACGCTGAATGCACAACTGGTCAAAAATGTAGGCTATCACTGTGATTAAAGCAACTCCAATGTTGTTTCTCCTTTTCCTTTGTGGGATTTTAAATAAAAATAGAGAATTATAAAGACTTTGCTCTTTCAGTTTTTAACATCAGGCCCTTTTGGCAAATGCTGCAGCTTTAAACCCATTTCTATGGCATTGAGGGGATTTGCAGCCATGAATCGTTTGAACGGGTTGTGTGAGGATTTCGAAGCATGCACGGCTTTTTAAAGTTACCATAAAACTCACTCTCATTCGCATTTTAGTTCTTTATGTGCAAAACAGACTAAGTTATTGCTGTTTTTGTGTTTTCTAAGGTCCGTTTGAGACATATTCTATCCTGCTTCAAAGCTCAGTTTAGCACCAAAACAACTAAAATAAAAGTGAAAAATGAGTCACAAACAAAACAATTGACTGTATTTTGTTAAAACAAACATTGTAGAGAAACCCCCGGCCTGTTGTTCGAACTCCTCAGTGAGAGGTCCCGCTCTGCACACAGACACTAAATCACTCCGTGTCAGAAAATGAAGTTTTGTTCATTTAAACAGCTCCTGTTTTCTGTAAGCCTGAAGCAACTGATGCAAAGCAGAGCCGTGCTGCGTTCGGATAAATTCAGTCTTCTGTCAACACAGTGTCTCCTGGAACGTCACCACAAAAATGTAACATTTCAATCTTTCTGCTGGTTTCTGTTAATACTATTATTATTGTCGAAAATCTCACAGATAACCAAACACGTTATTAAAAATCCCAGAATGTAATAATTAGATACACCTCTAAAGCATATTAGCTTTTAGAGTCAATCCAATTCAAGATGGCTGCTACATCTAATCAACTTTAAGCAACATAAAAACGGCTTTAACTCTGTCAGTTTTACAGATATTATGCTAAAATTTGTTGTGGTAGTAGCTGAGAGTCATTCTCAACACATAATGTAGAGCAGGGATCCTCAAACCTTTTGGATCTGGGGACAGTTTCTCAGGGACCCCCTCATAAACCTCATGCTAACTAAAAATATTTTAAATCCATTTAATCCCTGAAATACCATTAGAATAATTATATTTTCATTTGGTTTAGTGTTTTGTTTTAATAGCACAGTGTTTCTCTTATGTATTTATGCAATTTTTGAAACAAAAAGTTAACAATTTATCAAAGCTTCATAAGGACCCCCAAACTACAGATCACAGACCCCCGGGAGTCCTGGGACCTGTAGTTTGAGAACCTCTGATTTAGAGTGACGTCTTGCTTTACCACGAGGTTTTGCAGATTATTTTCACAATTTGACCGCGTTGGCTACAACTCATCATTGTTGCTTCTCACAATAAGTTGATTTCTGTCTTCGGCATGGAAATAATGGGCGATATGCATTCATTTAAAAAATGTAGGAGATAGTTTTTGTTTTATTGGGTCCTGGCCCAGCTCCAGCCTTTATTCTGCACCTCTGGGATGGAAAGAACGACAAAACCAGACACAAAAAGCAGAAAACTTACTGCAGATGAAGAAATAACAGGCTGTGGCGGTGAGAAAGCCCGCGCTTCTGGCCAGGGAGCTGACCAGCCCACAGATCCCACCAAAGAGCAGCAGAACCAGGCTGAAGGGAAGCAGCACCACGATGGCTCCGTGCATATCTGAGGTGGGGAACACACGGAGCATCAGTGGACTCCTGACACACTCGGGACAATCAGAATGATGGAAGATGGAACTCACTGAGCATGCGCAGCTCAGTTTCGGAATATCTGGAGGAATCGGCAGCAAAGGTGTCGATGGAGTCTGTGTGCGTCTTCCCGCCTGGACTCAAAGGAAACGGGTAAAAGCAGCAACATTTAGAGGAGACAACTTTAGAGGCCTTAAGTGTTGCTCCTGTCAGACTAAATCAGGAGGAACTTACCTTCGTTGATGCTCCACAGACCCGAGTGGGAGCTCATGTCCTCAAAGTCGCTCATGTTCTTGGTTTCTATGATGAACCAATAATCGGTTCCGAGAGAGGTGGCCAACAGGGTGAAGCTCAGCAGACCGCAGATCCCGGCTGTGATCACCAGAGCTCCAAATGTCACCTTCATGGTGCGCAGCTGGAGACTCAGATCACGCGTAACGCGCCCAAGCCCGAACGGCGATCCCGTCCCCGACTCAAAAACAAAACAAACAAAAAAAGAAAGAAAAAAAGATTCTCCTCAACTATATTGTAGAGTTTCAGTTCCACAAAAACGTTTGGAGAAGAGGGAACTGCAGCGCAGAGAGGAGCGTGTCTGCGCTGCAGCAGCTTCTGTCAGGGAGGGACATGAGGAGTCCAGTCGGGAGGCGCCTTTACGCACGGCACGGATAACACGTGCGCAAAGAACGGTCCGAGGGCCAGAAGCGGGACACCTAAACCCGGACCTTCACGCCTCGTGGAAGAATCAAACTTTAATTAAATGTAAGAATGACTCTTCATCACATTAGGAAATACTGAATAAAGGAACCCCAAGATAGTCCCCGTTTTTAATCCCACCCCCTCAACGGAAACAAACTTTTATTTTCGTTTTTCTTATCTTAATATTCTTTGTTCTATGATTCATTTCTCAATTATTTAGCTTGAATAATAAATGTCATGTTTTAAATCAGGTGTGTGTGAGAGAGGGGGGCTCCAGTCCATCACAACCCCTCACACTCCCACCGACGGTAAAACTCATGGCCCGCGGGCCAAGCTGGTCCACATTAGCACTTTATCCGGCCCTAAAGGTTAGGCTTTAAATTTGAAATAGTTTTATCATTTCTATTTTCATCACATTCTTCTCATGACAGCTGGCCATTTTTCAAGCCAAGAAAACAAGGTCGAATTTTTCTGTAATCTTTGATTTTGGTGAGGAAAGAGTAACAGAATCAACTTTAATTATGTTAAAAATGATTGGATTTTTAGTGAGTTTTCTTTTTTTACCCAATTACCGGTAGCTGAATTATAATAAAATGTATCTTTCAGAAATAATAAATGAATAATTTGTTGAGTGTAATGCATAAGAATGCTAAGAATGTCTTTCCAAATTTAATATTTCTTATTTATCTGTTATGTTCCAAATGTTACAAAAAACATAATTTAGAAAGGTTCATTGTATTCCTCAAAGAATAATTTGTTATGTAATATTTTTTCAGTAAATACAGACAGAAATTGGCCCTTGACTTGGACCAGGTTTGAATTTTGGCCCCCTCGAGTCACCGAGTTTGACACCCCTGGTTTAGAGTTACCAATGAACCGAACAGGCAAGGAGAGAACATTTTAACTCCACCCAGTAAGGCCCCAAACAGTCCCGATCTTCATTAATGCCTTTTTTTTTTAGCCCCCGCCTAATTTGATATTAGAAATATTACAAACAAAACCCACAGTTGGGTTTGGGTAGGAACCCCAGGATAAAGAGAGCTGGGTTTGGGAACATGCTGCAGTCTTTTACACTGAATAAAACATGAACAAAAAAAGACAAGACTGTTGAATTTATCACATTTTATGCTGTTGTAAACGAGCAAGATGGTAAAAATGCAAAATTCTGCATTATAAAAACATTCATCTATACTTTCATCAGCAAACAGTTTTGCATTTAAAAGGGACATCAAAACTAATGACTAAAACAAATGATTTATATGTGGAATATTATGCAGTAAATCACAAAAAACATCAGAATGAATAAACAGGAACATAAAATATTTACAAATCTCTGAGAAAGGACCCGGTTACAGACAGCGTTCTTCTCTCCTGCACAGCTCTTCATCTTCATCAGTTCCTCCGTCACTCCTCTCCCATGGCCGTCTTGATAATATTTGCTTTTTTCAGTTTGGCCGCTTCCTCAAACTTGGCAATGGCCTCATTTC
The DNA here is from genome assembly GCA_034783495.1 of Millerichthys robustus. Taxonomy (NCBI): domain Eukaryota; kingdom Metazoa; phylum Chordata; class Actinopteri; order Cyprinodontiformes; family Rivulidae; genus Millerichthys; species Millerichthys robustus. The sequence continues at coordinate 5,416,027 of JAVKLF010000047.1, forward strand.
CAGTCTTTTTCTGTCGGAAAAACAAAGAATTCGAATCAATGTTGAAGATGAGTTTTTTTCTTTGCAGGACTGCTTTAGAGACATAAATGTTGTATTTTTACATTTCAAAATAAAGTTAATTACACAATTAAACGTCTGTTTAAAAATCCTGATGAATATCTTGAAGACTTTACTTCCTAGGTCACACACAAATACAAAGAATGCTGTGACGTAAAGAACCTACAATCATGAATTTGTACTTCTCCTTCTGCAAATGGAGGAATTCTTCCACAGTCAGCTCTTCTACTTTTTTCTTCAGGGCGATAAAGTGGCAGGATGATGAATGAGACTTGTGCTCTTTCCTTAAAAAAGTGGCAACAATTAGATTCAGAGGGACTTTTGATGAGTTAAAACAAGAAGTGTTGATGTATGCATGTTGTAAATTTTACTGAACAATTGTTATTTTTTAAGCTATAAAAGGAAAACTTTGTACATCATGACAAGAAACACTAAAAAGGTAAATAATTATTTTAAATAAATTCAAATTTAAACAAAAATGTGAGCAGAGTTAAGAGTAAGGGAAGACTTCAGTGATGGTTTTTAAAGGCTGATGAGTTCCTTTAGAGATTGAATAAATTGGCAGACTGATTTTAATTGGCCAATAATGATCACTTTAAAATAAATAGGTTTGCAATCAGACAGGTCTGTAAGATGCAGCAGCTCCTACAATCAGCTCACAATTTAGAAAACACATCTGTATTTAACTTTTTAGCATACATGCTTGTGGAAGAGTTGTTAAATATAGGTTTGATTACGTTAAACAAGTTATAATGTGTGAAATTTAAAAAAATGTAAAACTGCACAGGTGAAATAATAACGGCCATCAGTCGAGCTCTAATAATTTTCTATATTTTAAGTGATGGGCAGATGAAGCCTCGTGGAGCTCTGAGGGGCTCCTTCAGCCTGAGAACAGCGACACCTGGTGGTCACCTGATGTCACAGCGAACAGCGACACCTGGTGGTCACCTGATGTCACAGCAAACGCTCCACGGAAGCAATGACACGGTTTCAATCCCATGTCAGCAAGAAAAATGAAGACTGTGGTTGTTTTCATCTGAAGATATTTTTTGTTTGTTTATAGTAATTAATAACCAAAAATAGAAAATACAGATTTTTTTGCTGTTTCTCCCTTATTCTGGGGTTGCAAACTTGCATTAAAAAAGCTAGTTGCACACAGCCTCAGATTGATAAGTCAGCAGTACTGATCAAGTCACAAAGGTGAATAAATGCATTTTATAGAATATAAAGGATAAAATAGTGTTATGGTGTTCATAACACGGTGTTATGAATCAATTTCCTTCAGGAAGAGTAACAAAAGCCTAGTTGCCTCTGTATCGTTTGCCCATCACTACTATATTTTACTTTAAAATAACTTTGTGTAACTACTAATAGGAATTTTCTTTATGCTTTCCAAAGTAAGACTAATTTAAACTCATAAAATTTCTTCAAAATCCTATCTTTGTTTCGACTGTACTGCAAAATTAAAACAACAGGAGGTCAGATAAATATTCTTCTTACTCTGGGTCATCCTCTGGCTCCCAACCCTCCAGCTCTTTCAGGCAGAAGAAACACGTGGCAATGTCTGGACTGTTTTCTGACGGGGTGTGGATGAAGCCAGCTCTGGCCATCTAGAAGAAAAGGAGGACAAACAGCATTAAATCAAACTCAGTCCATTTTGGTCAATCACATGCATTTCCCCAAATGTACACATCTGACAGAGATGTAATAGGTTTATTACAAATTATAGCAAATATCAAATGATGTCATGAATAAGACATCAAACTAGTACCTTTAGTTTATTTTGCCATTAGCAGAATTAATAAAGATTCATGAACTTTACTTTAGAGGCTTGTATCATATTGGCTGAGTGTAACTAAGCAAAACAACAATCACTTTTGTTTAAGATAGAAATGATAAACCCAGGATTTTTATGTAAAACAGTAAAGTTAAGTTTGCAAGAGTTATCTATATTCATCACTAACTATACTTAAAACTTCTGTTTACCACTGTGTGAGCCACTTAAAGTGTTGTAACAACGTTTCAAACATTCACTCACGTTCTCTGGGGTACACGCGCAGTCTTCGTTGAAAGGCCAGCCTTCAAACGTTTTAAGTCTGTTCTCGTAAAAATACATTTTTAAATCCGCTTCGTCTAAAGGGTTCATCATCTTAAACGTCAAAATAAGCTACTCTAACCCAAAAGTCGTGTCGCCTCTTAAAACTACCGAACAAAGATGGGCGCTTTCAAATTTGGGCGGATGTTGACCTCGGCAGTTTTGATTGGTGGAGAAAGGTCACGAGGGTCGCCTGTCTTCTTCTTCGTGGGATAATGTGTGTGAACCGTCAACAAAAAAAAGAAAAACAACCAAACGCTTTGACAAACACGGTACATATTTATTGTAAACTATAATTAATGTTGTGTACCTATTGCCTGAAGAATAAATGCACATTCATTAAATTCTCTACCAGCAAAGTTTAGTAAAAAAAAGCATTTTAAAGCTAAAGCTACATCCGCCGTCTCGTGTCTTCACTTCCGTTGTAGTGATCATGGGTAATGTAGTTCTTTACTGTTAGTGGTCAAATTGTGTGGCGCGGAACATGCTTTTTCCCCTGCTAACACAACAACCGATTTAGTTTGATAGTTTTTTTTTGTCTTCCTGTTTGCGCTAATGGAAGGACGGTGTTCTGTTGACACTTGGGCTGATTTCGGACTTTTAGGAAAACTGGGCACCCCTAAAGTCAAGTTTGGTTTTGGGACGAATATTTGTATCTGCACTGGCTGCGACGAACTCTATGTCTTCAGCGCTAATGAGAAAAAGCTCACGGTAAGTCACTTTAGTTTGTGTTAAATGCTGAATAAGACGGTGAACATTTGGTGTCGTTTTGCAGGCCGTCCTTCAGTTTCCTGGTCCCGTGAAGGATTTGGTTGCGAGTCACGACAAGCAGCTCCTGTTTGTTGCGTGTGGAAGTGGAGTTTATTGCGTGGACACACAGCTGCTGTTACGCAGGTATAAAGCTTCAAACTGCACTCATTCATTGTAGCCAGTGGTGGACGAAGTACTCAACTATAGTACTTGAGTAAAAGTACTGAAACTCATCTTCAAATCTTACTAAACTACTAGTAAAGGTTGCTCGGTCAACAATCTACTCAAGTTAAAGTACTGAAGTACTCGCTTTTGAAAATATTTAAGTATTCAAAGGTACATGCATTTAAAAGTACTTAAGTAATCAAAAGTACAAATTAAAATTTCTAATATTAGTACATTGTATAATTTTCAGAGTAATTTTACAGAACCGTGTAACCTTCAGAAACCAAACGAGTACGACGTCAGCTATGAGCTCCACGTGTGATTGATTAGATACTCAAAAACCATACTTAAGTACAGTAATCAAGTAAATGTACTTTGTTACTGTCCACCACTGATTATAGCTTCCTGTTTGCGTGTCAGTTCGTATTTTCTAAATAACCCTTTCACCTCTGCAGGACTCAAGTCTCCTCAGGTGATGCCTCCTCCAGTCCGGCTGAGCTGAAAATCTCCTCTGAGTTTGTTGTTGTAAATGCAGTCGGAGTGTCGTCTTTGCTCCTCGTTGGCTCCGTGCTCCTGACCCTTTGTCAGACCGACACATCCTGGCTGCTGTCTTCATATAAAATACCCCAACAAGCGCAGCCCGCCGCCTACGAGGAGCTCCGTTCGTTCCACCTGCCTCTGGTTTCACCTGTCCTGCACGGCGTCACAAAGGTGAAGGAAGGACAGACGGGGAGGTCTGTGCTGCTCTGTGCCCATTTTGGCGACAGGCCTCCACCTTCCGCCCCCGATGCGTCCGATGAGAGCTACTCCCACTTCTGCCTCGAGCCCCTTCTCTTCAAACTCTTGTTCGGGGTTGAAGCAGCTCTTGCCAAGTCCCCAGTCGTTCTTTGCGGCCTGCCAGACGGGCGCTTGTGCTTCCTTCCTCTGGGTCTGCCGGGATCACAGCTCCGAGTTCTCTGTAGCCTCGAGCAGCCGGTTGTGTTTGCTGGAGCATCTGTTGTCATGGAAACAGATCCAGGGCGTGCACGGTGCTTGGCGGCGGTGGGTGAACAAGGCAGGGTGGTGCTGATTAGGGCTGACAAAGCCGGACCAGAAAGAGGAGGAAGTTTTGCTCGTTTCACCGAGGGGTGCGTGTCGGGACCTGTGGAGTGCGGCTTTCTGGGTAAAAATTGTCTTTACTACAGCACCGGCTCAGACCTCCTCACTCTGAAGCTGGTAGAGGAGTCAGCTGGGAGAGAAGACAAAGAAAAGAGCGAGGAGGCATTCCAAAGTCCAACCAGTATGAATGTGGGCGGCATCGCTGCTTTAAACGGGCCTACGTTCAGCACTGCAGGTGAGCAGACGAGCAGCGTGCCGACCGAAGCACGTTAACCACATTTAGACCCTCCAAGTGGTTCAGAAGATGCTTTTGCTAACAGACCCGAAAGACTTGACTCCAAAGAGTTAAAGACCCAACTTGAAACCAAAAATCTTGTAATTTGTTTGTATTCAGTGCGTGTGTTTGGCATCGGTCTCATAAACCTCAGCTTGAAAAAAACAAACTGAAAGGGAAAAATATACACGCATAAAGAGTCTTTTGTGTTAAGAACATGTTATTTACAAATATTAGGAGAATCTTAAGTGAACACGGGACAATTTGCCTGATTTGATCTCTGGCTCGCAAAATGATCTGCATAAAGTTTCCTTTTTTTAATCCCAGGTGCAGTTCGGCTGCTTGGACTGACAGTCCGAGGGCAGCTCCAGAGCATTAAATTACCTGTGAGGGGACAGGATGAAGGGTTATCCCAGCTCCGCCCCTCACAGGTTGGTCGTAGCGTCGGGGACCTCCTGTCTGCCATCGGTGACGTCTGCGAAAGGTATCCTAACTGTTCTGTGTTGAAATGCTTTTACACTTAACTATTTACGTGGATTCTTATTTAGTTGTTTCATTTTTAGAGCATCGGTTTTGAAAACACTCGTCAAATCCAAGAACCACATCCTGAGGCAGCTGAATCAGGTGGTAAACATCAGTTTCCTGCTGACAGGAAGTACAAAGACTGACGAAGCTCTTCCAGTGGAAGAGAAGCCGATCAGATGTCACGCCACAGCAAGTTGGAGCAGATCTCTTCACAAAGACACCTTAAATCTTAAGTGCGTCCTGAATAACTCGAGCCCTTATGTCCTGGAGCGAGGCTGGACCCTGAGCGTCGCCGTCTTTCCTCTGACCCGTTCGTCCGGCGCGGAGGAGGAAACCCCCTGCGCTCATTTTTCTTTCCCGTTCTACAATCTTTGTCCCGGGGGAACCTTAGAAGCGTGGCTGCCGGTGGCAGCTGCAGGCGACGCTTCTTTCCCTCTGACTGTAAACTGCTCTCTCATCTTTTCGCTTTCAGGTTTCCTGGGAGAGGAGCAGGCGGGCCTCTGTCCCGCTTTGCAGAATCGTTGTTTCAGTTTGCCTTTGAACACACTGACAGTGGACTGGTTGCACGCCTCGCACGTAATCAGTCCCACGGCCCTCCCGTCCAACAAAGCAACAGAGGCTCTTCAAGCCTTTTTAAGCTCAAGACAGAGCAGGCGTTCCCACGGAGACGGCGCCTCAAAGCCGGAGAAGTATTCTGCGGTTGTACGAGTGTCGTCGGAGTTACTGAGGGAGACGCTGAGGCCGACCCAGGGGCCGGAGCCGGCCTCGCAAAATCTCTGCGTCTCTCTGCTCGACTGGCTGTTGTTTGAAAATCACGGAGGAGTGAAGATGGGACACAAAGGAGACGAGGTCGACACGAGCAGCTCGGTGGTTCAAGCCCGTGCACCGAATGGAGCCGCTGTTCAACTGACCGCAAAAGAGGTGAACCGATCATTTCAAATAATATTTTAAAAAGATTTTTTTTTTGTTAAAATGCAACACGAGTACTGAGTGCTGAAACCTGCTGAAAAAGCTAAAAGTTGGCTAAACGGGGAAAACAGATGGAAACCTAAAAGAAGTGGAACAGTGGCTGGAAGTAGCTAAACAGTAGCTAAACGCTGCAAAAGAGTAGCTTAAATCTGCAAAACAAATGATACATAAAACTACAAAACAATAGCCAAAAATCCTAAACCAGATCTTAAAATTAGCTATAAACAGATGCTTCAGCTAAAATTTAGAAAACAGATCTTAAAATTAGCAAAATAGTAGCTAAAACAGCAGAACAGTAGTTTGAAGCAAAACCAAAGGAGCTGAATAGTAGGCAAAATTACCTAAACTGATGCTAAAGCTAACACGAACAAAGCAGCAGCTAATATCAGCAAAACAAACGTTAAAGCAATACAGTGGTTAAAATTAACAAAAACATTACACATGAAGTTAGTAAAGCAGTAGCTAAAATAATTATACCTAACGTTAGTTAAACCAGAACTAAAATAAAAACAAAAACAAATAAAAACAGCTAAACGCATGCTGAAGAAACATCTGCAGATGCTCAAATGAGCAAAGCTGTAGCTAAAAGTGAAAGAAGCTGAATATTAGATAAAAGCTAAGAGTAGCAGAATGGACGTTTAAAGTTAAAAGTAGCATAAGAAGAGAAAAACAGATAAAGTATGCCTAAGAAGATTTTAAAGAGAAGGGAATTTTATATTTTTAATTTTAAATGAACTTTTATTTTTTGAAAAGTCTAAAATTGACAAAAAAGAGAAAATCAGCAGCCATCTCGTGAGTGAAGCAGAATGGTTCGAAACATTAAAACAACGGTGTGAAAGCTTCTCTCTCGGTCTGCAGGGGAAGGTAGAAGAGGAGAACTCTGGGAAGGAGGAGTGCCTCGTCTGCGTAGACGTTCTGACCGAGAGCTCGTCGCTCGCTGCGGCGTGCGGTCTGCATCACGCTGTGCTGCGGCGGATCCAGGTACGGAATACGGCAGGTTTATGGCAGGTTTTAGTGCCGCCTGCGTAGAAAGGATTTTATGAAGCTCAGCGGGAAGCTGCGGTCCGGCACGAGGACGGTGGACATTTTGCCGTCTTTCAAATTGCCGCCTATACGTCACTTGTTGGGACGGCACGGTGGCTAAGTGGGTAGAGCTGTTGTCTCCCAGCAAGAAGGTCACTGGATCGAATCCCGGCCCGGGGATATTTCTGGGTAGAGTTTCCACGTTCTCTCCGTGCATGTGTGGGTTTTCTCCGGGTACTCCGGTTTCCTCCCACAGACC
>JAVKLF010000047.1:5579691-5592604 GCA_034783495.1 Millerichthys robustus
ACACACACACACACACACACACACACACACACACACACACACACACACACACACACAGACACACACACACACACACATACGCACACATAAGACAATAAACATACCATAATTTAAATAAAACAAGAAATGCTTTTAAGGAGTAGCAGCATTCAGGTAAATCAAAGATATCCTGGATATTTTTGGTTTGTTTTGTAAAACCTGAAACTGTGAAATAACATATTTTACTGTAAAAAGAGCTTTTTCAGAGGCCGCGCCATCGTATGAATCAGATCTGTGCACACACGTGCACCTTTCAAATTCCCCTTCCCTGCTCCTAAAATACCCCCTCATCCCTGGGGGGGAATGAGCGGGGGGTGGTTAAAGCTCTCAGGTCAACCCCCCTTCTCCATCCTCGACCCCTTCTTCTTCTTCTTCCTCCTGGTCAAATGACACAATAGCCCCGTACCAGAGAGGGCACCAGGCAGGCATCACTTCAAACGGAAACAAACTGGGTCGCTGCCGGCAGCCGACTCAGGTGCAAGGCTGACCGTGTTCTCAGACGTCATCCACACCGTGTCCCTGATGTTTGAACCTTTTGTTGCTTGTTTCCCTTTCCTGAGAGGAATATCAGAGGCCTCTGGAAAAACAGGATTCAAGCAGGTCTGTCAGTTTTTGAATTAGGTAACAATGTAAAAACATTCTTTCACAAACTAAAAGCATTGTCCAAAAATGCCCCCAGAGGCTGCAAAAATGTCCTGTTTGACAGACATATATTAAAATCAGAAGAAACAGTAAAGCTATGTAAAGGTTACAAGTTTCTAAAAATATCATACTTGTCCAGTGAATCATGTTTGTCTAATGTTTCTTGATGTTTCTGCTGAATAGAATAAAGCCTATTTGGGAAGGTTGGAATAAACCATCTGAGAACTTTAGATAAAATAAATCATCACTTTAAGCTTTTTAGGAGCTTGAGAATTATTCCTGAGCAAACGTAATACAGTCGGAAAGTCTTCATATTTTCGCCCAAGTAGCCAGTTTTGTAACCATTTTTTAAAAGCCATTTTTTCCCTAAAGATCATTTAAGCTTTTTTCCTCTCTTTTTTACTTTGGTGGCTTTTTATTTATGTTTGGTCCAGACCTTGATCATTTGGTTGAATCTTTAAAATACCAAAGATAACAGATGAGAGGCATAAAATACAGTATTTTACCAACAAGATGATTTCCATGAAATTAAAGACTTGGCAGATGATCTTATCTGAAGCGTGATGTAACTCTCACATGCATGTCTTTACCGCGCCCCCATCCTTTAAATACATGACTTGTAAACATTCTTATCTATAGATATTTTATTCTATTAATATTATTTTGGGCCTAATACATATTTTGTCTACACTTGTTGCTTATCCTTTAAGCACAACACTGCACAAAAGGCAAAACTTTCAAAGAGAAAACTTAAAAAAAGCTTCAGAAAGCATGGAGAACAACTAACCCAGACAAATGTCAAAAGATCGCAAGAAATTTAGGCTCATATAAAAAGAAAGTATGAAAAATTGGGAGCTGATAAAGTTTTTGCACATATGGTTACCACCTATTTGTTATTTTTCATCGTACCTCCACTCAAAGCTAAAAAAAGGAGGAAATTTATGAAACAGAGTAGCAACTGAAGTGGGGACAAAACGCGCAGTACCGCTATCTGACCACTAATGGGCGCTCAAGTATTTGAGCAGCCCTGAAACCCGCAAGTCTTCTTCCCTCCCCTACTTCAGAGTCTACTTCCTGGATACTCGCTGAACACAACAACAGCCCTGTAGGATTTCTTATTATTTTCATTATATACGTACGTGTTCATTCCAGCCTGCTTTTTTGCATACTGTCGCTCATTTTTTAAGGAGAAATTATTTTTGCTGCGGAGTTACCGATGATAACGTAGCGGGAAACCGAGGCGGAGGGCAGAGTAAGTTAACAATATTCTCGGTAGTGACTTTAGCTTAGTATTTGAAACGAGTTTAAAAGCATTTTGTCCTATTAAAACTATGTGTGTGTTCAATGAGAAGTTATTTTCAAACAAAGGTGAAAATGTGTCAAAGGCTGCTGTCCTTCGTGTTCCTCCTAGAAAGAGAGAGCGAGCGCCACGTCATTGATCGACGGAGGCAGAAAAATCAAGCCGCTGCGTCGTAGACCCAGAGATTAGACGGTGACAGACCCTCTTCAAAGTGCAGCTCCCCTGCCTTGTTTGGCTTTTTTTGGGGGAAAAAAAATCTAATTTATTCGTTTCCTAAGAGGCGTCCCACAGCAGCTCAAAATGACGACGTCTAACTTGGGCCTGATCATGAACGTGGTGAACAGCATCGTTGGAGTCAGTGTGCTCACCATGCCTTTCTGCTTCAAACAGGTGGGACGAGGGCTACACACGTTTATTGTGAAGTTACACCTCATTTCTGAATTCTTTGTCAACGCACACACATTTCACGTCTTCTGGCACGTTTTCCAGGTAAAATGCAGGTCACACAACTTGGCACAGTTGCAAGGTGCTGACAGTGGAATTTAAAAATAGAAAGGAATGTGAAAAATCACTCTGCTGGTTTGAGTTTATATCTTCTGAACCTTTGGCCTTTGTAAACACTAATGGTAAAAAGTCTAGATATAAATATTCCATAATGTTCTAGGCCTAAAGAGTAGTTCTGAGAATAATTTGAATACATTTTAGGAATGCATATAACAATTCTAAGTGGGTCATTTGCACCTGCAAGTACAAGTACTGTTTCGAAATAACCCCTTAAAATAAATCTTTATTCTTTATTTAGAAGGTATAAATGACCAGAATATACCCAAACAAAAACAGAACACACATTTAAGTCTGTTACTTACAACCAAATACATAAAGCTTAAAATAATTTGGGAGGATTTCACCTGTTAACATTTTATCTTTCTGTTCTTGGGTTGAAACTGTATCCTGATGTCATAAAATATGTATGAAGTTTGGGATTGATTTAGTTTAGCTCCAGTATGACATCCTTCCTTGCAAAAATCTCACTTTTAAAATCTATATACACAGAAAAATCATATTATGTTATTATATGAAACACACACATTTCATAAGGATTAATTCTGTTTGAAGCAATTACACATAAGTGTGTTTAACTTAAAACACTTTTAGCAATTCTACCTCCCAGCGATTAGATTACTGTAAGCCAAGTACTCAGAGAAAGTACAAATATACAACATAGTAAATCCCCCAAACAAAACACAAGATCAATCCTGCAGACTATTAAAATATGATTTATTCTTCTTCATAGAACCATAAAACCAAAATCAGTCAACATAGACAACCACAATAAAACATGTCCCAACACTGTAAGGCCAGGAAATAGACAAATACAAACACTGTACTACCAGTACATGTTAAAGGTACTGTAAAGAAACTGAAGAAAACGAAATGAAATCTGAATTAAATTAATTCTGTAAATACTACACATCTCTTCACCTAGCTGGATCTGGCCTGAGAAATTCATCAACATTGCAGGCAATGTCCTCCTTGGCAAGATAAGGTGGGAAGACCCGTCTAGACAGACGGATCCATCCTTGCACAGCTGCAGTGTCGAATTGGTCACAAGCCTCTTCCATGGCCCGAACGAGGGGCACCTGATCCTGGGGCCGGAGAGCCTAACCCTTCCACCACGGATTCCCCCTCTCACCCCCAATCTTCTTCCTCTGACTTCTTCCATTTCGGTTGAAAGCAGGTGAACTCACCTGCTGCGTTTTGTAGTGCTCAAACCTGATTGGTGTGTCTACAATAAAGCAATCGTGTGTTTGCACACCCGGTGTGTGTGTGTGTGTGTGTGTGTTTAATCAGCCGGCTCATGGGTGTGATGATTTGTCAGTTCTTTGGAACTGCGAGGAAGAGACATCGTGACATACTTCTGTGTCCAACGTCTACAAGTCTGTCAAGTGTTTCTCAAATCACTGCGTGCATCGTTCTGCAAAAGGCGTGGGGCTGACTTTGTGTTTATAGCGGTGGGAACCCGCTCCAATGTTTTGCTCCTTGAGTGCAAGGTGTTGATAATTGTGTAATTCTTTTGTTTTTACTGTTAAACCCCGTAACTCTTGTTCTGTCTGTCCAGTGTGGGATAGTGCTGGGAACTCTCTTGCTGTTCTTCTGTTCCTGGATGACCCACAAGTCTTGCTTGTTCCTGGTCCTCACAGCCAGCGACACCAAACGAAGGACCTATGCTGGCCTTGGTGAGTAAATTATTAGTCAACATAAATATTTGGCATTTGAAGATTTATTCTTGTTGCTTTGCTGGTTAATTATTAGTTATTCCCGTGTGATTCTTGCTACATTTTAGGCCACTTGTGTTTGGTTGTCCTGACAACATTCACACTGACATCTCTCTGATCTTTGCAGCTTTCCATGCTTATGGGAAAGCAGGAAAAACTCTGGTGGAAACGAGGCAAGTTGGCAGTGGTTACATGCAACACTTGTTTTATTTTCAGTGTGTGAGAAACTAGAATAACAGCTTGCATTTCTTTAAATATCAGGAGTATGTAAAACATAAAAGCAACAAGAGTTAAAAGGTAAAACAGAACATCTGCTTCCCAAATACTGGCTTTAACTCCTCTCTTTCTCTGCAGTATGATCGGTTTGATGCTGGGGACCTGTATTGCCTTCTACGTTGTCATCGCTGACTTGGGCTCCAATATCTTTGCTCAGCTGTTGGGTTTACAGGTCTGAGATTAGTTTTATTTGTTGGTATATCTGTTTATTTTTCTCTAGTGTTACAAATGGTTTTGGTCTCCTGTTCTCTTCATTATAAAACCAACAAGAACAAATTGATCCTGCAGAAAATCAATAGGGCAGCAGTCAGTCCTAGTATTGAAACCGAGGCTGATAAAATAAGTTTGTCATCGCGTCGCTCGTCTTTTGTGAAGGTGACGGGCGGTTTTCGCGTGCTGCTGCTGATCGCCGTGTCACTGTTCATCGTCCTCCCTCTGAGTCTGCAGAGGAACATGATGTCCTCCCTCCAGACCTTCTCAGCCATGGCACTCGTCTTCTACACCCTCTTCATGTTCACGGTGAGCCGGCCGTCACTCAGCTGCCCTCCGTGTGTCGTGCAGAAATGCTGCCCAGCTCAGGATTTTAAAAGGCCGTACCGTCACTAAATTATAAAAGTGATTTATCACTTGAATACTGTATAACAGATCAAAAATGGTCAAGCTGCAAAGTAGCTTATGGTTTGCACTAATAAAAATGAATTTATTCTAGGAATTTATTCTTATGGAAAGATGCATCAAATTACAGGAACAGACAAAGATGCATCACAAGTTGAACTTTCTGCCTGTTTAGTCCAGACGAAATTAAGTTTACTTTTTTAGAGAAAGAGAAGTTTGCCTCTTAATTGTTTTGAGTGATGGTTTTACTGAAGAAATTGTGATAAGAACCAAATTTAAGTAGGTAAAGTCTGTCAAACATAAGTTTAAAATTGCAAAGGGAGGTAAAAATTCAACTGATGTTTAAAAATGGCTTTAAATATTAAACCCATTTTTAGTTAAATTAAATAAATATTTAGGAGGGCAGTCCACAGACAGGAATTGTGTTAGTCGAACATTAAGTCTCATCCTTGCAACATTTTTACTAACGCATTAATATTGTTTTTAAGCATCTGATGCGTTTTTGTAAAACTTGTTTTGTGATGTTTTTTTCTCTCTTTTTTTCTTAAAGACGTGTTTAGTTTAAAACTGCCACCTTTTGCTGAGATTGTTTTGACAAACGATGTGTTGTATTCTGTTGTATTTCTTAAGAGAGACATTGTACCACTTTGTTTATTTACCAACAATATTGTCTTGCTCCTCTTTTTAAGAGCAAATCCACCTTAAATCATTTCAGACGGAGAACAGTTGCTGCATTTGTTACGAAGGATTTGGTTATTGAAAATATACAGATTTTGTGAAGTTCTTGGCTGCAGTTTTGGGAAATGGAAAAAGACCGAACATAAAATGGGTCAGAAAACAACATTTGACTCTGGTGTGATGTTTAAAATGGCACGTGGCGTTAAAAGTCCTAATGCGACGCTGAAGTTGCTTTGTTTCTTCACACTGATGTAAATCACGAGGTCTAGATGTCACCAGCTGTTAGTTTATTTAAGTAGCATTACAACAAAACAACAATTTAAAACCATACAAATCATTCTGCAGTTTGTTTACCCTGATCTTACAGGCTAAACATTTGGATATTATAGTTCAGCAGCGGTTTTCTGTCTCTTGTGATTTATTTGATTTGCTCTTCAAATGTGCACACACACAAAAACAATATGTGCGTGTGCAATTCATGTTTTATTGAACTGCAGTGCTGCTTCCAAAGTCTTCAAAGTGCCATTTGTATTCTGTGTGTGTCCTTTGACTTGTGAAGCATGTTTGGTAACCTAGAACAGTGGTGTGGTGTGTTCAGCTTCAGCTCCGGGCCTGACCCTGGCCAGACCCCTGACCCTCTAACAGTGATGTATCTCCCTCCCTCCCTCCTTCCTTCCTACCCTAATCGATCCGCTTTTTCATCACTTTTTAATATATAACTTCACTTGTTGTTTTCTTCTTTGTCCTGCCTTTCCCACTCCCCTTTACCTCTCCCACCCTATGCACCTTTCGTGTGCACACCTCCCTCCCTCCCTCCCTCCCGCCGCTCTCTTTGCTTCCGGTGCCGTAGATAGTGTTGTCGTCTCTGCGCTACGGCATAATCTCGGGCTCCTGGCTGAAGCAGGTGCACCTGTGGCGCTTGAAGGGCGTCATTCAGTGCCTGCCCATTATCGCCTCAACCTTCTGCTGTCACCCGTAAGTAACACCCCCACCCAAAAAAAAAACGAGTAACCCCACCATAATGGCAGTGGGGGGGTGGGTGGAGAGTGATGGAAGCCCTGTGTTCCCTCTGCAACTTTACACCCCATAAACCCTCCTCATGCCTACCTGCACATTCTGCTCAGTCCACTTCCTTATTCTCCATTGTTCACCTTCAATTCTGGTTTGAGCCATTTGAGTTCCGTGTGCGTGCGTGCGTGCGTGTGTGCGTGCGTGTGTGTGTCTCTTTGGTGGCAGTAGTAATAAGGTAGAGGGGAATGACATAATGAAGTTAAAAGTAATTTGCAGCTCTCCGCTCTGTGACCCACACCCAGTATGAGCAAGCTCGGTGTGGTAGACTTCTTTTTTTAAGGCAATAAAAGGAGCAAGACATAAACACATGCTGGTGGAAAAACCTGAGATATTTTTGTAGAACTATTAGTTTTTATCTTTTACTTTATCTCCAATTCCTTTTTTTAGTTGTTCAGGTTTTTCTTTCCAGAATGGGGTTTCCTTTCATTTCTTTTTCATTTTCTCAAATCCCCCCCCATCATTCATTACTGTCAAAACCTGTGAGCTGTCGACACGGATGCAGCCCCCTCTCTTTCAGCTGTTCATGTTCTCCCTCCACCTGTTTTCATTTGGTTTGGGCTGTAACTTGCACCCCCTCCTCCCCGCCTCCTTCCCCTCAGATGGTGCTGTCCTCGTTCAAACATGGGCTGCTCAGCGGCTGGTGGCTAGGGCAGGTCTATGTGGTGCGCTGGGAGGGTGTGTTTCGCTGTATCCCCATCTGTGGGATGGCCTTCGCCTGTCAGTCGTAAGTACTCCTCGTGCCCTTCCACCCCTTCAGAATCACCCACCCAACAAAACAGTACTTTAGTTGGGGCTCATTGATAGCTGGGTAATTCCTCAATATGTGAGCTTTTCCACTTAGTGACTCTCTAAAAAGCATTTTTCTTTTTATTTGAGCAAATTTTAACAGTTAGTGTTTGCATGCTCACAACATTCCTTTGGACTAAGTTGGTCAAGTTAAGGAAAACACAGACCTGAAATATAAAAAATGAACGGTTGATATGTGATCCTGAAATATTTTTCTGGTCTGCTATATCGTTTGAACTTTGTACTCTAGTAACAACCTGTGATTTAAACTTCTTTTTTCTTGTTCATTTCTATCCTTCAGTGCTGAAAACAAAACAGTCTGACAGCCAAAACTAACAAATGTGCCAACGTTTAAAAAGATTTCTTTAAAAGCCAGAGTCAAATCATGACAGTTTAAGTGAGTGGCATTAAAAATATTTGACATTAAACGTAGCAGAAAACACTAAACTTGTGATAAAATACTGTCTGTGTTCCATTGTCTAGAGAAATCACAGAACTGTGCTGTTTCTAATCACAGCTTTCACCTTCACCCCTCTGCATGCTTGACCACGACCTCTTCTGGCTCTCCTTTACAAGTTAGATCTTGCTCTGGCTTTGCACCGGGTTGAACAGATTGGGGCAGCATGGAGAGTCTGGGTGGATGTAATCCGTATTTGATTTAATTGCAATGCTGAGGAAGGATTAAGGAGGGTGTTTTGTTGAGGTCATTGAGGGGGCCAGATGTTTGGGTGGTGTTTTTGTTTGTGTGAGGTAAGTGATAGGAGTGGATGAACGTAGTCTGGAGACTTAAAACCGGCTTTTAATTAACTTAATCACACAAAACTAACAAAACACGGTGTGGTGGGGACGTGCATGTCACCCAAAATGAAGGAACGTATGAGCTTGTGTGTGTGTTTTGTGCGTCAGTTCTCACTAGTTGTGCTAAGTGATATTTGGCAGGGGGATTTCTTGGCCTGTGGTCAGGCTGAGCGAGGCAAGCGCTCCGTTAGGCAGCAGGCAGCTTAAGCCAAACCACTAATCAACACATTGGACTGCCGCCATCTTACAGACACACTGATGTTTTCACTGGCTGATTAAACAGCTCTTAGCACATTGGATTTTTATTGCGTTCATGAAATGTGTTTACTTTCAGTTAAAACATTACTTAACATCACCATTATGACGATGACAGGGTGGGGGGCTCGTCCTGTCTTCTTTTTTTTTTTCTTTTGGAGTGGGGTGGACTGTTGGATTATGTGCAGCAGTTGGCTCATAACAAGGACATAAAAACACTTGGAAAAAACAATTCTGCTTTAGCGAAGTGTCTGTGGCATCAGAGAGTTGGACACGCTGGTCAGAGAGTTATGTCAGGATATAAAGAACTGAAAATCAAGAGATAAATTAAAAACTGAAGCATTCATTTTAAATGTGTAAGTACCGTTGCTTTGGTTCACAAAATAAGGCCACTAACTCTTCAAAGCATAAAGAATAAGTTTTTA
This sequence comes from Millerichthys robustus, assembly GCA_034783495.1. NCBI lineage: Eukaryota > Metazoa > Chordata > Actinopteri > Cyprinodontiformes > Rivulidae > Millerichthys > Millerichthys robustus. The sequence continues at coordinate 5,588,853 of JAVKLF010000047.1, forward strand.
ATGTGGGGTTGTAAGGAGTGTATATGAGTAGTCAGTATCTAACTTGGAGTTGGTAATTGCCATGATTTGGAAAATCTGAGCAAGTTTACTGAAGGAGTCAGGTGACTCATTGCAATTTGTTGTTTGTGAAATTCAAAATCCCTCTAAGTGTACTTGGTCTCAGTAACCATCTGATGTAAAAGTTATACAGTATTGAAGTGCACAAATTTAGATCAAACAGTAGTTTTAGTTGTCTGAAACTCACTCTGACAGACCCTGGTCTGAGTAGCTGTTAGCTTGACGCTAGGATTCTCCAAACTGATGACACTCTAGCCCTTTTCACAAAACCTTTTTTCATGTTTTGTGTGCATGAGAAAACAATCAAGGCAGCACGGGGAGATGAAGACAAATAGCTGCTGAGCTGCCAAGAGGGGTAGTCACAAAGTCACAAAGCCCATTTTATCTGTGTAAGCACAAATTATGGCTGTGGCCAGATTGATTGGTGCATTGTGAGGAACTAGATCAGGGGTGGACTTGGCTTTGCAGCCGTATTGCCGAACTGTTTTGTAGAAGGAACTTCTGTCTGCTGCAGGTAAGCTACTGACTACTCACGGCTACTCTGCTCAGCTGCACCTCGAAAGTCAGAATTCCTCATCTATGCAATGACAATTTTAAAGGTTAAAATAAATTAAAGCAGCAGAACGCCATTAGGAGGTGGCAAAAGAATAAACAATTATCAAGAGGAGCGGAGTAAAAGCTCATCAAAGAAAACTTTCAGAAAGAACTACCAAATAATTGTTGTAAAGGCAAACCAGAACCTTCTATTTAACTACAGAATGTTTCATTAAGGTCATATTTGTGCAGCAGCACTTGAGACGGTTTTCAAATTAATGTCCAAAAACATTTTGGGTTTCCGTAAAAAGATGTTGGAGCTGAAATGGTTCAAACTGTTGAATTCGAGCTGTATCTAGAAGCAAATGAGTCTGTTTAAACAAATATCAGCCTTTTTAACAGGTTTATAATATTCATCACTACAAAAAGAGGCATGAGCCGGGCATTTTACCATGGTTTTTAAAATCCCGGATTTATCGAACATTAAAAATGTCGATGGAAAACAAACAATAAAAAAGCAACAAGGAGAATAATTTAACACAAGTAGAATAAAAGAAAATAATTCATTCAGTGGATGTTTTAAAAGATACTCTGCATCCAGGCTGCCCAATTTCTTTGCTTTACATCTTTTTATTTCTTTACTCTATTGTTACGGACAGTTTACTGGCGTTATCCAGACTTTTGCATGCTGCTGATTTTTGAAGTACATTATGACATTAGCCTTTGAGTCAGGACTATTGAGTGACCATTAGATATTTTAGCTTTGGGCTAACAGTATACAGTTTTATTTAACCTTGGCTGTAAGATTTACTGGTTTGCGGATTAAATCAGCGTCAAGAAATGGCATCATGGGAGCTAATAAAATCAGAGTGTGTGAAAGTGAGACTGGCGGAGATGGAACAAGGAAAAGAAAAAGTTATGGCTTCTTGCTCCCTGTTTCATTGCTGCTCCGTGGTTCTTCTTTTGTACTCGAGAAAGGAGGCAAGGGGGAGAAAAAAAAGTCTGCCAAGAAAGTTTATAATGCTCTAAAACCTGTCAGGCACTCGCTGTTCTATAGAAGGCCTGTAAATTTACAGGTTAATGTGCCGATGGCCCCCGTCCACACGCCCCCAGTCTCTTATAGCGGGGAGCAGGAAATGATGGAGAGAGACAGACAGACAGACAATCTCAGGTCCAACCTCAACCAGCCTTGACTACTGTCACCCTTTCTGTGCCACACACATGCAGGAGGTGCAGACACTGGGAACACTTTATGCACCCATCACCCCACTGCCATCCCATTTTAGTTTTTTCAATCACTACCATTTTGCATGTACTGTCTTTCTCACAACCTCTGTGTTAACTTCTCTTTATGACTTGCATAAACTGAAGTGTATGAGCTTTGAGAGCCTGTTTTTGTTGTCAGGAATCCACTAAATCAGGCCACAGTGTCCTCCATCAGCTAAAGTTTAATCAGGTTTTCTACATACTGATTGCACACGGACAAGTACTGCAGGGTCGTAGATTATGATTATTTGAAAAGGTTTTTTTAAATAGAGGCATTTGTTTTAATTTTAGTAAGACAAATAAAGAAATCGATACCTTGGGAGTGCTGCTGACAAGGACAGGAGGAAAGAGATGCATCATTTGATTACTGAGCGGCACCAATGGGTCTCCATAAGGCTGCTCATTAAAGAACTCCACAGAGCTGGTTCCAGTATTAAATTTAAACTAAGTGGATGATTGTCATTTTGCCAGTCTTCAGGATAGGAAAATAAACAACTCATTTTACTGAACATCTGTGGGAACTGCATGTCTTGACCTCCTGGCTAGAAGTGGTACAGCTGATGCTCCTTTAGAGGATTATGTAACAATAACACACAGCAGCAGTCTTGTGTCGAGCTGCACGTCGACTTTGTTGTTTTGGCCTGCTCGTCTTTCAGGCAGGTGCTGCCGACCTACGACAGCCTGGATGAGCCGTCAGTCAAACGCATGAGCACCATCTTCACCTCGGCTCTCAACGTGGTCACCATATTTTACATCACGGTGAGTGGCGCCTCACTTGCACAAATATACTCTTTTTGCTCCGGTAATACCGGTGAAGCATTAACTTGTCATAATCAACACCTAAATGCGAACGTGTTTGTTTTGGTGCCCTTTTTTTCCCCCAACATTACACACCCTAATTTTCTCTTATCCAGGTGGGCTTTTTCGGCTACGTCAGCTTCACAGAGCAAATTGCTGGCAATGTGCTGATGAACTTTCCTTCCAACCTGGTGACTGAAATGACCCGTGTGGGCTTCATGATGTCTGTGGCTGTTGGATTTCCCATGATGATCTTTCCCTGCCGCCAGGCTATCAACACCATGCTTTTTGAGCAGCAGGTGGCCTCAAAAACCACTCAAGTACACTTCCTGTTCGAGGACTGATCTGTACATCAGAGAAGTCCTTTTGCTCGTTGCTGTGGCTAGAATTGAAAGTAAAAGTTGCTTCTTTATACAAATTCTGTTAATGCAGTATGAATAATAAGTGTGTGTTATTGACAGATAGAGGCAGGGACAGACCTTTAATTTGGTAACTGGACGCTGAGTCTTTGGTGCAACACTAGTTAATGACTGGCCTTTTAATTTGTTACTGCAAGCAGCTAAAAACTGGAGGAATATAACTCTAATAATATAAAACAAAGAAGATAGGTTTGTTTTTTGACAAACCACATTTTTCCAAGTTCGACCCAGGTCTTTTAAGTATGTTGTTCAAAATCTGACACGTCTGATGTTTTTTTTCAAAGCGACCTCAGTCTGAACGCTCACGTCGCAGTTCATCCAACTTTTATGTAAGGTGGGGGTGAGCGGATCGATCCAAGTACAGTATCTACAACATTGATACCGACCTTGTGCCGTTTAAATCTTGTCACTCCGCATGTCTTCCATTACAGACCAGAAGTCCAATTGCTTCCTCCTTGTTCTTTTAATTTTTCCATGTCCCAGATGACTGAGAATCCACAGAAATGTATGATGGTGTCGGTCTCAGACCATATCGATACTAAAGTTACAGGATCCATACTTTACCTCCAGCCCGTTGCGCCTGTTCCAAAAATAAGATGCTGCACCGGAGCAGCCGGCCAGAGGAAAGTTAAAATGTAAACCTTGAACTAAACAAACATGTCCGATAATTATTTAATT
>JAVKLF010000047.1:5592704-5605916 GCA_034783495.1 Millerichthys robustus
CAAAATAATTGGAATTGAGCATAAAGACCTGCAGTGAGACTCAGACATCACCGACAGTTTTTAAATTTAAGATTGGTTTCTCTGAGGTAGAATTGTCTTTTTTTTTTTTTATTCCTTTTTCCTATTTCTCTCTCACATCCTGGTCTTTTTTTCCATCTTACAGCAGAAAGATGGGACGTTCGCTGCCGGAGGTTACATGCCTCCTCTGCGCTTCAAGATGATCACCCTCTGTATTGTTTTTGGCACCATGCTGGGAGGCATTCTCATCCCTAACGGTACATCCCTGTGTGTGTGTGTGTTGCTTGCTGGGGGTCTTTAAGGTGCATGTGTTCCTTTATGTGGGCGGGGTAGCCGGGGAGCTTTACGATGTGTGTGAATGTGACTTTACGAGTCAGTGACTGTCACACTCTAACACAGTCTTTAAATCAGGGCCCCAACTTTTATCTCCTTTTAGATGGGCTGACGGGTAGATGGGGCTGTTATTCTTCCCGACTCACACACTCGCACGCAAACACAAGTCGCACAAACCCAAGTCTGTGCACACATCAATATTGGCTCTCTGTCAGTTCCTTTAAGTTTGTTTCCCTCGACCATTCGCCTCCAAAATGGTGGAGACGAGAAGCCGTAGCATTACTTTGTTTCATTCATCGTTTTGGTTGTTTGTTGAAGCTTGATTGGGCGACCGCACAGATGTACACACACGGGGGGGTGGGGGTTGGTGGCGGGGTCTTTGTGTATCTAATCAAACTAATAGACTGAGGAGAAAGGGAGTGAGGACCCCGGGGAGAACGGACACTAAATCTGAGGGAAACAATATGGTGTCCGTCCTCTGGATGAACGATAGGTTTCCGGGCCTGATGCCCAGCGGGCCGGTGTGCAGAGGCACGGGTTGGGCCACAGCTCTCCGCTCACCGCCAGGAGCAGTGGCGGCTTTAAAAGGCAGACACCTTTAGATCTCCAAAGATTTTTCTTTAATGGAAAAAAAAAATCCCTAAAGAGCGATATTTTTTTTTTTGTTTATCGCCTGCCGTATGTGTTCATCTGTCTGTTAGCTAAATATGTCATGAACCACTGGACAAATTTAAATGGAACTTCTGTGTTTTTCTCTCTTCAGTGGAAACCATCCTGGGTCTGACCGGTGCCACCATGGGCAGTCTTATATGCTTCATATGTCCTGCTCTCATCTACAGAAAGATCCAGAAGAATGGCTTCGTTTCTCAGGTTAGCCTCTAACCCGTCCTTTGATTTTGTTCAGCGAACGTGTTTCAGATCACTCCCAGATTTTGTCCCTCTGTGCTGCAGCTCGTGCTGTGTGTTGGCCTTGGCATCCTACTCATCAGCACCTTTACCACACTCTCAATTTCGGCCAGTGGCTCCATCTCCAGCGTCCAAGTTCACCCTCCCCCAGCAGCTGACAGGAGCAGGCAGCCACTACCAGACCTCCCTGAACCGCACGGTAAAGATCATGACTTCCTCTAATGGCTGCCAGACACTTATCCAGTTGATGGACTGGAAATGAAAGTGTTTTTTTAATGAGCCGTGGAAACATTTACCTCAACGGGCCAGAGCCGGGGCTGCATTGCAGCACGTACGATTGGACGACACTATTGCATGTAATTTATGTAAAAACGCACCGGCGATACGGGAGACGTGTTTATTTCTTGTTTTCCTTTGAAAGTTATGGACTAGTCCATCACCTTAAACGAACAGAGATACGAACCAGAAGCAAGCATCTAGTGAGACTAAAACAAAAGCACAAAGCCACAGCAGAAGAAAGAGTTTCTTTTATCTCTCTGAGGGGAAAAAAGGTGAAGTCAGACGGAGCGACGGGCAGACAGACAGACAGGCTGAGGCGATAACCTCCTGATAATATCTGAGTGTTTGACATTGATGAAGCAAGATTGATGCCCTTCAAATTCAGGCAATTTCTCTCCTCCCCTCTGCCTCTGTTCATTTCTCCTGCCCCCCCGTTAAAACACGTCGTCTTCAGCCTCTTCTACCCTCATATCTCCTGTGGCTGTTAGAAAATGTCTTCAAGCTCCGGCTGGATGAAGCGAAGGATTGATGCGAATTTGTTGAAAGATCAAACAAACTGAGACGAGACTCTGAGGAAACTGTTTCTGCTAATGTTTGCAGTTTTGGTGGTAAAACGAGGAGTCTGGAGGGAAACCTGACATTTCACCATCTCATCCTCTTCTCACCACATTTGCTCTTTTTGTTCCAACCTCTTCATCGATGCGTTAAACTCTCTTCCTTCCTTTTTTTTTCTGTACCTTTCCCTTCCGTTATTGGAGCCCATGTAGGCCAAACTCCGCACCTGTTTGCTGTTCATACGTTTGAGTCTTCTTCCTTTCTCATCTCCTTAATCAGTATTCTGTACCCGCTTTGCCAGCTCAGTGCATGTTTGACATTTGCTGCCATCTAGTGGGTCCTTAAACCAGACACTGAAAAACTGTGGATGTGCAGAAATTTGTTAAAAATTTATCTTCTTGCCCGCTGCCTTTTGTGTCTGACTTTTAAACTAAGATCATCTTATGATAAAAAGGGGCAGAGTTTAGACCCATGTTATATTACAAAGCCTGTTAGCGCTCTTAAGTATGTGTTGTGAGTTACGCTCAGCTACTACCACATTCAACAACACAGTATTTAATCATAATAAAGTAATCATTGGCAGCAAAAGTCACGTATGAAATGTTTAATTATTGTCCTCTTTTAAACAGACAAACTCTCAGAAAAAGAAGAAGTGAAAGAAAAACCTGATCTTCCAGCTGTAGATGGAAAGAACAATCAGGATGAGCCTCCTCAAATCAAAGGACCGGTTGAACTTCCTGATAGAGAGGAGGAGAAGGTGGTGCAGGTGGACCGCCCTGACGCCGGTAAGACCCCTGATGCAAAACTCGAACTTTACCCAGACCTTGAGCCGCGTAGAATTAACGGCCGTCTGTCCGTTCAGGCGTCGCACTCCCAGAGGGAGAAGCTCATCGCCACGAACCACCCAACCCCCACGACGGCGTCATGGTGGACTCGAGGAAAAACAAAGCGGAACTGGAAGAGGACGAGAAGAAATCGCCCGTCGAGAGGAAACCCGACGAAGTTCAGGAGCAAGAAGTTGCTCTGAAGATGGAAGAGCGAAAAGACGACGAGGCTGAGGAGAACCAGGCGGAGGCTCCTCCACGGAACGAGCAGGAGAAACCGGGTGGTCCCGTCGGGCCCAACGAGGTGCTGGAGAAAGGGGAAAGCAAAAAGGACGCCGGGGCTCCACCGAAGGAGGCGGAGAATCTCAGCCCTGTTAAAGATGCAGAAAACGCAGCGGCTGCAGAAGCACAAGTTCACGAAGCTGCCAAACCTGCAGGAAAAGGTCAACATTTAAACCTGTGCTTTACAGGAACCTCAAAAAGGAAAATCTTAACAAAAAATGACAACTTTTCTTGTGACTTTTGTATTTCAGCTGCGCTTCCTGAGGGAGGGCATCATCCTGCTGAAAAGGCTGCAGATGACAAAGATACAGCAGATGAAAAGATGGAGGGTAAGTGAAACTGAAACCTTCCCTTTTAATTCAGTAAGAACGTTTTCTAAAAGTTGCAGCTTTAAAATTCTTGCTTGCTGTTGAAACGGACACTTCTCCACATCTAAAAATCAAACCACAGTTAGCGTGAAAGTTAAAAATGGCTTCGTTTTGATCAGATGCATATTATTAAATTTAAAGTTGAAATGTAAACAATTATATTCAAAAGCTTAATTTACCTGATTAGTTTGATTGTTGCTGCTGATTGATTGGCTGAGAGCTTCATTTTGGTTGTTTTAGAAGTTAACCTTAGCATTACTGTGGACGTTTCTGTGGCTGCTTATTTCGTTTTTCCTGATTTCTCTTTGCTTGTCATTTTATAATCTGACCTCGGTGCTTATTGTGTCTTTTTTAAAGGTGTAAAACACGGAGTAGATGTTTTTCTTTTTAAGTCACAACTCTTGATGCTCTTAGCGATCCGTTTCGGCTTGTTGGCCCGGTTACTTTCATATTCTGTTGTTTACTTTTGCCCTCTCTCTCTTCTCCGCCTTTATTCTTCTCTGCTGGACTCAAATCACAGTGATAAAAAAGCTGGTTGCAGGTATGAATTTCTGGCCTTTTCTTCTCTTGATTCTGTCAAACATTTTCTTCATTCATTTAGCAGCTTTTTTTTTTCCTAAACTGCTTAAAACAGTAACGCATCACTAAATAATGGGCCAGTCGTATGCTAATAAAAATTAAAAAAACATTATTCATTGTGGCCTCTAACATAGTTTGTTTCTCCAGCTGTTTTTACCAGTTTAAAGCTTGCATTTAAAGATTTGTGTTGAATAAATCCTTAATCCTTAAAGTGGAATACAAAGCTTCCTAACCCTCGTCTTTCCCTTCGAGCTTCCCCCTTTTTGTTTTCAAAACGAATCTGTTTCGTCTCCGTTCAGAGGGCCAGCTGGACCACGCCGTGCTGCTGCAGGTGATCAAGGAGCAGCAGGAGCAACAGAAGAGACTTCTTGACCAGCAGGAGAAACTACTGGCCGTCATCGAAGAGCAACACAAGGAAATCCACCAGAAACAACCTGCTGGTGGGTGGAAACGCCACACAGGGCACAAACTCTGCTGCTCGGGGTTATTTATCGCCAAAACTGACTTTATCGTTGTGATATCATTCAATCTAAATAGATTAATCACGATTAATCATCACCCTCTGCTACTTGAAGCAGTTTCAGACAAAACTGAAAGGAAGATAATTTGTTTCTTAAAGCTTCACAGTTAACTCTGCTCGGTTGGTTTGAAAGTACCGTATTTATTTGTGTAGAATGCAAACATTATAATTCAATCCATTATTGTTTGAGCTCGAAAATCATAAAAAATATTAAACCCTCATGTGGAATTGTACCACTAGGAGCAGCTCATCTGGTCCTGTTGAGCACACAGATGTGCATCTAACGTCTTCTTTTCATCTCTGCTGTTAACAAGAAAAAACTATTCTTTTTTCCGACTCCAAAATAAAACAACCAACTGTTGTTGTTGTTTATATGCTGAGCTATAAGTTATCCTCCACGACACAATATTTCAGCTATCTACAAGAAAATATAAACTTGTTGTGGTAGTAAGTTAGCAACAAATTGGTCAAATTGTACAGTACTGTTGGTTAAACTTTTCTCACTAAACATGCAGAAATACAATAATCCAGACCTTTTCTTCTAAGTTAACAAAACATTTTCAGTAACTTAACGATCAAAGGAGCACAGTTTATTTTACAATTTAAAGCTGCCTGATGCTTCATTTCTGTACGTTTAGAGCCCCTACATGGCATCACGCAGTCCAGATCCAGATCCAGAACCAAAGGAGTTCCCATCTTGCCCCAGATCTATTGTTCAATTTTAACAGAAAAATATTCTTTGAGGTTTTTTTCCCCGGTAATTAATTTGAAGCAGCACAGAAACACCCTGCGTTAAATAGTGCGTTGTTCCCGCCTGCAGGCTGGCAGCTTGTATTGTTTTACAAACTCAGACCCAACCGTGACTGAAGACGACGCCGTGGCCGTCGAGTTGAAGGAAACGAGTTTTATTTCATCAGTCTGGACGGACTCTTTGTGTTCATTCTGTCTGTGAAGATTTTCAAACCTACGTTCTCTGACCGAGACAAACCCCTCACTGGTCATTAAATCTTAGATTAAATAAATCTTAAATGATTTTTTTTGGTTTGTTTTTAATGTTTGTCACCAGCGTGGTTGACATAAAAATGCAGGACTACAGGGTTTTATAATACTATAGTTAACATGTAGAAAGAAAAAAGGACTAATTTTAAATTTGGCTGTAAATAACGAGTTGATTTGTGTGCATACTGTTAGTCAGAGCACACGTTTGATTAAAATGTAATCTGTGTTTTTGTTGTTTTTGTTACTTAAAGGAGCTGCTGAGGTCGAGGCAGAGAAAGGCATCCAGGAGGGTGGAGCAGCGAAGCTCAGAGAGTCTGGCCTGGCATCAGAGCAGAGAGGAGCCGGAGCTCCACAGGCTGCAGGAGACGAGGCTCACGCTGGGCCTCAGAATCGGGCTCCAGCTGGGGATACAGGGGCCGAGGTCGAGGAGGCCAAACCAGACGCTCCAGCACCTTACAAGGAAGATGACAATGCTGCACCTGGAGGAGAGTCTCAAAAGCAGAGCGAGCTGGGAGCGAGAGGGGTGCCTCTAGGAAAGAAACATACTGATGACCGCCCACCTGTGGCTCAAAATGATCAGGCTGAGCAAGTGAAAGTTGAAGAGAAAAGCATAGATAACGAAAAGGAAAATCATATAGAAAATCTAGAGAAAAAAATTAGCTCAAGACTGGAGAAGGAAAGGCTTGATGGGGCGATGAAGCTGGGCACAGGACAGAAGCTGGAAAAGGAAAAACTAGAGAAAGAAGAGCTGGAAAGGGAGAATGAGAAAAAGCTGGCCCTGCAAGAGCAGTCAGAGAGGGAAGAAAAGGAGAGGATAAGAAAAGAAGTTCTAATAAGGGTGGAGAAGGAGCGACTGGAGAGGGAGAAAAGAGAGGAGCGGGAGAAGGCGAAGCTTGCACAGGAGCTTCAGAGAGCAGACGGTGAAATAAATGAGCGAGCAAAGAATCTGCTGCAGGTGGAGGAGACTCAGGAGAGGCTGGCCGGGCTGCACGGGGCCGTGGAAGCTAAAATAACAGAAAAGGCTGCGCAGCGTGGAGAGGGAGGAGAGGGCAAGCCTTTGAAAAACGGAGGCCGAGACCTCAAAGAACAAGCCGCTGCTCAGGCGGACCCCGGAGAAGGGCTGGAAGATAATGGGGCCATCAAAGTGGAGCCCCGCCCCCAGAGCTCCAACGAGAAGGCGAGGGAGCAGGAAGACACGGATCTGAGGCGGAGGAGGAGGGCAGTGGGACCCAGAGACGCCGCGGGCCCTCTGGAGGACTCCGCGGAGCCACAAGGGGTTCCTGGGCTGGAGCCTCTGCTGGAGCTGGGGGGCTCAGACCTGCACGCTGCCCTGGAGCAGCAGCTGCTGGCCGCGGCTGTGGTGCACTCCAGACAGATGAAACAGGCCACAGAGGACGATGGAACAAAATAACAGACATCAGAAACACAGTTTTTATTTCACGGCCTGAAAGCACATCCTCCAAAAAAGCAGAACCTCCTCTTACTGTGGCCCAAGCTGCCTTACAGTCCTTATCCTCTCGATTGGGACCGACCGTTTGTTTTACTCCCAATAGAACCTACATTCATTACCAAAGTCTGTAAATATTAAGTTATTTTAGTCTAGTTTAAAGAGAATTAAATGGAAAGAGGCCACTGTGTAAATGTAAATACATGTATGCAAATTCTACTTATGGAAAGTTTTGACTGGAAAAGCTGTATTTAACGTTTGTGTCGATTGAATTACCGAGCAGTTAAGATTCAGGCGATCCCGAGTCGGTTTGAGTTTACTCTGGTTTGTTTTTTTTCCAATGGTTAAAAACCTTGAGATTTTTCTGGTGTAAATGTTGTCAATCTTTTCTTGTGTCACTGATCTATAAAACATAACGTAGGTGAAAGCTCTTCTTCACCGGTTATAGAGAACAGTTTAAGCTCAACCCATGAGGTACATAATGTAGCCTTACAGTCTTCTGAAATTAAGACCGTTTACTAAAACATTCCATTTTTATCTTGATTTCTTAGTGCCTTTCAGTCTACGAGCTGCAGAACGTTATTTAAAGTAAACAGTGTTTTTGTCTTACTTTGTGGTCTGCACTTGTTTGAAACATTTAAAATAGAGTATTTTGCAGTTTCATAATCAAAACGTCTGGAGATTCCAGCACCTCAACATCACCTTAACTTTGTACAAGAGAGTATTTTTGTATGTATTCATGCATTTTACTGGTAAGAATCAATAAAAGATCCACAAGAACTGTGACAGTTTTGTCTGTTTAAAATAATACAAAGACACAGAACATATGAAATACTATATTTTACAAAGTTGTCTGTCAAGAAACTGAAATGAACCTTCCAGCATTTTAAACAAGTTGAATCTTTTTTGTTTTTCTCTCTTCGGATCAGAAGAAAAAGGTTGGACCATTTGAATTCCTTTTGGGATTCATCTGGCCGTTCTCTTGGCCTGTAGAACGAGAAATGATTATAGATGAATATTTGTATGTTTATTTAAGACAAACATGAGATGTGACTCACGGCGGTCGTAAAGCAGGTTTTCAGCGCCTGGAACTCTTTGGAGCACAGGTCCTTCTTCAGCTCCTGTTTACTGGAGGTTGTTGCTGCAACACACTTTCCGTACACTGCTGCCTACAGCACAAAACAACTCCAATAAATACAAGAAGGCCATAAACAGGCATTTTTCTAATGCAATGTAGTTACTGTACAAAAATGATACAGAATGCTTCTGGGATTGTAAATTGAGTTTTGTTAATAGAACCTCAAGAGACTGATATTTGGGAAGCAAAACCACAAAAGTCCAGTAAACCAAATCAAGTATTTTGTATGACTAAACCTATCAGCTTGTATTTCTGTGACAACAAAGTAAATTTCTTCAAACTTCAATATCAACCAGTGACTATCTTATCTATTCCTTCACGATTACCTTCTTATTTAAAATTGTTTCGGTCACAAATGTGTTTTCTGAATGCTTACCTCATCTGCACACTGTGCAAAAAGTTCAGAGAAGAGTCTCATTTTGTCCCGGCTGCGAGTCCACACGTTTGACCCCGACATGATGATAACCAGGCATTAACACAAGTCCTGTTTGTTTTTTACATTAACATTAGACAAGAAAAGGTCTGTGCTGTTCATTGGTTTGGTAAATGCATCGACAACCCTAAATCGGTGTAAAAGAAATATAGATGTCATACAGAACAAATGGTATTCTTGTTAACCATGGAAAGCGCCATATTGACAACTTCGTCATTTAGAAAGCGTCCTGCAGGATATACCCAAAGGTGATTGGCTCATGTAGCCGTCACTGAAAGTAAGTGAACGAGGTGGAGAGATATTCTGAAATCCGATTTGCTGTTAGAAGTGAGCTAAACGCCAATCGAGTTCCACAGATGCTACTTTCTTCTTCATGATTGGCTAGATGTCAATTTAGGCCCCGCCCTTATCTAAGCAGGAAGATGAGTTACCCTCAGCTAGGATTTCTAAATCATGGCAACATTTATGGAACGATTAGCTTTTCTTCAGAAAGTAAGTGAATTTTTTAAAAGACAATGCTTCTCGGCAAAACAAAAGCCAGCGAAGAATTTGACAAACAGGGCATTATGTTGACGTGTCTTTGTATATTTGTTATATTCAAAGCTTGCTACTATTAGCCTGCTAGCTAACACAGCATTCCTATTCGTGTTATCCTGGAAATGTCAGGTTGTCTGATAAAGTTAAAAGTAATATTGTTAAAAAATAATAATGTCTGTATAAATAGTGACTCTATTTATCTCAATATTTATTCCAACGATTAAAGATTCCCACCCTCATGAAAGCTACAGCAGATGATGAAACGCCCTGTCCTGGCTACCTTTTCCAGGAGATTGGAAGTATCCTTGGTTGGCAGTGATTCCCTGGTATTTTCTGGAGTATCTTCAGTCTGTCAGTGCTGTGGTTTTATACATCTGACATACCTTTTGATAACTTGATTTGTCTCATTTCCTTGAACTGCTGGTCTAAAGCCAAATTAAAGTGACTGCAACAGTTTTTTCATAGACTTTGGTTTTGGTTACAACTTCAGTTTGATGAAGTTATAGAAAATAGATAATTTAGGCATGACGTCGACATGTTCATTGGGTCATTATGCTCTGAATTATTATGCCTTTTAACCATAAACACCTGTCAGAAATCTGCCAGGAGTCAACAGGTTATGGTCAGTGTTTGTTGGAATACCTTCTGGAAAGGCTACAAGTTGAGTCCTGTCATGTCAAACTGAAGGTAAGAACAACACAAAGGAAGCTGAGCCTGTGTGCTATTGTTCTGCTCTGAGTCTTTAAGGATTTTTATCTCCTGTGAGTCAGGTGCTGAAGATCTTTGTCCATCTCTGTGGTCATGGGTCAAATCATTTCCTTACAGAGCTCAGAAGGAATTCCACCTTCATCCAGCAAGCATCGAGTAAGACATTGTACCTTCATCTGCACCTCTCACTTATTACTCTGTGGCTGAATGGTAACCCGAATCTTAATGTGGTTTGTTCTCAGTTTACAGTGGCCCTCCTGATCCTGTCCATGGCACAGCACTTTACCAAAAAGTGAGGAATACAGCACAGGTAAGGTGTATGGGAAACTTATTGTCATCTCAGCTTTACATACTTGCGTACTAATTGATATTGTAGTGACTGCTAAGTTTTATTAAATGGTTTTGTTTACAGGAAGTGGCCCGGTTGCTTTTTTCAGATGCAGTTCTTAACAAAAGCATTGTGACTTCACACTGCATAGCACTCCCATCGATGGGTGAGTGTTGAAAATGGCAATATTTTTTATATTCTAAAACTTTAACTTGTTGAAAGCAATGGTGCCCAAAATATAAATATGTACAGTGTAAGCGGAGGGTTAAGGTGCTTTTTCTTGAGGTCCTGAAATTAAGGATTTTTATAAATGTGGGATTAGTGTTCATGAGGAAACCTTATTTTCATTAAGCTTTTTAAATTTAATTTATCTATTTGCATCTACATGAATCAGAATTTGCTTCAAAGGAAATAACATGTTAAAAAAACTCAACTAAATATAATATTCTAGACAAAGGTAAGTTAATAAGGGTGTTTGGAAGTTTGACCAAAATGAAACCTTTGTTAAAAATGTATTGTAGTCTCACCTAATGTTCTGTATATATTATGTGAATCTTGTGGCCTCTGATGGATTTCCATAAATTGCACACATCTTAAAAGGGCATCTCTGTGAATCTCTATGACATCATCATCATTCATCGTGTTTGAGTACAACCGGTTTGTTTGTTTTTGTCCAGGGACTGGGTCAACAAGTTCCCACAGGCCAGGGTTGCAGGGTTTTGGACACAGTTCCAGGAAGCAGGGGACCGGTGAGCGTCACGTAACGGCCATGAAGGAAATTGTTCCGTGTGTGACCTTCTTTACTTTCATGTCTGTACCTGTATCTCACAGCAGGGAGCGACTCTCTGTTGGACAAGATCCAGAAAGCTGCTGAGGTGGTTGCCAGTGCCGTTCTTCCCCCAACGGAGCACCAGGGCATCCGTCTCCATGACAACCATTACCGCGCAGTAATGGCACCGTCTGTACCCATAGAGGTTGCTGTGCCTGCCTGTGCCTATAACCTGCCAACTAGAAGATCCAAAGGTCAGACATTTATGTTGTCCTGGAAATCTGGGATTCCTGATCAGATTAAATCTCAGATAAACAGTTAAAAAATAAAAGTTTGCACAAAGAACAAGGAAAGGACACATTGATGGGTAATAGTGGAGTTAACACAAACTTTGAGTTTCTTTTGAGTTTCTCTTGGTGGCGTGCAACACACGTCTTCAGAGATTTATAGTTTTGTGTTTTATGTTTACTGCTTTGAGTAATGTTTTATCAGCTCTGCCTCTGTCTTCTATTAATAGCACTCTGTAAGTTAGGTTTTACAAACACAAAAATGTGTCGACTCATTGCAGCGACCCAGCGATGCCCGGGGCAGGTAGGGGGCGGCTGGGAGGAGACTGACAGCAACAACAGCTCCTCTCACAACTCTTCTCAAGAAATGGCCTCCAACAGCAGATCTGTGGGTAGCAAGTCAGCCGGGACAAGGAGCCAATCAGGAGCCAGCAGAGAGAGCAACGGGGATCTCTCAGAACGGTCAGTGGACACATTTACTAAAAACACTATCGTTAATCTAAAGAGAATATTGAAGTTGGATCATTTATTGAGACCCAAACTGAGAGTTTTAGCACTTTTTTCACCACTTTTTTTTTTGTTGAGGCTTACATCCTGGATTCTGAGGTCGGTACCAGTGAGACTCTCTAAGCCAGAATCAGTGTTAATATTCCACTGACCTCAATGAGACCTCATTAGATGCACTGAAAGATCCAGTTAGTAATCTGAATCTTTTACATTACTTTCAGCCAAGACTCCTTGCATGTAAGATGTGTGAGCTGGTAGAAAAGTCTCCGTCCTTCCTGTTCTGCAGGACAGAAGCCTTGCAGCTGGGTGACTATGGACAGGAGACAGCTCTCATCCATAAACTGACAGAGGGCTCCAGAGTTTTTCTGACCAGAGATGAGAGTCAACACTTCCTCAAAGAGTCAGTATATCTCTCTTTGGTTTTTGCTCATCTTTTGGGAATTGCAGCTCAGTTTGCGCGCCCTTTTTAATCTCCCAGGTGCTCCACTCTTAACTGTGAAGTTGTGGTGGAGCTGCTCTCCAACAAGCTCCAAGATCCTTTGTCCGCTGTTAAAATGGTAACGATGATAATGATGCTTTACTGCTAAGCTTTTCTTTATGGATTGAGTTGTTCCCGCTCTAATGTTGCTGCATTCTAACTTTGCAGCGGGCTATGTGTGCCGTTTCGTGCCTCATGACCTCCGACCTTCTCTCCCTGGAACAAATCTACGGAGCCACTCAACGCAGGCTTCGTCAGCTGAGCGAGGGGCCTCCGGGGCCTGGGCCAAACAAAGCCACCAAGGTAAGAGACGAAGTAAGACAACGCTGAGGACCGGTAACACAAAACCGCTCCAGATGAGGTAGCATATCTCCTTCTGACAGATCCTTCGACAGTTCGAGGCGCTCATGGGTGGATCTCAACATGCAGCCAGGCAGGATGCAGTGAACAGCAGCCATCAAGCAACAACTGATCAGTTTCTCACGACTGACGACTCAGAATCTTTTCAGTCGGAGCCCTCATCTGTAGGTGTCATTCAAGCACAAACTCATTCATCTTCTCCAGCTGATCCGGACCAGGCTTGGAGATGCTCAACAAAGAAGCTGATAAATGCTCCTGAAGAAGACCAACCCTTCATCAGTCAGCAAGAGTGGGATAAAAATCCAGTAGAGCTAGTCAGCACTGCGGACGTAAAATCACCCTCAGCAGATCCAGAGCTCTTCAGGGACAGAAGCAGCTCCTTGTCACCTGAACCTGAACCGTCCAGTCCCGGTAGACTGTCTCTGTTCAGGGGCATGGAGCTGATCACCAAGGGGAGGGTGGGTCATACGCACGATCGTTTAGGTGTGACAGAAACCGTTCAGAACTCAAACTCATCTGTGACTTCTGTTCAAACCGGTGAGGAAGTCGCCTCGAGT
>JAVKLF010000047.1:5667744-5683172 GCA_034783495.1 Millerichthys robustus
TGGATATGGGCACCAGTGACCCTGAAAGGAGGAAGCGGTAATGAATGGATGGACAGATTTTACTACATGTAGAAATTATGGACATGTAAACGCTTCTATGTCTTTATGATACTACTAGAGGGACACGGATCTATGAGATGGTATTTATTGCCCTTTTTTAAAAATTTTGACATGGATGCTTTGTTTCAGGCTCCTAACTGAGGCAGATGCAGGACACACTGAATTTATGGACGAGGTTTTCCAGAATGAGACCCGTTTCCCCGGTGGAGAGTGGAAGGCTGCTTCTGAGCCGTTCACTGATGTGGTGAGAGCAGCATGCAAATATTGTGCAGAGATGTTGCAAACGACACTAAACACAATCCAGATCATCCTGTCTCAGATAAACAGAAATATACACCTGGTTTTATGTACGAGTAGTAAATGGATCCTGAAATTCTGCCTTTTTTACGTTTGAAGAACACGAAAGCATGCAAAAATGTAGCTAAAAGTTTTATTTTGATGTTACGCAGAATGGAGAGAAGAGTCGGAACCCTGCAGAGTTTGACTGTCCTCCAGGTTGGACATGGCAGGACGACTGGACGGTGGATGTCAACAGAGCTGTGGACGATCAAGGTGCAAAATTCCCTGAACTGCTTAAACCTCAGTAGTATTTAGAGTATTATTAAACATTTTGCCCCCTAGTGAAGTAAATGCAGATGCTGTGGTTCTATACGTCTTCATCCAGACTTCAAACTGTCTCGTTGTCTCCGTGTCTAAAGGCTGGGAGTACGGAGTGACCATCCCGCCCGATGACCAGCCTCGGTCCTGGGTTCCTGCAGAGAAGGTGTACCATGTCCACCGCAGGAGGAGGCTGGTTCGACCCCGTAAGAGAGCTCCTGGAGGGGCAACAGTTGAGGTCGGCACAGACTCTTATTTTGTAATAAATATTGTTTCTTATAGAGTAATTCACCAAAATAGTCTTTTTGTTGTTGTTGTTGTTATTTTTCCTGTCACTGAATGCTTATTTTTTCTCACAGAGGAGAGATCGCGGTGACCCCGAGGGCTGGGAGTTCTCCTCTCTCATTGGCTGGAAGTTCCACAGAAACGAGCGTTCCTCAGACACGTTTCGTCGAAGGCGCTGGAGGAGGAAGATGGCGCCCGAAGATCGCCTGGGAGCATGTGCCATCTTCCAACTGGAGGGGGCGCTGGTGAGTAAAACCAAAGAAATCTGGATCTGCTTTCACAAAGCAGTCCGCCTTTTCTGGTTTGCAAATAGTCAGAATTCAGAGTCGAGCGGTTCTTGGTAGACGAGGAAGAAATGTCCGAGAAGCAGGAACTGACTGTGAGCTTACTGAGTCACTGAAGATTTACAAATATTTACCTAAGAGTTGAACACATCCACATTCCCAGCATCAGGTTTCTGTGGTCTGCAGGGTGTTGATACGGAGGAGAAGGAGAAGGACAAGGCTGAAGCCACAAAGTTGTTTGGGGCCAACACGCCCACAGTGTCCTGCTCTTTCGACAGTGAGTCCTACAAAAAAATGAGCGCAGATGGAATTTAATTTAGTTCAGTTTTAACCGTTTCTTCTTTTGTAGGATCATATGTGTTCCACCTTCGTGTGTACGTCTATCAGGCCAGGAACCTGAGGTCTATGGACAAAGATAGCTTTTCTGGTACGATTTTTACCTGGTTTACAAACTTGATTGTGAGCTTAGCTTGTTTTATACAGTTTTCAGTTGAATGACTTTTCGTTCGTTACAGATCCGTACGCACACGTCTCCTTCCTTCATCTTAGTAAGACAACAGAGAAGCTCAAAGCAACGCTGAACCCAACCTGGGACCAAACTCTGATTTTCAATGACATCGAGGTTTATGGAGACCCCCAGAACATTGCCAACTGTCCCCCCGAGGTGGTGCTGGAGTTCTACGACAGTGACCAAGTGGTAGGCTGCGAGAGATCCGAAGGAACAAATACAGACCAAAAACAATCGTTCTAAACATGTTTTTAGAATGCAATGATATTTCCCTGTAAGATCATCCCCTCAGCTTGTGAATGATATTCTTTATTTTCTTTTACAAGGAATGCATTCTGCTCTACTAAACACGTCAACGCCGTCTAAATTGAATTTTACACTTATTTTGTTACACCGCCTGGGAAAGGAAAATCCTATGTAGCATGTGATGATGTGTGCAGGGGAAGGATGAGATGCTCGGCCGCAGCGTTTGCAGCCCGTTGGTGAAACTGAATCCCGGTGTGGATGAGACGCCCAGGCTGCTGTGGCATCCCATCATCCAGAAAGGGCAGAAGGCTGGGGAGGCTCTGGTGGCTGCTGAACTCATTCTTAAAAACAAGGTTGGCTGGAAAAGTTGAAGGAAAATGTCACTTGTTTTTTTTTTTTTTTCTACATGAATTCTGAAACGCTTCACTGAAAAACGTCTTGTCCTAATATGTTTTAGTGTTTCTCATCATTTAGACACTGTTTTCGTGGTTGACTGGCTCTGTTTACACATAAGAATCAGCTTGAGGACACATTGGTGACAGCAGGTGGTGAGATTACATGGAAGGGGCTAACAAGTTTATTTAAAAAATCTGAGATACAAGAAACAAGCACTGAAAACAACTTCGTGTCACCATATGTTATTTGGGTACTCGTTGATATGTATCGATACGGAGTATTTCCTGAGTTAGAATGTAAACATTAAACAAAGACTTGGAAAAACACATTTCTTTTATTTAGAACAAGGCGGCGCTCTTTCCTTGTAGGCCTACAGCCCCTCTAACTGGAGCAAATTAAATATACAGCTTGATATAAATTGTTTAAACATTTTAAAATAAATAAAATGACAAGATTTTCTTTCAACATGTATAATATTCTAAAACGTGGAACCTTAACTGTAACACATCCAATGGAGTATCGATCCCAGTATCAATACTGGTGTTGGTATCGGTCCTGAATATCGGGGCGTTTTGTACGAGTACTTGGTTGAGATGGTCCCAAAACTGATGTCAATATTGAGACACCACTATATGTTACAATTTGACTCCCTTGGACTGAATACTTAAATAAATTGCTGCTACTCTAACCCATTGGGTGGAATAAGTGTGGACACCCAGGGGTGCCACCAATCTTATATTTCAGTATACTGGATGTCGTTTGAACTATTTTCAAATACAACATTATGAACCTCCTGAAATGTTTGTGTGGCTTTTAGTTTTGGTGTGCCACCCGAACATTTTCAGTGGACCCCATTTTGGCCCCTTTTTTTAATATTTGTAAAATTTTCTCTGGGTGCCCACGCCCTTCTGGGACAGTTTTGTCATATTAGGACTTCAGTGCATGCGTGCCGACGACGTTACTTTGAGAGCGCTGTAAGGTGTTGTTCTTGTGGGCACAATATATTCTTTCCTTTTATAATTTCTTTAAAAGTTTTAAACAAGTCTTTCTGTTTTTGTAGTCCGGTGAGTCCGATCTTCCCCTGCTACCATCAAAGAGAGCTGAGAACCTCTACATGGTTCCTCAGGGCATTCGGCCCGTGGTGCAGCTCACTGCTGTGGAGGTACAGGTCGACCCTACGCACCACCGACCCGATCTACGGCTCGCCTGTTCTGACCAGCTTTTCTGTGTGTGCGCATTTTTTTCCTCTTTTCTCCAGATTCTAGCGTGGGGTCTGAGGAACATGAAGCCGTTTCAGTTGGCCTCAGTTTCTTCCCCCAGCCTTGTGGTGGAGTGTGGGGGTCAGAGAGTGGAGTCGCCGGTCATCAAGAACATGAAAAAGAGCCCCAACTTCCCCAGCTCTGTCCTCTTCATCCAAGTGGTAATACGAGTTTAACAAGCTGATGGGTTTGTGGTGGAATTAATGTCCAAGAATGAGAAAAGTATTGGTACACCTGAAGAAATTAACCGGTCTAAAAGTGGTCAAAGGTCGTTTACACCGATGGGCCACATGAGCCTTATGGTGGCCCTCAAAGGGCCAGTTGTAACTAACTTTGACTTTTTGTGTTTAACTTCGACTAAAACCACAAAAAGTCACGTTCCTTGTCTCATTGCTACGAATGAGCACCGCTAACAAACAATAACTGAGCGCTATGTGGTGTTTCCTGTATAGAAACTGTTTTAATATATTCTAAATATGAAATGAATAAGACAGAAATACTAAAGTAAAAGTTTTACTCACTGTTGAGTTGTGGTGAGTAGCTGCCATCTTGAATTCTGAACCCTCCCACTTTCAAATGGGAAATAATGGTAATAATCAGGACGTTGCTCTTTCTGAATTGTTTTGAGCTTCTTCCTAAAAGTGTAACTTTGTCTTTACTCTCCACTCAGCTCCTGCCGAAGGATGAGATGTACACTCCTCCCATCGTGCTGAAGGTGATTGACCACCGTCCGTTCGGCAGGAAGCCGGTGGTAGGTCAGTGCACCATCTCGTCTCTGGAGGAGTTCAGATGCGACCCGTACATCGTCGTTTCAGAGGGAGCCAGGGCCTCCAAGAGTGAGTGTTGATCCTGAAAAATGGCTTGATACTAATTATTTTGCACTTGGAGAAAAAGAGATAAATGTTTCTGATATTGTTTTTACTGAACAGTGGCTCTGATGATGGCTTCACCTCCTAAAGATGTCTCTATTACCATTGAAGAGACGAGACCGCTGCTTGAAGCTCAGGTGCGTGGACTTCCTCTGTTCTCTAAAAATGAAATTCGACTCTGAAGTCAAATTAGATAAACTGTGTTGCTCTGGCTTACAGTTTTTGTACAGCATGTCAGCTGCTGTCAACAAAATGGCTTCCCTTGATTCCTACTTTGTATGTATGATTATTTGTTCAAGCTTTTCTAATCCACTAAAACCAATCACACCGATGACTGAGAATCAAGATTTTGAGCCTGTCACCGTATTATTAATCTTCCCGGGAGCCATCGCGATGAATGTGATTTGACTAAATTCATCTGGAACTGTTTTAATGAGCATGTGTAATCGTTTCAGTCATGGCGAGGGCGTAACATGTGAATTAGCAAAAAGTCCCCGGGCAGCAACCTCAACACGAATACTTTGCTCCTAAACCCTGTTTTCAATCGTGCGTCTAAAAAGACAAATGATAGATTTTTATGTGTAAAATGTGGGGCTTCTGCTAGCAGCATTTAATCTTAGCCTAGCATAAAGATGATTAATAAAAAAAATAAATAACACTATCACATAATTTTATTTTGTTTATTTTAATGGCTATTTGTGACTCATGCCATTAGAATTATTGCTCTTTCTAGTTTTCTTATAGCTATAACATTCACTTGGCAAGTTTGAAAAGTCAGCAGAGGAGGTGCCAGGCTGTTGTAGCTGTGTAGGGCTCTTCCACGCGCTACTGAGGCTCCAGCACGTTCTCAGCTCTACTGCTAATCCCACAAAGATGCATGTTCCTTACAAGTGTGGCACCATTTAAAAAGGAATTTAACAGGCTTTCCAACAGTTCATTCCAACATTTATGGTCAGGAAGCTTTGTTGCAACAAAGAAATAATCTACCAAACACAAAATTCTATACTTTTTGGGCCAAGTTTAGAAATGTCTGTAGTAAAATAAGTGCTGTGTTGCCATTGTTACGCCCTTGTTTCCAAAACCTGCCAATCACAAACTGCAGTCATTACTTCTAATTAGCCTTTATCTTCACAGCAACTTTCAGCTTCTCACAAACTGTCAAAAGAAAGAGCGATGTCTGTTCTTCGTTTGTCTCGATGTATTTATGTTCTGTGATTATAGTTGACTTTTTTCTGCTTCTTTGTTTTTTCTGTCACATCCCAATCGTCTCCAAAGCTTGCAGAGAAGGTGAGCGGAAACGACATAAAGGAGATTTTTGTTAAATGTTTTACCTCCGTAAAGATCAGAATGTAAAACGATGACATTTTCAGGAGAAAGAGACGGTTGATTGGTGGAGTAAATACTACGCTTCGGTCGGAGACCAGGAGAAATGTGGCCCTTACCTAAAGAAAGGCTACGACACCCTCAGAGTGAGCAGCCTTTATTTCTCCAAACAGCCTTTTTTTAATATTACTGATCCGTTTCCAGCTGAAGAACCTTCGTGGCTGCAGGTGATATGCATGTGAACTTACAGGTGTACGACAGCGAGCTGGAGGACGTCCCAGAATTCAGCGGGTTGACTGACTTCTGCAACACCTTCAAACTGCAGCGAGGCAAGAATGAGAACGGGGACGAGGATCCCTCCGTGGTCGGAGAGTTCAAGGTAGTTGGGCACCAATCACATCACGGTAAATTTGAACGTGACGTTAGAGAAATCACCAGAACGCCCTTGGTTTATGTTTCCCCTGCAGGGGGCGTTCAAGGTGTACCCCCTGCCGGATGACCCCAGTGTTGCTCCTCCACCCCGCCAGTTCAGAGAGCTGCCAGAAAGTGGACCTCAGGAGTGTCTCGTCAGGATTTACGTGATCCGGGGAATAGACCTGCAGCCTAAAGACAATAACGGCAAAGTAAACGTGAATCTGTATTATTAACAAAAACAAAAGGTGCTTATTTTACCGTCCACGACTCTGTTCACATTTTCTCCTTAGTGTGATCCATACATAAAACTATCAGTGGGAAGAAATTCAGTTGATGACCGAGACAATTACATACCCAACACTATCGACCCGGTGTTTGGAAGGTAAATCTTTTGACTGAATTTAAATCTGGTCATTGTATCCTGAATGTCTCGGTGCTGCTACGCTTCATTCTTCAAACCCTCCCCCGTGTTGTTTAGGATGTTTGAGATGACGTGCTTCCTGCCCCAGGACAAAGACCTGAAAATCTCCGTTTATGATTTTGATCTCTTGACTCGCGATGAGAAGGTCGGCGAGACGGTGATCGACCTGGAGAATCGCTTCCTGTCTCGATACAACGCCTACTGTGGCCTTCCACAAACCTACTGCGTGTGAGACAAACTTCTGGGAATTTTGTTGAAACGCTCAATAACAATTTATTTTAATCTCCTCGTTGTCGTTTCAGTTCTGGTATCAACCAGTGGAGGGATCAGCTGAAGCCGTCTCAGATCCTGGAGAACTTGGCTCGACTAAAAGGACTGTCCAAACCCAGGTCCGAAGACAACGGCACGTCCCTCTCTTTCAATGGGAAAGACTACACGCTGGCTCAGTTTGGTAAGACTTTAAATGGAAAAAACCAAACTAAATGTTCTATATTTCACTACACCACCAGTTCTATATAACCTGGGGGTAAAATGTTTTTATTTTATTTTAAAGAGAACAACAAAGACGTCCATGAACACTTGGGTCCTCCTCATGAGCGTCTCTGTCTGCACGTGCTCAGAACACAGAAGCTTGTCCCCGAACACGTGGAGACCAGGACACTTTACAGCACCTATCAGCCGAATATCTCTCAGGTTGGACATCACGAACTCGTTTGTCTTCATGTCGACTCAAACTCTCAGATTTTATGTGGAAAACTTATTTGTTTTAGGGAAGGCTTCAGATGTGGGTGGATGTTTTCCCTAAAAGCATCGGACTTCCCGGTCCTCCCTTTGACATCACACCACGCAAGCCTAAAAAGTAAACACTTGTCTCTTCTGCTCGAATCCCATTTGGATGACTCTGCGCTAACAAAGTGTCTGAACACAGGTACTTCCTGCGAATTGTCATCTGGAACACCACAGAAGTAACTCTGGATGAGACCAGCATCACAGGGGAAAACATGAGCGACATATACGTCAAAGGGTTGGCTTGTGTTTTTTTAACGCACTTGCATTTTTTTCCTCAGGTTCGTGAACAACCTTCGGCTACTACTGCATTAAATTGTAGCTGGTTTTGTGTTGGCTGATGTCGATTAGCTGTGGCAGCCACCTAAAATCTGACAAGTCATTAAGCAACTGAGCAGATTTTAATGAAACGTTCAGAACTTGTGAAACGCCTGGCCAACAAGAAGGTTTAACTAAACAAATATTAAGAGCCTCCCATTGGTCAGTTACTGCGTTATTTAACAAGTTGTTTACCCTGAACCGATGCAGTGAGGAACTTCTTATTTATTACAACCGTCCAAAGACATCCTGTTGTCGTGGAGAAGTTAATCTGTTCCAGAAGGGTCAAATTATTGGCATCAAGCAAAGGAGACTTCTGAGGAGGTTAGGAAATGTGCAAGGAAAGAGGTCATGTGGTCCGAGTCCAGACCGACCCTGTTCCAGAGCGAAGGGGGGCGTCGGTGTAAAAAGCGAGGTGGCTGAAGTGATGTGAAATCCAAACATTATTCAGTCAGTGGTTCATGAGATATTTTGCTAACAGAAACATGCCTTTCAGCAGTGGGCGATGAGTTCCTACTGGTTCTCTGTTGCAGCTGGATGCCCGGCATGGAGGAGGACAAGCAGAAGACAGATGTCCACTACAGGTCTTTGGATGGAGACGGGAACTTCAACTGGCGCTTCGTCTTCGGCTTCGACTTCCTGCCAGCCGAACAGCTCTGCCTGGTATCCAAAAAGGTAAGACTCGTTAGTTGAACCTACCGCAGAGTCACATTTAGGCAAACCTTTAAACCCATGGCCCGGGTTTGTTGAACGGATTCATCTGAAACCTGTTTGGGTTCAACAGGAACACTTTTGGAGTCTTGACAAAACCGAGTTCAGGATTCCGCCCAGGCTGATCGTTCAGATCTGGGACAACGACAAATTCTCACTGGATGATTACCTGGGTAAAAAGCTGCATCATTAGTGAGATTTCTGTCCATCATGTCTGAAAATCTGGGTTTAATGAGCTTTAATCCTCAGGTGTGGTGGAGCTGGATCTGCATAAACTGGTTCCTCCTTCCAAGACCCCAGAGAAGTGCTCTCTGAAGATGATGGACAATCAGGACGTGGACAGACCCAACAAGCTGGACAACTCCAAGTCTCTGTTTGCTCAGCAGTCCGTCAGAGGCTGGTGGCCGTGCTTCATCGAGAAGGAAGGGCAGAAGGTCCTGGGTGTAAGTATGAATACAAAATACACTCAAATCGTAGATTTAAAAAAAAAAAAAAAGGATTATTTGAACAAAGTTGAGGCTCGGTCAATAAAAATACAATAAGTTCAAATCTGTTGAGGTAAACAAACAAACAAAAAAAAGACAGAACGAATTTAATCTGATTATAAATTGATTTATAGAGCTGCAGTGTGAGTCAAACGCCTCAGGACACCCCCTCATTTTAGAGGCAAAAGAATGAAAACGAAATATCTGAACACCATAGCAAGTAATAATAATAATACATCAAACTTGTATAGCACTTTTTTGGACACTCAAAGATGCTTTCACACACGAGGAAAAATATAAAAATAAGAAAATGAAAAGTACTGGGGGGAGGTGGCCTTTAGGTTGTGTCCAGAACATGGCTGCCATCTTTAAAAGCTGCTATATTGGATCAAAGTCAAAAGTTTCCAAAGGTAAGGGGGACGCGCAGCATATCAAAGACCAGAATCATGGCAGAAATGGATCGCTGCAATCGGATGTGTGATATCGCTTTGGTTGTTTTTAACTGTGCAATTTGATCTGCGGCTACTTTTAAACATTACCAAAGAGATTGTGCTCATTTGGCTGAAGCAGCTCATTGATGCCGTCTTGTTTCGTAGGGGAAGGTGGAGATGAGTCTGGAGATTGTGAGCGAAGCCGAGGCAGATGAGAGACCCGCGGGAAAAGGAAGAGACGAACCCAACATGAACCCAAAACTGAACCCTCCCAAGTACGAGACCAAACTAACCCAGACCAGAGACTCTCTGTAATCAAAATATATAAATGTATATCTTCTAACCTCTTTCCTGATGGTTTCTGTTTCATTCTAAAAACCATCAGCCGCCCAGAAACATCCTTCTTTTGGTTCACAAACCCATGCAAGACCATGAAGTTCATCGTGTGGAGAAGGTTTAAGTGGGTCTTCATTGGACTCGTCATCCTCACCATCCTGCTCCTCTTCATCGCCATCCTGCTGTACTCTTTACCGGTAAGATCAGAAGGGAACAAAACCACTAAACGTGCGTTAAAAGCTCAGAAATCTGTCGGCTTTCTACTTATAAGAAGTAAATTTGAAGCTGTTTACTTCAGCGGTTTAATCTGGACAACAGAGCTGCAGCAACTTGAACTTTTGTTTTTCAGAACTACATCTCGATGAAGATCGTGAAGCCCCTCCAGTAACGGAAGCAGACATTTCTGCAGCTTCAACTTTTAGGGGAATCTTTTATTTTTCTAACTGCGCGGTTGTAATTAGGGGCGTTCATAAATTTGCACTATAACACAAAAGTTCTTTTCTACACAATTTCACTGTGACCAACTCGTGAGACGTGGACATCTGGGTCGAGTGTAAACCACAGAACTCAACCTCAACGCTGCAGACTTGGAAAAGGGTTTTCAGTCGCTTTGTGGAAGAAGGTGTAAGTTCAGTCTTCGGTGGGTTTTAGTTTGGATAGGATGTTTTCTATTTGTGCACACTGACATTTGTGTTGTTTAAAGTGTTTTTTATTGTGGCTCATAATAAATTGTATCACATGGTGGGTTTCTACCCTTATTCATATGACAAATGAAACTAGTGGAAAAGTTGAATCTGGTAAGTCTTTTAAGTGTTTTAAATCTGATTAAAATATAAAAATAAAGAGAAATCTGAACTGGTTTTGAATTATTTCTCTTCTCCACAGACAGTCGGTGTTTAAAGTGCAGAATCTGCAGCTTTTGAGCTCAAACAGAAAACACAAATATGCATTTTAAACATTTAATATGAACGTACAGCACAACTTCAGCTATATACACTTTAAGGTTAAAGTCTTGGTACGTGTCTTTAAACGTGACATTTAATGACCAACAAAAACACAATTTAAAGGTGCAAAATGTAAAATCTGAAGCAGCAGTACTCTTGATCCTAAATATGTAAATGACAAACAAAAAGAAAGATCTGCATTAAAGTACAAAACTGATTCACTAGTAAAGTGTAATAAATGCTTTCAGACACTGAAATATGAAAAGCAGAAAAGCTTTTAGTTGGTAAAGGTTCAGCTTTAAGCAGTTTGATATGTTTACCATAAACATGGATGTGCTTTTTATCAAATAAAAATTACATTAGCTACAGATTCTTAAAACTAAAAGAGCAACTTATTTCAGTCTACCGCAGCGATCCACAAGAGAAATCTCTGAAACATGACCCAACCTGGGTTCTTACAGTTTCTTTTTTTTAGTTTATCATTCAGAGTCTGTACAGAGCTTCGGTGCTTTTTTTTTTTTTTGTTCTCCTTTTGCACAAAACAAATGTATTCGTTCCTTTTCATCCCTTATTGGCTTTACGGTGTATCTTATAAGAACAAACCCACTGCTGTATGAGAGATGCGTTGAATTTTAACGTTTGGGTTTGTGTCGTTTTAACAAAACAAATTCAATGTAAACGTGTCAAACTAAGCTGAACTGGTTATCAGAATTTTCTCTGACTCCAAGATGCAAAACTACTAATGTATCTATATTTTATTTCGTGTTTTTAAGGCTGTAGGAACACAGCACAGTACGATGAGTCACTCTAAGACGTGAACCGGCTTCATGACACTACAATCTCACTAAGCCCCGGATCAAGAAACTGAACAACTTCTCTTTATGATTATTTCTATGCCAAGCCAGTATTTGCTTTATCATTTACGTCACGGATTATAGAACCTTTACGGTTATTCTGTAAATATGTTAATTAACAGTGTCAAATCTTTCTGCTACAGTAAATTCACCTTTTAAAATGGAACGACCGTCATTGGCCCGGTTTCTCTTAACGGCATTTCTTCTGCTGATTGGCTACTGGGTTTATTCTTCCTCTGAGCTGTGACGCCTGCAGTGCTGCCTCAGAAGATCCTCCACCTCTCCCCTCCGGGCCAGGCTGTTGGCTTTCCCTTGGAAACGCCCACCCTTCCCCGCCCCCTTCCCCTGCAGCAGGTCTAAAACCCTGGAGAGCAGAGACACGTGCAGCACAGCTAATAAACCGTTGAGCTTTCCGTGTGAGGGCTAACGAAATGTGCGGTCGGGTCTCTTACCGTGGTCCCAGTTCAGACACTGGTCCAGTGGGTCCAGCAAGGAGAAACAAACCAGGTCCCTTTTCCTCTCCAACAGTCAGGAAAACCAAAGTTTCCTGATGACAAACAGAATAAAGGTTTGAGGAAAGAAATTACAAGCAAGTGCTAAAAGCGCAGGTCAGCAGCCTCACCTCGTTGCTGATTTCATTGGCAATGATATTCATGAACTCATTGTCACCCTCTTTTCTGTAGGGAAAAGAAAAACATCACCGCCTGTGTGAAGCACGTCCACCGGTGCCCCAGTGTTTCAGCACTGGTTTACATGAAAACAGCCACTGGGCCCCAGAACAAACTCGTACTTGTGTAAACTGAAGAAGTTCCCTCTCTCGGGATCGTTTTTAAAGTTCTGAGCCGTCAGGACGGCCGTATCACGAAGCAGGCTCAGATTAGTCTGGAAACAGTTTTACAATGCAGAGACACTCAGTGCGACGTATTTAGTTGAATCTTCAAGAAACAAATTACAAAAAAAAACTCTGACCTTCTGTAGCAGCTTAACAGACTTCTGCAACTTGTCAACGGCCTCGACATGTTCGTCTGGTCCCGTCCTGTTGAACCAAGATTATTTCATTTTGTTAATTCATCTCTAAATGTTTTTTTACTGATGACGTCAGGACGACGTGTGGTCTGGATTGGACTTACTTGAGAAGCAAAACCAGAGAACGCTCTGTGCTGTAGCTCCTCTCCGCATACTTCAGTACTCTGTTTCCTGCCAGGAAGATTAGGTTGGTTTTGTTTTTCTTTCCTTTCTCAGTTCCAAGAAGTTTAATAACCTAAAAATGTTGAAATCGAGCAAACAAAAAAAAAAACTATTTAATTAAAAGCCTAGCCTTCCTTGAAAGAATGCAAATCACCCGTCGCCTTTCATGCAAGGGTTTAAAACTAAGCTCTGATGCTGAGAGGATGTAGCAATTACTACTTTAGTCAAACCGTGAAAATGATGCGTTAGCGTTAGCGCTCTAAGTCTGGGTTACTCCCACAACAGAGCAGAGCTCAATATCAGTTGAACTGACTTTCTGAAAAGAATTAATCTGTCCACTGAGTCATGAGAT
Organism: Millerichthys robustus; assembly: GCA_034783495.1. NCBI lineage: Eukaryota > Metazoa > Chordata > Actinopteri > Cyprinodontiformes > Rivulidae > Millerichthys > Millerichthys robustus. Next base: position 5,680,812 of record JAVKLF010000047.1, read on the forward strand.
CTGAGGTACAGATGGCGATGGGCAAATAGTTTGTTTGGAAAAACTAATCTTCAGTACTAAAAGCTTTCCAACACTTTGGTGCCGTGTTGTGGCTGAAAGTATGAGCAGCAGCTTGGAAAGCTTTTGGAAACTCTGGAAACATTTCTGTTGGATATCAGTCTTTGGGCTGCTTAGAAGCAAGTAATAGTTTGATGAATAAACTTTAAAAGTTGTCACTGCATGATGCCCCTTTGCTTGTGAGTTCCCAACATTCATAAACACAGATTACAAAATAAATAATAATTAAAAAAATCATAATTCACAACCCAGTTTGGAATGGCAGTTCTCTTCCTGCATGACTTAACATATTCAACCAGTTTGTTCACTGGAACATCATATTGTGTCTTAGGTACATATAGTGACTATAGCAAATATAATATATAGTAGCATAGTATATATGTAATATAATCTGCCACCAGAACACACCACAAATCCAAACGATGATTTACTTCCTCGTGAACCTTTGAATCAGGGACCAAAGCAGTGACGTAACTTGGGCACTTTGGACATCATTGATCATGTGACTTTTGCCAATTGAATCAAACTCCCACACAGAGCACCTGAAACACTGTGGGGTTTTTTTTTTCCCTCGATACATCCACTGGAGCTTCAGCTTCAAACAGCCCATCACTTGCTACAGACTAAAACACCCTTTTGACTATAATAAAGTCATCTGAGATGCACCGGAGATACAAATAAAGAAATACGGACTTTGTTTACTGTTCCTTTAAGGATCTGAAAACTACGTGCTTGTTTATGAGTGTTAATATTTACCTGTAAGTGGCTGAGGTTAGACACGTGGGTACCACAACACATGTTGGCATCAACGCCTTCAATATCAATAATTCGAACCGGTCCTGCATGGTCCTCTGGCAGTCCGCGACTCCTCACCTGGTTCACACAAACACATTCAACTCCACTATTGTAACACATAACCTACATATACATGTGTGTGTGTAATCAGATTTAAATAATTCTAAATAATACCAGAATAAATATGGGAATTATATCAACACAAGACATGTAGGAGCTTTTAGGTTTACGCACCTTTTCCACAGCCGGGTCATCTATAGAAAGGAGTTTAACATTAACGGGCACGTGAGCTCTGATCTTCTCATTTACGGCTTCTTCCAGTTCCTGAAGCTGTGCTGGTTTTACAGATGGAGTGTCCAGCTCAATTGTGCTCCTCTGACGGGCCAAATCCCTGAAAGGGGTGAAACAAAGATCAGGTAAATGCTCAAGTCTTGACGATTACAGGGAAAAAGATCTGTGTGCTAATGTACCAGGATGTGGTCTTGTATCCAAACATTGTGTCTGCCAAAGCTGTGATCAAATGCTGACCTAAGAGACAAAAAAAAATGTTTATGCTGTAGGATGAAGAAAGTGAACTCCGTAATGAATGTGTTATTCTTACCTGAGTGTTGCTGCATATGATCAAACCTCCTCTCCCAGTCCACCTTCACGTGCACCTCCTGACCCACCTCCAGAGGTGAGGTCACAAAGTGCAAAGCATCCGGTCCTTGTCTTGTCACTCTCAGGACTGGAACCTCTCCAATCAGCCCATGGTCATCTGGCTGTGGGGACAGGACAGAAAACACTGTACACTGGTGGTATGTCCTCTCAGGTGGGACACGGAGGATGAAGAACATGCTTACCTGACCTCCTCCTTCAGGAAATAAGATCGTATCTTTGAGCTTCACGTTGAAGCCATTGAGAGTTTCTTTCTTTCCATTCACTTCTTGTTTCAATTCCGCAGGGCAGCAGGAAACAACAGAAGTGATGAACTGGAAAAGGAAATAAAATGAAATGGAACTTGACTTTAATCAGCAAATTTATTGTAATAAAATGAGCAAAACAGTGTAAAAATGTATATCACGTTGGCTATGTATACACACAACTTAAAGCTTTTTAAAAACAGAAGTTTAAGAATCATAACTTCGTTAGCTTGAGAGCTAGCTATAGTTAGCTATTACAAAGTTTAGCTGCCCTGCTAATCACGTTCGCGAGAAAATGTCAGTAATATTCCTGTGAGGTTTTTATCACATTCCATTTAAAAGAGTTATACCTCCTTCATATAACAGTTTCGCTGACACTGAAAAGCCATTTGAGGCTGTTTTTGAGAGGAAACCGCAGCTACTAAAACACCGACTCCCAAGTGTCACTTTTGGACGGGTCGCAATATGATCCAAACATAACAGCTTCGACTTCTTATTTCTTCTTTACTTCCTTTTACTATAAGCTGGAGCTAACACAAAAAAATATGTTGAAATTAAATAAAGTGTATTGATATGTAAAATCTGTTTTGACTACAAGTATAAGTAA
>JAVKLF010000047.1:5810095-5821602 GCA_034783495.1 Millerichthys robustus
CTGACCCTAACCCTGACCCCTGACCCTAAACCTAACCTCACAGGTCCATACCTGACCCTAACCCTGACCTAAACTTAAGTATCGTACGGTGTCTAAAAATGTCCACACATGGGTAGTAAAACATGCCCGCACTCACACACATAAACACACACATGTTGGTTCTTCTGTCCTCATGGGGACTTTGAATTGACTTCCATTCATTTACCAAACATTTCTACAACAAAGACAGGTCAGGTAATCTGTTCAAACAAAACTGAGGAGGCAGATTTCAGATTTAGACAAATTCTCAGAGCAGTTTTTGGCACTTGTGGATCAGGTATTGTAACAACAGTGTTCTGTTGTTTTGCTTCCAGGGCCAAATTCTTCAGACTTTGAAAAAGTCGGTTTGGCCCAGAAAGCACTGTGGATGTGACTGCACGTATGTGCAAATTATCCTTCAGGGTGTTAACCTTGTTAAGGCTGCACCGTAGGGTGGTATCTGAGCAGGAAGACACGTACGGACACACGACAGCATTGACACCGTCTGGATCCCCTGAATCAGTCGTACCCTTCTGCTCCTCCTTTGTAAGGAGTAGGAACGATGCGTCTCTCTGCAGGCAGCTGCCATCACTTATGCCCTCTGGTACCTGTTCTAGATGTGTCTGCTCCTTGCAAATCAAACTATTTACACACACGTCCCTGGTTCTGTCTCGCTTATGGATCAATTTTCACCATAATCAGACCAGTAGGTGCAAAACAACACACTGTACAGACATTTTGTTGCAAGATCGTGTTTACTTTTTAACCTTTTATTTAGTATAAAATCTAAATCTGGGCTTTCTGATCTTCTCTAACATCGTTTCATTGTTTTCTGTGCGCACCTGCAGGACTATTCCAATGCTCTGAGAGTCACAGTCACAGGTCAAGCCACTCTGAAGCTCATCACAGATAAACCAACCATCAAGATGGACAATCAGACCCTCAATGTACGTGACCGTAATGACACAACGGATTACAATTGTTATACTGCTTTAATTGAACTGTCTGTCATGTTTCTGTTACAGTTCACAGTAGTAATAGAACCAGAACAGGAGGTGGAGACCCCCTATGAGCTTCCCCTTTGGATCATCATATCTTCGGCCGTGGCAGGAATCGTGCTGCTGGGGATCATCATTCTGATCATGTGGAAGGTGAGACCACTCCGCTCTGATCACACACCCAGAAATGTTTCAACTGACATGTCTCCACATATTCTCATAGCAACGTCTTCTCCAGATGACATTCGTTTGACTGATTCTAAAATCTCCGTACTGAGTCTAACCTGACATCCCCCACCCCTGGTGTACCCTCTTATTCGTCCTCCTCCTCCACCCCCCACAGTGTGGCTTCTTCCAGAGGGCTAGCAGGAGGGAAATGTATGAAGCCAAGGCCCAGAAAGCCGAGATGAAGATCCAGCCCTCTGAGACAGAGAGGCTAACGGAGGACTACTAAGGCTCCCGTGTGTTTCCTGTCAGCACACACCAATGGGGATTTGGGGTAAATTAAAATCCTAACAAACTTGGGGCGGGACTCAGCTTAACACTTTGTTTTCTGTCTCCTCAGCTTCTTCTAATTAATCTGACTAACATTTCTTCTGATTTTCTTTCAGGCAAATACTGTAGATTGTGCTTCTTATAATTCCTCTCCTACAACCCTAATAACCCAAAATGTTGAAAGTTCTGGAAAAAAGTTCATAAAATTCATAAACTATATTTTTATTCACAGTGGAACAAAGTAGATATGTGTCAAATGTTTGAACTAAGAAATAGAACTGTTTGGGAAGATGTAGGTCATTTTTAATTTGACTAAAAATAAGACATTACCATCCAAAAACTCCAACTGTTCTCCTCGGTTCCTGAATGTTTACAGATTGTTTTTAAAAGAAGGGAGAAGGAAAAATGTCTTTGCCAACATTTTTTGGGAGCTGTTGCTGCCATAAAACTCAAAATGACACCGTTTCCTAATAATATTTTGACTTTTGTTTAAACATTTATACAGCGTCTACAGGGTGAGTCAAAAGTCTCAGGACATTCTTTCCCTTCAGAAAGAAAAGGGGAGATGACATATCTGAATAACCCAGCAAGTAATGGTTGAAGGGGCCAATCCTTTAGGCCAAGTCCAGAACGTGGCCGCCAAGTTGGATCAAGGGCAAGTTTTTCCAAAGAGAGTTCCCCTCGCCCGTTACTTGCTGGGGTATTCAGATAAGTCATTTTCCCTTAAAATAAAATGGTGTCCTGTGACTTCTGACTCATCCCATGTTCCTTTAGGATTTAAATACAGGCTTCTGGTGTATTTAAATCTCTTATTCTTATTTACACCAACTTTTGGGTTGTATTTTTTGTCTCACTTTCATCTTGTTTTTCTCCGCTCTGCTTAGTATGTTGTCATGGATTGGACTATAGTCTGATTTTTCACCGCTCTGTAACTCTAAATCTCCTCTGTCATGAATACATTCCTCCTTGTGCTTCGGCTTTCCGTACAGTCAACTTGCACTTTCCGTTTCCCCGCCAGCTTGGATTCTTCAAGCGATCCGTCTACTACCGGATAATGCCAAAGTACCGCGGGGTGAAGATTCGCAGGGATGAGCGCTACCAGTTCAATCTGGGATTTCAGCCCGAGGAGCCACAGAAAAAGTACTGGATTACCAGCTGGACGGAGATGCAGCGTTGCTACTACTGATGCCTTTGCTTTGAACCCTGAACGACTCACTGATACAGGGGCCAAACAAAGAACACGGGACCCTCACTGAGCCACAAGGACCTGCAGGACACATGGACCAACTGCAAAGACCGCTTTTAGTTGGTTGTTTTTTTTAGTAGACTTCCTCAACTTTTTCTGTGCAATACACTAAACAATTTGTTTGAGAGATTGTAATTTCTTTTTTACTTTTATGTTTGTTGCAGTGTTGTACATTGCAACTCCAGGTTTGTTTATTTGTTTTAGGTGTTAATGTATTAAATGTGTTTTTATGTACAGATTTTAAATGTCTGTTTTCCCCTGTTGTTCAGAATTGAAGCTGGCAGAAAGCTTCATCATCTTAACTTTGTTGCAACAATCTCTATCCTGAACAGCAGGGTGGTGACGGTGGAAAAGAACAACTTTCTTTCAACAGGAAGAAACCTCCAGCAGAACCAGGTTCAGGATGGGCGGCCATCTTCCTTGACCAGCTGAGGTTAGAGAGGACCAGTTCAATGTTGGCATTTTTAAAGTTGAACAAGCCTTACTGTATTTTTCCCCTTTATAGCATCAGGCTTTTAGTTTTCAAATACAGAATCTGCTTATTTTTGTGTCAAACATTCAATCATTTCCACAGCAGGGTTCATCCAAGCGACTGCTCCGTGTTTGTGTGTTGAGCTAGTCATAAAAGCAAGCTTAATTTTATTTATTATACCGTCTTGAGCTAATGAAATGAATGAAAACCATTTTATGAGCATGTCATATGGAGTCGAAAAACTGGAATAATTCTGTCTTTCTATGAAACGATCCCAAATAAATGGGTATGAATGAAACAAAGTTAATTTGACTCTGAATGAAAGTTTGCGTTTAGTTTTTAAGAAGACGGGTAGCCAACACTAGAATTGTGCAGAAGCTCTGTGAGGTGGACCTGCAGAACCAAAGACAGACTGAACTATTAGAACAGAGTATTGTGTTTCAAATCCAGTCCCTGTTACCGGATCAGCTCCAAGGGACTCAGTTCTGTGAGGCTTCACTGACTTTAAGTGGAAGGGATGAAACAAAGGCACAATGATGGGTTTCACGTTTGGATCGTGCAGCTTTCGTGTAATTAAAACGGGTTTTAACCAAAGTTCTTTCGAACATAGAGGCAGAATTTTTTTATCTTTATTGCAGAGGACTCAGTGGTTTAAAAAAAAAAGTTTGCACTGCTTTACATTTATTTCACTCATTTATTCCCTTAACATTTAAATATAAATAAATTACAAAACTGGCATGTTTCTTTGCATAGGCAAACAATAATTTCAGTTTAACAGTATTTCAAACTGCAAAAAAAGCAAATTAAAAAAAGTCAATTCACATCAAAATACAACTTTTATTCAGAGTTTCTGTTGAAAAAAGAATCTATAAGTCAGTTATATACTTTGCATCAGACACTCGAGGGAATTATTTGTATTTTTTTTTACAGTTATCACCTTTCATTGGTCATGTTTAGGCATTTTAATACACTGAGGTTTAAAATCTAATATCTTCTTTATATCATTAAATGGATACAAGACTTTGATCAAGCCAGTTTTTTTCATTTTAGGTGTTTGCACTGAAAGCTTGAAGACAGTGCACTGTATAGAAAATGATTTATTAAACTCAAACGATTAAATTATTTTAAATAATATTAAATGATTTGATAGTTTATGTTGAGCTTCGATACCAAATGATTCGTTTGGGCAAAACTGACCTAGCTCCGAGTGTAAATGTCACATATTGTACGTTTTTTGGGCAAATGGTAAAAACTTTTAATATAATAAAAACTAAAATTAGATTGACCAACTCACCGAGCCTTTTGAACACATTTTTTACATGATCCGTTTGAAAATAAAGTGGGTTACAGAACATTTTGGGCTAAAACACAGCATCACATTTTCCTCCTTTAAAAACTAATAATCTGCAAACATATTTCAGTATAAAAGCCATTTTTTAGAGGTTTCATTAAAATTGGAATATGTTGCATTGTCTTTTTTAAATTGCACTAATTTACACACCAACATATTATGGGATTTCTTCATCGTGAAGACTTACATTTCATAAGTCAAAACTGTCAAAATAAAGTAAAAAAAAAAAGGAAAACTGATTAAACTGAGAAAAGTTCAGGAGGTACTGTATTAAGATGTAATGAAGTACATCTAATGTTTAGTTCACAGTAAGGCAGGATATACATTTGTCTTTTTATCCAGCACGTTTAGTCTTTTTGCCTGAGTTCCAACGTGGATGAGGACCTTTCAGGCCTTTTTGATTTCCTGTACTTATGGGCAAGTAAGATGGTGGCCACCAAGAGGACCAGGCCAAGGACCAGCAGGATCCACTGACCAGCTACAGCAGAGGAGCTTTCCACACTCATTCCCAGGAAGTCCACCTTTTTAGTTTCCTCTGTAGGATCTGGAAGACACAGAAATTCTTACATCACTGAGCTGCAACGCCGCTCAACAGGTAGACGTGTATGAGCCTGACAAGTTTTGTTTGGTTGTAGAATTGGAAAAAAAAGGAATTTTAAATTCCTTAAGGCAAAAGTTCAGACGGTTTCAAGAGGGGTTTTGTGAAAACATTATCTTACTTTTTTAAATCCTGAATTTGGACCAAATAAGTTTATATCTGACTGTATTAATGAGCTAACAGCTGATCTGAGCCGAGATAAGACCAGTGAACTGTTGTTGCATTAAAATACCACCATAATGAATCATGTGAAACATTTTTCGATGGTAAAAAATGTAATTACCTTAAGCTGGAAAACCCAGCTTCAGAGCTGATTAACTAAAAGTTAAAACAAGTCACCTGAGGAGCTTTAAGCTCTCGGTGGAGTTTTTCAGTAATTAAGTCAAAGCACTGGATCTTCCAGTCAGAGCACAAGAACAGTCTGAAACTTTAAATAAATTATTTATTTGTGAGTCAAAATGACGTGACCTCTTCCCCAGTCACTGTAGAGCAGTGATTATCAATAATTATTTTCAATATCAAGCCATTTTTGTAAACCTCTGTATTCCCATAAAGTTACCGTTGCATAACATAACATTATGGGTATTTACAAGTACAAATGGTTGCAGAAGCAGCTCGCTGTAACACTTCTGGTGTAGCCTAAGGGTCACTTCCTGCAGGAAAAGCTTGTTTTTTCTTGCTTGATTAATTGTGTGGCGTAAAAGTAATGTTTATACAACAATGGTCACAAAAACTTATCCAATTTTTGAGACTGGGGTTGTTTTAAGACTGCATCAGTCCACTTTAGGATTGGCTCTGCTTAGACTAGCCATTGACTCATCAGTTCAGTATTATATTTCTTCAGTTATTCAGTTGTAAGATCTGTATACAACCAGTTTGATATGAATTATAATTTCTACTGAATCAAATTTAAAAAGCTCTGAATTGCTTCAACAGTGAAAGAATAGTTTATTTAGCAAAACTTCTAGAAAAAAAAATCATTTGTAGCAGAAACCCAGATACTATATAGTCAATGTATATAAAATCAATAAACAATGTCCCCTACTGTGGTTAAAATGCAACAAATGCTTCAATTATGACCCTTCATCTTCAGAAAGTCATCTTATCACGGACAAAAGAAATATTGTAGCTGTGCATGCGATTGTGTGCATTTTACGTTTAACATTTACTTGCTAAAAATAATTAGCTTGCATCATAAAAAATGAACAAAAATTTTAAAAACAGAAGAAAATTGGCCGATAAGTTTTGTCTCCACCTTTTCTACAAAGTATAAGGATGACATAAATGTGGTACCAACTGATGTGATCTCTGTCAAATTCTCTTTTTTTGCACTATTTCTCATGCTTGTTATTGGAAACAACAAAAATATCTGTGGGGGAAAATAAATAAAAACCTATTGCTTTATAGCTTTATGGATTTTCTCCATAGTTCTAAAAAGTTTTCTTTCCACCAACAGATGGTGCATTTTGACACCATCTTTTAGAACGACATGTCTGCACTTCCATACGTTTAGCTCCGGCTGTCCTTGCAGAAAATGCAGCTACAAAACATTTAAACAGACATGCATTTATTCCTGTATCTATGCTCATTCAGCCAATCTAACACTTGTGTTCTCTTCATCCCCGTATCACTTTCCAGCTCTTCATACATCCTGTCAGCAGGAGCTCATCAGGAAATCAAAAGGGTGGATGATTTCACAATAAGCTAAAGCAGAAAATGAAAAGCAGATGAATCTGGGAAGAAATTCCACAACAATTTGCTTCCAACAACTTTGAACTTCCTGAAAATGCATGTGGTCTGTGGTCGTAACGAAGTGTGTGAGTGCGTGCTGGACATACGCACATGTTTGGTTGGACGTGTAAGGTCTCCAGTCATACTCGGGCCACCCACGAACATCATTGTTCTTGTTGTTCTCCGTCTCCAGCCAGTCGATGAGAGGTTTGAAATAGTCCATGAGGGGCTGGGCACTCATCTTGGACTGACCGGTGATCAGAGCCATGGCTTCCGGCCAAGGCTTGCTGTTACCGAACTTCATCACATCGCTGCAAACAGCAATGCAATCAAGGATACGTTGTGCAGTTTAATAAAAGCGTTTTTTATGGTTTTTAACAGAATTCTGTGCGTACTAACCCCAGCAGCTTCCCAGCTGCTTCGGATCGGTAGATATCACATGTGTGCAGAGGCCCGACGTGATTAGCAGCATCACAAAGAGCCTTGTGGAACTGAAACTGGATGACAAAGCTAACAAAATACCTGAAAACAATAACAAATGTTTTAAGTCTTTGCTTACCTTCAATGGAAAATTATTGTTAAAAAAAGATACATTTAAAACAGCTTCAACTAGAAAGTTTCTGAAGAAATCTTGAACCGTGCCGATGGATCTGCTGCCCACTAGGTTTTCAGTAAAGTCCATTCACTAGTTTTTAGTCCTGATTTTGTCTTCATGTTAACTTAACTGAACAGGATACTAACGGGGTGCGTCTCGTCACCCTCAAACATTTTAAGCCAGGTGACATCAGGTAAGAACATGACATGGTGTGCTCCTCACCACGTTTATCTCACCGGTGCTCCCTTCTAACGTTGTCTAATTTGTTTTGCAAAGTCGTGCAGGTTTACCTGACGTAGGGCACACTCGCGGGGATGTGGAACTTTGCACCTGGATCAAAGTCATCCTCACTGCGAGTTACAGGAGGACACAGTCCCTGGTACTTTAATCTGTAACAGATAGTAATCCAAGTAGTTTAATAAATTACTACAAATGTTATCAACCATTTGCACGCTATGATTACCAGCGGACTCTGAAGTAGTAATGTTCTTGGTGAACTTTACCTTAGGTTCCACCATTCCTTATTGTACTCCGTTGTTGGAATGCGTCCATCAAAAACCTTCCACCTCCACTGATCCATCAGGAAACCAAAAGGCAGGAAAGCAATCTTGTCAAGGGCCATGCTCATCAAAAAGTTGATATCACTTTCTACGTGAGAGCCAAAAATGAGGAAAATCTTGAGTGAATGTCTGTTAGAACCCCATATCTTTTTTTTTTACAGAACTCTGCGGTTCTTATTCACCATAATTGCTCTCAACTTTGTCCAGGAGGCCAATGCTCTGCAGATGTTTTGGTGTGGACACAGACAGAGCGAGAACATCTCCAATGGCCTCGTGGAAGCCTGGGTTGGCTCCATCACGGAAGAACACGGGTTGGTCTTTGTACTGCAGGAAGTACTGAATGTGGCCCATCTCGTGGTGCACCGTGATCAGGTCATCCATGGTCACCACTGTGCACTGTTTTATTCTGGAGACACGAGCAAATTACACTTACTTCTAGAGGCAAAGATTTAACAAAATGTCATGATTGCATTTTCTAATAAATGGACAACTGAAACTTAATGATCTGGGAACGGTTAATAATCACAACCACCGGCCTTCTGTTAAATTTGTGTAATGTCAGAATCTTCTTGCCTCAGGTATGGCACAAAATCTGTTGGTAACAGTGAGCTACTGGAGGCCCAAGACAAATGCAATGAAGTTCAACCTGAAGTCTTTTCGGTTATAGAAGTCCCACGCAGAAGCATGACACACAACCTGCCGTCCGTCGCTCGGCTTCTCCAGCATGGACTTGTCCCAAAACTCTTGGGGCATTGGCAGCAGACCCAGAGAGGTGAAAAATCTATCGGACTCCTGAAACATCCTAGTAGCATTCCAACCCTGGAAGAAAACACGCATTTATGCTTCTACGTCTGTGTTCCCTTGTGTTTTTATTGCGTGCTGCAGTGAATTGATGCTGCTGCAGATGTTTTAATGCATTCACTCACCTGAGCCACCATAGCTGGTGTAGCATCAACCTGTGTGGCATCTGGGAAGGGCATGACTAGATCCATTATCCCAAACCAGGTCTCAGCCCACATGTTGCCTGAAAGAGCGGCGAACAACATCAATACCTCATATTTCTGAGTCAAACGGGTCAGAGCACAAAGTCATCCTCTGTCGTGACGGCGTTTAACCAAGTAGGATTAATCATTCTGAGTCCAGTCTTTAGCCGTGCGGAACTGTCACACATAATCTCATGGTTGGCACCTCTGAAAGAAAAGTTAAACCAAAGGCATCTGCAGCCACAGATACAACCACAATGAGTAATACTCCAAAGTAAACAGAAGGTTTGGATATCGTATAAAACTCTGGCTGATCGGTAATCCCTTTGATAAACTTGGAAAAATGTAAAGAATTTTCATTTCAAACGCTTCAAACTTACCCAGCAGGTGAGCAGGAATGGGCCCCTTTAAATTGATGTAGTTGGAGCCATACTTTTTGTACAACGCCCTTCGAACGTACGCATGCACGTTCAGATAGAGCGGCTCCAGCTCCTTCCACAGAGTCTCCAGGTCCTCCTCGAAGGTGGGCGTTTCATACAGACACCGCCAAAATGCTCCATTATCAGAAAAACCTACAGAGATTAGGAGCGGTGGATTGAGTATAAGATGCATGCACTTGTCAAAACAGCTTATATTTGCCCGTAATTTAACTTTAAATTTAACAGCATACTTTTCTCTGACCAAAACCAACCTCAGTTTCTGGCAGAGACTTTGGGGTGAATGTTAGTGCGGATGTAAAATTAGGCCCGTATGTCTTACCATTGAGTGTAGCAGCTTTGTTGGCCAGTTCAACATATCTCTTATAATCCTGACGGAGTACTTTGCCAGCAGCATCCCTCCATCCCTTCCAGGCAAACAACAGTTCATCGTAATCTCTGGACTCGGCCATGATCCTCTGGAGATCTGAGACGCAGCAGGTTTTACATCACAAACCAAGTCCTACTCGTATTCCTTTTGTAAAAACATGCTGTTGTTGTTCTCCAAACTGCTATATTCATTATATTCACTGCAGATTAGCTGCCAATAAACTTGAGCTTTCTTTTAGTGCTGCCATACCTGGTTCCAGTGGGAAGCATGTCTCTTTGGTTCTGCAAACCTCTGCCACGCTGTATTTGGTCTCCATGTTGGACAAAAGTGTGTTATACTGCAAAATACACACAGAACTTTACGTTTGGGCTAAAAGAAAAAGTCATCTGATTCAGAACTCCTTCTTTTCCTTATCTCCTAAAAGAGTAAAAGAAGGATGCGTGCCTGTCGTAAGACAGATCAGAGCCTAAGATGACTTGTGTTGGTTTATGTAAGATTAGCTTTTGGAGCTTTTTGTTTGTTCAACAAATAAGCTTGTGTTCCTTGTAACGTCCCAACATGACAAATTCCTACTGGCATAATTCACCCCAAGGTGTGAAACTGAAATAAAAATCCCACATTTTCTCCTACACTGAGTTAAATAAAATGTTCAGACATTCTTATGTGGCATTTACACATAATAAATGTATTTTTTAATTCCTGGAAGGAATAAAACTTTGTTTTTTGATTACAACACAGGTTTAATTTGGATTGAAAGTCCTTAACAGATTGGTCCTGGATCAGCTAAGCTTAACTAAGTTTATTGAGATGTAAACAAATTTAAGAAAGCTTGTGTTTGTTGTAAAGACTTAAAATTAGCTTGCTTTGTATTTCCCGCAATTAGTTTGTGTTCATCATTCCTATATAAAAAATACAGTTTTGTTTCCTTTTATGTAGGTGAAGGTAACTTATCTAGTTTGCACTGACTAATTGCACGTAATCATTACAACCTTCTGCGTATTTAGACTATTTTTATAATCTAATGCATCATTATATTTTATATATGATGAAGCTGTGATTTATTGTTCTGGAACAGACTGTTTAGTTCAAATACGCCTCCTTCCACTAGACAACAGACAAACACGTTGTTTTTACATCAAGGTTCAGGATTAAGGGTCGAGTCACGTCGAAGGAGGGATCTCCTGTATGAATCGATGTCACTACCCCGGAGGAGTGGGTCGACCCAGAAGAAGTTGTATCAAAGTGTTCTGCTGGTTTGCTTCCCGTGCCAAATTTCTTAACACTCATTTCTTACAGGTAAAGCTGTTAGTAAACACTTTAATGAATTTACCACCTTCAAGTAATCGTCAATGTTTTAAACGGATCCTGGAATTTTGATAATGTTTCGAGAGACATTCCTAAATGTTGAGCCTTCAGACTGTTGCATTTGTGTTGATTTCAGAAAATCTGTAACATGTGTACTGGATATTTATAGAAAAAACACGTGTTTACACTTCTGGCAGTGGTTAAAACACACACACACACACAGCACTACAGTTGTGCTAGTATCTGCATGTCAGATGTTTCTGTATAAACGTTAGCACACATTTTATTCTTACCTCCTCCAGTTCTGCTGAAGGCAGTGCAGCCCTCTCGATGTAGCCGAGGTTTTCT
>JAVKLF010000047.1:5885804-5897532 GCA_034783495.1 Millerichthys robustus
AATTAATTTATAACTATAATTAATGTCAATTTGTTGGATAAGAGTATTGAGCACATCAGATTTTTATAAAATATCCCCCGCAGTCATATTGCAAAAAAATATATATTTAATGTGGGAAATTGAGTATTTAAACTTTCTGATTTGCTGTCAGACAAGCATAGTTTCTCATCTGTATTTGCCTAAGATAATTTCAATGCATTTTCTACTGACTGAAACTACTGATTTACTTTGAACCAGTTCACATGCAGCACTAGTTTGCAGTATACATTTTTGTTTTTAAATTGTATAAACCTTAAAAGCCTTTGAATAATCACCTTAATTACAATTATACATCTGATAAAAAGCAAAAAAACTTTAAATGACAAACACTTCTATCACTGTAAAAAATTTAATAACTTTCACCCCACATTATAATTCACATAACCAGAAAAGAATAACATACAACTTATAAAAATAAAAATGCCTTAAACAAGAATCCCTGCTGTAAAAACAGTGCCTTATTTTCAGTGAACAAAACTACTCACTACGATGTATTAAAATCTAAAAACCACATACATTAAGAGGATAAACCATAATTATGATAAAAACGTATACATGTGAATTATTTTTTTGCTGATCGTCCTCGTCTGGTTTTGGGTTGTGGTTCAGCTTCTGCAGCTTTCGGGCCCTGCTCACTTCTGGATTCTGCCGTCACGTCAGCAGCCTTCACTCCTCGTCTACCTCTCTTGACAGGCTGAGCTTTGCCGATTTTTTCTGAGAGATCCTTCTCTTCAGGTTTGTTGACATCTTTTGAGACAAATTCGCTTTTAACGCCGGCGAGTCTGGACTTTCTGCCTTGCGCAGCCTTTACGGGTGTTGCTTTAGAAATTTCCAAGACTTGCAGGTTTGAGCAAAACTTCACAGATTTTTTGGACTTGCTTAAATCTTCAGAGGGATTTGCTGGATCACTGGTCACTGTGGCATCTTTGGCTCTTTTGGGATTGCCCTTTTTTGCAGGTTTGACTGGTGCCGATGTCTGTACCGCTGATTCATCAGCGATTTCTTCAGTATCTGCACCCCGACGTGCTCGCTTTGCCGGAATGTCTTGAGAAATCTCAGTTTTTCTTCCTCTTTTAGCTCTAATAATTTGGGGAGACGAACTGGTATTTTTTTGCTCTTCAACCTCACGTCCTGGATTTCCGGTAGTTATAACTTCCTGAGGGACTGTTTTTCCTCTTCGGCCTCTTTTCGGTTCATCTGTGGGGACAACAGGGACCTCTATGGCATCTGTAGAATCTACAGGAGCTGCAGCCTTGGTGTCTGCTTTTGCTTTCCGCCCTCCTCTCCTGGGCTTTTCAGCAACAGCGGCCCGTTCAGGCATCACCACTGGTTCATCGGGTGGAGTTTCTGTAATATCTTGAGTGGTTTCAACCTCTTCTTTTTGGTCTCGCTCAGATTTTCTTGTTCTCCTTGATTTCCTAACAGGCTCTTGGCAGTTAGATTTCTCCTCATGTTCTGCTTTCTGTTGGGCATTTCTTCCTCTCTTGGCACTCACTGGAGGTTGGAATAGCCGATTGACATCTTCCATGAGCACCTCATTTTGTTCCTCAGGATCAGATTTCAGTTTTCTTCCTCTCTTGGGTTTTCCAGCAGCAGGAGGAACTGACTGTGGAGGCTGAGCATTCACAACATTCTCGCTGCTCACTGCTTTAGTATCATCTAGTACAACAGGTGTTAGTTTAGGTTTTCTCCCTCTAACCAGCTTTGGCGCCACTTCTTCTGGTGCAGAATCGTTTGTCTCCCGAGTGGCGTTCAAAGGGGTTTGGGCACTCATGGCTTCAGTGGGAACCTCAGTTATAAGTTGTGCTTCAGCAGCAGGCGGATCAGAAGCGCTTTCTCGAGACTTTGCATTTCTGGTTCTTGTGGTTTGCTTAACAGCAGGGGGTGCTGTGACCTCAGTTTTCTTCCCTCTTCTTCCCCTGACTGGAGCAGAAACGAGCTTGTCTGAACTTTCTGCGGCCTTCTGCTCATCCTCAGCTTCTTTACAATCTGCTAGTTTCGCTCTTCGGCCTCGGACAGACTTCTTCTGTACGGGAGCTGTGCTCGTTTCGGTGACTTCTTCAACATTTGGTGAATTTTCAACTTCAGGAGCACGGGCGGCGGCCATCTCCGCACCTGACAACACCTTTGGCTGCTCATTGTTGGCCTCATCTGCTTAAAAAAACAGTAAGAAATAAAGTTAAGTTCACATAGAATTTGCCAGATATTGATTTCAAATAATCTGATAAAGACAAATTGGTCTGACAAAATGAAACTCTGTCTTAAAAAATTTAAAATAAATGAACAAAATAAATTTATTAAACCCTCCAAGATTTTTCCTGCGTTAAAAAGTTAAAAGTTTGGTCTACCTTTTGGTGCTTCTGCTTGGGATACTTCTTCAGTTTGCATGCAGAGTTTGTTTTGCTTCTGTTCTGCTTGTTTGTTTTTCATTCCTCGTTTGGGTTTCAGCTCAGCTTTTTCTAAAAGTGCATCAGGCTCTTTATCTTTATCTTCAGAAACAGCTGATGTGCCCTGTTGACTTTCAGAATCTGGAATAATTTCCCCTTCAACAGCAGCAGTCTGGACCGTTTCAGCTGAATCTGGTGCTTTCTTAGCATTTCTTCCTCTTTTGGGCCGAGGAGCATTTTCTTCCACGATGGGATCAACGTTTTCCGTCGCCTCTGCACGTCTGCCTCTTGTGTGTCTAACGATGGATGGTGCTGCAGCCTCATTTTTCCCCCTTCTTCTTCCTCTGACTGGAGCAGAAATAACAAGATCTTCTGAAGGTTTGGAGACATCCGTTTTATCTTCAGATTTGACTGTTCTCCCATTTCTGCCTCGAACAGGTTTTTTCTCAGTGGAAACATCCGGTTCTGTGACTTTGAAAGCCAGCGTTTCCTTTTCAGGCGATGTGTTCTCTACTGTATCCACTTCAGGTTGTTGCTGTGGTGCCTCAGCAGCCTCCTGAGGGCGAGTTTCCATCATTACCTTGTTTGTCTTCACTTCTGTCTGTGGCTCCTGCATGAGTTCTTGAAGCCCCTCAAAGTCTTCCACTGGAGCGACACCCCTCAGCCTCGGTGACTTCATGAGTCTTTTGATTCCAAAGTTTTCTTCGACAGGTTCGCCCTTCTCTTTAGGGGTTCTCATCAGCCTCTTCACACCAACCATATCTTCGACTGGAGAATATTTCTCTTTGGGTGTTTTAAGGATTCTCCTGACATCCGTAAGGCACAACAACGGTGAGCACTTGATGTTTGGGGTTTTAATAGTTGACACTTCAGGCTGGTGACTAGCCTTTGGTTCTTGTACTGGTGTCTCCAGGAGTTCCTTAACACCACCCAAGCTCACCTTACCAGCATCTCGGGTTTTTGGAGTCTTCAAAAGTTTCCCTATCAGGTCTTCAAGGGGCTCTGCCTTCTGTTTTGGAGTCTTAAAAATTCTTTTGACTCCAGTTAGACACTCTTCCTGCACAGATTTTTGTTTGGGTGTAATCAGAAGTTTCCCTCTGATGTCCTCCAAAGGTTCGGCCGTCTGCCTTGGAGTCTTCATGATTCTCTTGACTCCGGTGAGACACTCCTTTTGTTCTGCTTTCTGCCTTGGAGTTTTCAGAATCTTCCCTCTCAGGTCCTCAATGGGCTCTGCCTTCTGTCTTGGTGTTTTCATGATCCTTTTGACTCCTGTGAGACACGCTGGTAATTCAGGTTTCTGTTTGGGAGTTGTTGCCAGCATCTCCAAATCTAGGTCCTGCTGTTCACTAGATGTAGAAGGAACTTCTAAGTCAGGAGTTTCACTGATGAAGCTTGATTGTTGATCCTCAATAAGAAGGCGTTGGACAGCCTCACTGTTGTATCTTCGACTCTTTACTGTAGAGGTCAAACTCAGAGGAGACACCATCATCTCACCTGGAAACAGTTTTTTTTTTTAAATGTACCAACTCATTTTACCAATCTCCAGTTTAAGATTTTTGTATTTATTTATTTTTAATTAATTCCAACCTGAAGAATACAAATTACCTGGCTCCTCTGGAGTGTTCAGCACTGTTGGTTCAATTTCAGACGAACCCAGAGCTTCAGGTGGCGTCTTTGTGGCACTGCTCTCGGGGATCAGAGATCTTCTTTTCCTCTCATTTGCAGGAGTTTTAAACATTTCAGAAATGCCTGGGGGAAAAAAATGCAAAGCACAACATAAATAGCTACAAAACTGAAAACCTAAATGTAGCAGATTTTTTTTTTCATTTGTTGTGATGGAGGAGGAAATGCTACCAGACAGGTTCTCGTCCATTTTCATGTCTTTTTTGTAGAGCGCAGTATTGGTGACCACTCTTGGTGCAGCTCCAGTTGGATGTGCGTCCGTACGTTTGTGAGCTCTGCCCACAACGATGGTAACAGGTGAGTCTGCGTGTCCAGTGCTCGCATGGCCCTCGAGTGTCCTGGCAGGTGTCTGACACATAAAGACAATCCCACTTTCAAAGATGTCATTTCGGACCCCCCCAGTCTTTAGTTATTAAAACAGATGTGTCATTTTGTGAAAAATCTGATTTGTGGTTCATTCAACCAACCTGTAGTTTAGACACCCCCTTCTTTGTTGTTTTTGAGATGATCTTTTTAGTTGGTGCAACAACTTGGATCTTAGCTTGTCCAAATTTAACAATGTCTGCCCAGGAATTTACAACTGGAAGGTAGCAAATATATATAAATAACAAAACCAACCACTTACAGCAATGAACCCAATATTTTTAGCTTAATAAATTTGTCAACCTTTAACACACCTTTCATTGATGCTCGTGAAACGCCACTTTTCCTCTGCAGAATGTGCCTTGCACTCCTGGAAACACCTGGAGTTCTCCGGGAGGTACTCTTCATGCTTTTCCTCTTCAGCTGGATTTTGGGAGTAACGGTGGCTAAAGGCTCTTGTTGAGTGACAGCATCAGCCTCTGAAGTTGGGGAAGGGGTGCCGATTCGTGACACGGAGAAGCGTCCCCTTACCGTTGGGGTACTGACTCCAGGATCTGATGGAGTTTGAACCGGTGTCACGCCAGTCAGGGAAACATTTTTCAAAGAAGCGGGACTTGACTTTCTTAGCGATGATCTTTCTTTGGCAGTGGGGGTTGTGTTGTAAAGTTGCTGACTCAGGGATACATTCTTCTGTTGAGTTTTAGGCTTTTCCTGTGCAGGAGAAGTACCTCTGGACTTTGGAGAGGTTTTAGCAGGAGTCGCAGCCTTTGGAGAGGTGGCTCTGGCTCTTGGGGACTTTGGACTTGAAGACTGGGATTTTGGAGACTTCTGCACAGGAGAATCAGACTTGGGGGTCTTCTTTCCAGGGGATGTGGTTTTGGGAGAGGACTGTGGAGACTTCTTAACAGAGGAAGCAGATTTGGGGGAAGGAGATGCAGACTTTGACAACTTCTTCCCAGGTGGAGTCTTAGGAGAAACACTTTTAGCGCTCAATGACTTCTTGGGTGATGGAGTCTTTGACTTTGCTGGACTTTGCTCCTAAGGAAGACAAAACAGGTTAAATGAAAGTTTGTAGCTCGTCACAACGGAAACTATGTGTCAAACTATTAAAACCTACTTTCAGCAAACCAATGACAGAAGCTCTTCTGAGAAGAGATAGTTTGGGTTTGCAGAGAGACAAGCTTCTCCTCGGAGCTGCCCCCCTGCGCAGCGGAGAGTCGGGAGGCAGACGTTTGTCAAATAACTCCGGGCTCAAATGACCTCCAAAAGAAACACGCTTCTTCTTCGTTTTTTGTGCCAGGTGTGACTCCAGTTCCCCACTCTTTCGTTTTTTCGACACTTCAAGAAAGAAGATAAACCTAAACGTTGATATCTGTACAACAGAGCTATACAAGTAATAATTCCAAATACGGCATCCAATAAGTATATAACAAGACAGCAGTAAAACCTTTTTCAGCTGATCCTGAGGCTCTTGGAGAGGACCTTTTAGGAGTTGTTGTTTTTGGAGACTTAATCGCTTGTGGTGGTTCTTCTTTTGTAGTCTGGGCCGGTTCGGTTTCTTTGCTTCTCCTTCTGGTGGGTGATTTGGATGTTGGAGCAGAAATTAGCTGCAGAACCTCAGACACGGTAAACTTCTGGGAAGCTGCGCTGCTCCTCCTCGGCTTTGAAGTTGCAGCACATTCGTCTCCGTCCACTCTGGGTTCGACAACGCCAGCAGGAGAAACCGGGATGATCTTTCCCTGCTTCTTAACAGACTGTGGCGTTTCGCTACTTCTACCTTTAGGGTTTTCAAGCAGTTTAGCTTCATCCTTCTTGGGTGTGAAGTTGGCGGCTTTTCCATCATTCTTCAAGACCGAACAAGGTTTCGGAGTGCAAAACTTTGAAGAAGGCGTCTGAACCTGACTTGCGCAGGATTTGCGAGGGGTCTTGACATCAAGAGACTTTTTGATCATTTGATACAGTTCGCTGAAAGGAGACTCGGTCTTGCTTGGCAGCTGACTTCCATCTTCCTTGGCCCCCACTTCCAAAGTTTTCTCCAGTGATCGATGAATGCTGTCAAAGTTAGCTCCATCTTTGAGACGAGGGCCTGAAAACATTCAAATTTGTTAAAATATATTTTTAATCTCCTTTATGTTATACAGTAACGATATGTACAATTGTAATGTGTGAATTTAAATTTCTTAGACACACAAGCATACAGTTTAACATTTCACTTTTGAAGAACCATCATCATCCAAACTTACCTGTGGATACTTCAAAGCTCCTCTTTTCTTCTGACTCGTCGACGGTGTCACTTACTTGCTGATCTTGAAGAACCTAAACACAAGATGTATTTATTAATCGCATTTGTAAAATGGCATCATTATTCATTAAGACAAACAACACAAAGTAGATAAACTATAGTGATGGAATATAGACAAGTTTTACTTTGAGGGTTTCAGATTTGGCCCCAGATGAAGATCTTTTCTTTGGTGTGGGTGCTGGTGGGTACTCAAACCTGAAAATCACAGAGAAATATAAAAACATATAATTTAGTTGCATAAACCAGTTACAAAACTGTGCAAATGTCTTGAGCTGTTCCTCATTCTCTTTTACATTTCAGCAGTCAAACCACCTTTTAATCTTTGAAAGTGGCCTGATGCAATATTTCTTCAGCACTTCTGAACATTTTTAAAGCTTTCTTTTGAACTTTTGATGGGTTTTTTTTCCCACTACACTAATTTTCTGTACAATACCTGACATTTATTAGAAGATATATACCAGCCAGTTTCTGGCAACATGTCACAAAAACAGAACTGGTTCCCATTTATTTGTCCAAATTAAAAAAAAAATATATATATATAAAACACTAAAGATAACATATTTTGACATTTAAAAGAACATTTTTAAGACCAACAGGGAGACTCTAAAAGCTTTTAGCTGAAACTACACACAATGAAATATCTCTCAGGTCTTTTTTTTTTTTTTAACTCTTTCCAATTTTTAATCCCAAATTGCACAATAGTCTGTCATAAGGTCCAAGTACGAGACAAAGAAATAACTAAATTAGCAGCTAAAATTCTAAGACAAACATTCAGATTACTTGAATTTACCAATACAGGTCAAACAAAATAAAATGATTACCTAACAACTGTTTAAAATATCAAGAAAACACAGTAAAAACAAACAAAAAAATCCAACATAATAAATGGTGATAATTATTAATTTTAAACTGATACAAACCTAAAAGAACGATCAACAATAGTTATCACATCTCCATGCTTCAAGCGCTCCGACTGATGCAGAGCCTCTCCGTTGACACAAGTTGGATTGACGGAGCTCAGATTGGTTAAAATAACCTGAAATAAAACAGGCACGCATTTTCTTTTTTACATTTTCCACAAAAACACACTAGCAAAGCAGCCAGGCAATTTGTGCTTACAACGAACGTGGTCATCCTCTTACCTCTTTATTTTCATTTAAGTCAAGTCTGCAGTGTTCCTTGGAAACACTCGGAAGCTGTATACGGATATCGCATTCTGGCTTCCTGTGTGATCAAACAGAATCACGTCAACATAAACATTACTGGGTTTACATGCAATCGATAGGTGTTCATAAGAAGTTTAATAACACATCTACTGCAACTACAGGGGGAAAAAGATAGAAAATGGCATATATATTAAACCTCACCTTCCAAATAAACATGATGCAGTCAGAGGAAATTCAGTCCCATCTACTCCACTCCTCTTAATGACCACTATCTTCCCATGCAACGGCATGTTTCCAACTTTACCTGAGAATGTCACAACAAAGTGTCAAACTGTCACTTTAAAGTAGCTTTAAATTGAAGATTTTTAACACAAAAAACTTGTTAAATACATGTTTTCCCCAAAGACTGAATGTCTGTTAAAAATATTTTTTTCTTTTCAAAAGATTATTTCACCTAACAGGAGTATGTCACATACATTGTGTTTGATTTACACTAACATTAATGTAATTTTGACATTTTAAACTGGATGACAAACAGGAAAATGAAGTTAGAACATGTGCAAAATCCCACGTGCAACGTTGGCACGAATATAAGGTTTTTAAATAGATACTAGGGAGAATAATAGAAACTAAAGCAACTGACTACGCTAAAAGGAACACATTTTTGGGACGAGATGTAAAACTGTACATTAGTTACGACGTTACAAGGTAAACGTAAAATACTTTTTATGACGTCTTGCTCGCATTATATAACAGCATAAAAACATCGCTCAGCTGAAATTCATAATGAAGCTTTACCTGAAACGTCTTCAGAAACACTTTTCGTTCATAAAAATCAGTAAGGATAAAAAAGCTTAAAAGTATATCATTATTTGCTTAAAACGAACAGAAACAAAATCCCTAACTAGCGAAAACAAAGCTATCTAACGTAAACTCCAGCGGATCCGATCGGCTGTACTTCGTTCTTCCTCAGGGAAGCAGGTTGTTGTATCAATCCGCGAAGCTGCTCAAAGTAAAATCATAAAAATCCTCAACTACACGTATTATTGTATATGTAATATGTGTAATATTTAATTTAATTGAATTTTTATTGCGCTTTTCTACGACATTGTATTAAATCGTCACATGAATTTACTTTACAGGTACTATTTTGTTTAGATTTTGGCGGAGCAATACCACTCCGCGTCAGAAATTGTAATTTAAAAATGTTTGAAATTCCGCGCGAAGGATTCTGATTGGTTAGATGTCGGCTCCGCCTTGCAAAAAGGGCGGGACACTTTGTACTTGAGAGCTAAAGTACTTCATGCACATGTTGCACATTTTTTATCAAAGTTCTTATTCATCATTTGTTTTTTATATTTTTACTTTGTGTGAATTATTATTAGTGCAGTTGGACAACAAGGGCTATTTCTATTCTAATCTACCAAAAAAAAAATAAAAATCCACACCTTATTGTGGCAAAAAACAGAAGTTTTAATGTGTAGCAGTATTGCAAATAATTTTACGACTCTCCCTCTGGAAGAAAACTACTCCCAGTTCTTTTATACCAACAGCATTCCTCTCAAAAGTTCAAAATAATAATCACAGAAGAATTATCCAATTTTAGGTTCTTTATCTTAGTAGGCAGAGTAAATAGTTAGTCACAGCGCTGGGCCTTTTTCCTGCCACCGTAAGGATGAAACAGGACAAAAGAGCCCCGAATACCAGAACCGTTTTATTACCTGAACTCCTCCTTGACACAGAAGGACAAGTTCTTGCCTTTCATGATACCAGTGAGCATAAAACAGTCTAATAAACAATTCAAACAGTATTTAACTGGGTTTTAAAAGCAAGTTTAGCAAAGCAGAATAAGAATTTCATCACTTTGTAGATTAAAAACAAACTTGAATATGAAAAATGATTTATAAATGTGTTACAATATTCATCTCTAACCAGTTAATTCCAGCTAACCAGTAACCTTAATTCCTATACAGAATATGGTATCTCTTCCTTTTGACTGGTGTTTGTATGGTGGGCGAAAGCAATAATCAGCACTTAAATAAAATACAATCAGATCTTTATTATAGATTTCTTCATGCTATGCAGAGTTTAATCACACAAGAACGTGAGATTCCACAAATAAGCCATAAAACTGGCTGCCTTGCAGCTGCGACAGTGAACTGAAAGAACAACAAAGACATGTTAATTATTAACTGTTGGTTTTATTTTGTTTTTTGTATCTTTTTTTCTTTTTCAAAGTTCCTTGATAATCTTGACAAAATTGCAACGTATTCCATACTCTTCAAACTGACGGTGTGTCACTTGTCCAGATTATCTGTGGAGGGAAATGTTGTGCGCTGTTCTGGACAGGCTGAGTCCTAAAGGATGAAAGCAGCTTTTTTTTTTTCATTCTGTTTTTTTTCCCCGTACAAAAAACAAAAATAATAAAGTAAACGTAAATCAGAGAGTGGCTCCACACTGGCAAATCCTATGTCGCAAACACTGAAGGCTCAGGGTTTGAGTCTCTCTGCACGGGTCCTGGTCTGCCAGGCCTAACAAGAAGTGGGTGATGGGAGAGAAGAATTCAGGGGGCTCAGTAGCAGAAATGTGTACACGTGCATTTGTGAATGCAGGCTTAGGGGTTGCATCACAGAACACATAACAAACAAGAGGCCAAGCACACAAAAATGATTCCTTCCTGAGACATTGGTGCGATTACAGTAACGATGGTCCGGAAAACACAGATTAATGATGAAGGCGTTTTGGTGTAAAGTGAGTCACAGGGCGCCAGGTTGCTCCAGATCCAGCAACGGTCACATATTTGTTCCTAAATGTTGCCGGAAAGAAGGGAAAGGGGGGGTCGATTTGTGAGAACTTGCATCATATTTGGGACCTTCGCTGACTTGCCTGAACGTCAACAGGGAAGAAGAAGCGCTACAATCTCGTCTCGTTCCGCTTACAGATCGATTCATTTAGAAGGTACCAAGAAGGACGGGTTCAGTCCCGTCCACTTTGACGCTGACCTGCAGGAGCTCGTCTGAACCTCCCGGGCAACAAATGGCATCGAAACTCACAATTTTTGTCTTCTCTTTCTGCTACACGGCAAAACAACAAAAGCTATGCCCCGACCAGAGTGCTACTTTATCTACTGTACATAAAAATATCGTTAAAATTAAAAAAACAAAAAGGGTGAGGAGAGGGTGCAAAAGTTAAAAAAAATTGTTTTATGAAAGCCACATTCTGAACAGCCAGTGATTGGTGAAGGGTCTGTTACAAAACATGAAAGAACTTCCTTCAGTAAAATGTGCTCATACTGTATTGTCTTAAATCACAAAATCTATAACAAAACACATTAAAAGGATTAAAAAAAATCACGTGTAGCCTAAAACGCTTCATAGTTTAAAAAAAAAATGAATACAGCTTATATACACAAATTCAAAAGCCACTTAAAATACACCTTTATAATGAATCTTCATTAATCTGATTTCTTGAAAGGACCTGTGACGATATCATAGAACCAAGCTCATACAATCATTTCTTTTTTCATTCACTTAGAAGAAAACAAAAACAAAACAAAAAAAACAAACAAATCTGGAACAGAAGGTGATATTTGTTTGTTTTCTGTGCACGTCTGTGTAACTGTTTGCAAGACTTGAGAAGAAATGTCAAAATCCTTTACTTTTGTTGTTAATTAGAATAATACACGAACAGAAAAGGTTCGTCTCTCGTTACTCTTGATGGGTGTGAAAAGTTTCAAAGGGTGAAGGAGTACAACATTTACTAATCTCAGCGCAGTAAACATGTCCGCA
>JAVKLF010000047.1:5928923-5939213 GCA_034783495.1 Millerichthys robustus
GGTTTTAAAAAACTCAGGACCATAAAAATAAAAGCACTGAAGTAGTCAGTGAAAAAAGTGGAACCGGTGCAACATTTTTTAAGAAAAAAAAAGAGGAGAAAACCAATGTTGTCATTTGTTTTAGAGTTATTTTGTGTTTTTAAATTCTGCTTTAAAAAAGGAAGGTAAAATAAAAATCTGTTTAGTTTTCCACCGTATGATCCAATAAGCTGCTGAGCCACGTGACAGCAGTAATGGATAATGTGTCTCTCCCCCACAAACATCCCCTACAAGTGCATAATTTTTTTTTATTACATCCAGGCAGTAAAGCAAACAGCTATCCTCACCCCCCACCCCACCCCTGCGACTCCCTACTTGAAGCAAAACAATGTGGAATTGAGGGATCAGAGGTCTTTTCCTGGGCCAAACCCCCACCGTCTACCTCAGACGAGCTCACATGGTTTGAATCAATGCTGCCACAAGAGCTGTTTAGTGGACCAGCTCAATAAATACTATCAGGCTCGCCCGGGTATCTGCTCTGAAAATGATTTGTCTTTTTAAGTCAGGAGGAAATTCTAATCTCATCTGACTTAGGAAAACAAGCGGTGACTCATAGAAAGAGACAGACTGCAACGCAAACAAAAACTCTTTTTTTTGGGAGGTTTTGTTCTTGCTGCCAAACATCAGACATTCTTGTCTAAATTTCCCTTTTGTCACATGCTCCTATAGTCTTGAGGCGAGGAGGAAATTGGCCCTTAAGAGCCTGTGGAGATTCCTGTCTCTTTACTCTCCTGCAGCACTGAAAGACAACAGAACTCTCTCTTTCATTAAGCTTAGTGCCATGCAGCTGCTTTGAGGTGAAGAATTGGACGGGCCTCTGATATCGTCTCGCTGCAATAAAATGCTCTTATTGCGGTAAATAAGGCCTCTGTAAAACAACAAAACAAACAAAAACAAAATCTCTATGGCCACTGGTGGCTGCTCAACCCACAAAATTGTAAAGAATGCACACATTTGCACAGATAAAACTTGAACCCCCTGATGTAAAAGCATCATTAAAAATTGAAATGCTATTTATAGAGAGGACAGATAGGCGTCCTCAGCCCTGGAGCTGACAAACATGCAGCATATCAGTTCAATATGCGCCTCTGTTTCAGGTAAGAAACCACATTAAACGTGCATTTTATTGAGCATAAATCACTGATTTAAACACGGGAGGCTATGACTGGAAAAATCAGAGCTGCTGCTGAGGAACTGTGGTCTGTAACGGATCCAGATTACCAGGTCCACTGAGGATAAGACTGGCAGAAAAGTTTGACCTGATTAGGGCTGGCATGTCTTGGAAAAACGGCGCGCGCGCTGTGAGCATGTTTCAAGAAGGCAGAATAAAGTGGCGTGGAGAAATATGTTGCATTGATAAAGGTCAGGGACGAATCAGGCCGTTGTGGTCACACAGGGATCCGAACACTCTGACACAAGAAGGGGGGGAGGACAAAAACCAAGGCACCTACAGTGATTGGATCCGTTCCAGTGCTGGTTCCTGATGGACGTGCTGTAGGGATGGGGCGCACCGGGCACCAGTCCTTTCTCTGGGATCAAGCATCCTCGGCTCTGGTTGTAGTAATCCATCATTAGAAACGGGTTCGGGCTGGGATTCAGTCCCACAACGTCCACACTCTCGTACATCATACGAGGCGACGGGGAGGAGGATGAGGAGGGGAAAGAAAAACGCTATGAAAACACACGAAGGAGCCTGGTGGAGATTTCAGCAGGATCTGGCTGAGCGGCATCAAAACAGAGGAAGTGATAAATCCGAACCCTGCGGGGACGTGCGAGCATTCGGCATCTCTCTGGGTTGGAGAACAGCAGCAAAAAATAGTGGTGGAAAAAAAAAAAAAAAGATATATATATTTTTAAAAAATCAGCCGGATCGGCTTCGCTCAGTTTTGGGAACGAAACGAGCCGCGCGCATTGTGTCCGGGGTTGGAGCCGCGCGCGCTTCCAGCAGAATAAACACACACGTATAAATATAGATTATATGTCCAGAGGCGCCACACCACAAAGAAGAATCCCAGAAAGGAGGGTAGAAATTCCCCGAGTCCGTCCGAGAGGTTGATGCCGGGGGGCGGCGGGTGGGTGGGGGCTTAGATCTGGCAGAGTTGCAGTTTGTCCTTCGGGGGGGGGTGTTACGGTCCCGTTAGCGCCCGAACTCCTCCTGAACCCCTTCTTTTCTTGTTATCTCTCTCACTCCCCAAGATCTACTTTACCGAGCTCCCTCTCTCTCACGGGTCCGGGTCCGGGTCCAGGTCCGGGTCCGTCCGAAGCGCGCGACACCCGCCTTGTGAGACTCCGCAGCCCTGAATCGCTCCCGCAGCAGACCGAGCTGCAATCAGATCCTGCAGAAATGTGACAAGGCGCAGCAGCTGAGGAGCTCTGGCTCCTCCTCCTGCTCCTGCCCCCCCCTCGGCCAGGCATGGCTCCTCCCCACGTTTAACCCTTTCAGGATTGGCGCGCGCTGTCTCCACACGCA
The DNA here is from genome assembly GCA_034783495.1 of Millerichthys robustus. Taxonomy (NCBI): domain Eukaryota; kingdom Metazoa; phylum Chordata; class Actinopteri; order Cyprinodontiformes; family Rivulidae; genus Millerichthys; species Millerichthys robustus. The sequence goes on from JAVKLF010000047.1 coordinate 5,931,433, forward strand.
GACCCTCCTTCAAACTGAGCAGCGGGGGCTTTAAATAGTATTTGAGGACATGATGAAGTTATATAAGCTCACTAATTAGTCTTTCATATCTTAACACTGGAGTTCATGGTTTTAATGAGAGCTGCCACAGAATGCATCACTCCCCCCTTTCCCCCCTCACCCCTGGAAGTTCCTCCTCAGTTCTCAGATAAATGGAGCCCCCCCTCCTCCACAATGTTCTCATCAGTCCTTATACCCCTTGGATTTTTTCCCTTCCTTCCCTGTCTCCCTAATTTGCCTAATGCTATGCTGCTGAACTTTTCCTGAACCCAGAAAAGAAGGCAGCCTCACCTCCTGTTGACCCACTGATTGACTTGCCTCCTTCTCTGGGTTCACATTATTCAAGGTTTCCCACCTTGTACACCCCCAGTTAACGCTGTCGCGCTTTTTTGTTTTTCCTGGAAAGCTGCCCCGACAGGTACCTCGATTCGAGCAGCCGATGCCGACACAAAAAAGAAGCAGCCCTGTCACTCAGTCACGATAACAACACACTTTTCTCACGGTTCGCACACAGCTGGAAATAAAGTTCAGGAAGTAAAGTTGCCCTGGAAAGAATGCTACCGTCTTTACTCTGCAACATTCCAAGCAACATTGCTGTGTCCTGTCGTGCACACTTGCAGCCGTCTCCAAAAGAATACCAACAGAAGTCGTCACGAGACAAAAATCTACATTTCACCTTTTCAAAAGTTGAGTATGACACACGTCTGGTGCAGAAAGTATACAGGGCATAGAAAAAAAACATTATTTACAACAGATTCTCATAGCTTGAGGATTTGTTGTGAATAAAATCTCATGTTTCCACTTCACTAAAAATGACCTTTTCTCCTTTTTTCCCTCCCTTGACACAGAGATGTTTTATTATGAAAAATACAAAAAAGGCATGACAAAATTGAACATGACTCAATGATTGTGACACCCTTGACAAAGTACCGTAAGAGCATTTTATGGGTTACAAAATCTGACAAATTCTTGGATGCTGCGTTTAAATTCGACAAGACTGATGAGCTAATTGTTAGGCTGATGGACCAATTTCTGCTGCTTTGTTTGTTGTTAAAGTCGGTTTTGAACTTTCTCTTTAAAACAAACGTAGGTGGATTTTTGTTCGTCAAATTAAAAACCTGGTCTGGAGCAAACACCAGATCATGTTATTGACCATACTATACATGAACAACTTCAACTTATAAATAATCTACCATGCTCAAAAACATTTATTGTTAATCTTTTGTAAAATTAATAATAAAACTGAATCTGTGAATATTTACGTTTCATTTGTTTGCTGCAATAGAACTTATGAGCAAAACCCACATTGTTTCTCTAGTGAAAATGTGCTTAAAACATAGTATTTGACTTAAAAACTATTCTTTTTTCTTAACGTCTTTGAAACAGCAGAGCACTGCAGGCAGGAAGGTCACCGCAGGTGAAGAGACGTGCATTCTTCTAACACTGCAACACGAGTAAAAGCTTTTGAAAACTGCTCGATTAGACAGAAAAAGTAACCAAGTAACCTTTTCAATTATACATGTATCAATGTGGACAAAACCCTGAGTGACTTGTGTTGTAAACGACACCGCCGACAGAACAATCCCAAACCTCCCCCGCTGACCTACACCTGAGCCAGAGGCCACAGCTGGGTCTGACCAGTGCAGGTTTTCAAAAGGATCCTCAGCACGGAGACTGGCGGGGTGTCGGGGGGCGGGACGTCGCCTGCTCCGCCCCCACTGACAGTAACACTTATTTCAGTGTTTACCCTGCCTGATAAGAGCCAATATGCAGGCCGGCGACCCCTCGCCTGCATTGATAGCCAAACATTCCTTGACATGATTAACCCGGTGAATAATGGCTGTCAGAAAATGCTAATTTCCCAGGCTTTCTTCTTCCAGGGGGAGAGCATTACATGGGCGATACCCTGTGATTGCATAGGACAAGCTATCAGATAACAGACTGTTGATCATTAGTTCAGAGGAGAGGGAGGAGTAAAAGCTGAGGGAATGAGTAACACTCAGATACCAACAGTCTGTTTATGATATATACTAAATCATCTATGTTGTGTGCAGCAGACATTGAACGTGAGAAGAGTTGCATACAAACACAGGTACAGCAGCACTACAATGAGGACTGTCATGTTGCCATCATTCACCTTTACACAAAGATAAAAACCAGAGGTGGTGTACTGCCATCTCAATATGTGGTTTTAAGCTGCGTGCCAAAGCTTTAGAATCAAAGACACAAATAGAGCATTGATGTGTCACCTACACACACAGTGATTTAGAACCAGTTTGACCCAACATTCATTCCTTCCTTGTGACTTGCAAACAATCTTATGTAGGACAAAAGACAAACCACAGGAAACACACATAGGTGTTAAATGTGGGCCACTGGCACAAGATGACAGCAAAAAAAATATTAAAAGTCCTGCATCAAATACCCAGAAATGTGCACGAAATTACACGTCCATTCAAAGAGAAAACACGGGCTATGTTTGAGTTTCTCTGCATTCGATAAAAGCAAATGAACATAAGACTATTTTGCATACAGCGGCAGAGTGGGCAGAGAGAGCACATCCTGGAGAATTGTTGGCATCCAGCAGTAGCTTGGTTGTCTCATGAACGTAAGAAAGAATATAAGTATTAAGTTAAGGTTAGTCTGCAGGAGCTGGAGAACAAGTTGTCCTCAAGTGATGCAAGAACAGTAACATTATTTCGACACGGCTGATAAAAAGGTGGGATCGTGATGAATTCTAAAATGTTTGTGTTATGAAGCAGTCTTTAATACAAAATATATATTTTAAATGTATACATATATTAATTTAAGCCATAGAGACTTAATTATTTTTAATGTAAGCTAGCACAAAAACAAATATTTTTATATTATAGCTTATAGTAACTGAACAAGTAAAACTAATAAAACAGCATTTTATTTCCTTAAAATAACTGCTGGATTTTTTGAAGAATGAACTGATACTTTAATTGTTCAAGTTTAAATGAGCAGAACAGAAGCTAAATTATGGAAAACTGTTGCTAGTAGCTAAAAGTAGCATACGAATGCAAAAACAGAGCTAGTATGCTGAAGTAGATTTAAGTAAACAATGTTTTTGAATGAATAACAAGACCTCAATGTATTTCTATGGAGAATTTACTTTGGAAATAATATTAATGTTATGTAAAAGGCATCAGTGGTATAATATAATATTATTATGTTACAGTTTCTTCCACATGGCAAAAACAGAAACTCCAAGAGATGAATAACTTGAAGGTGATAAAAACCATGGTCTCATCTCAGGAATCAGACATTTTACGAGTTAAAGATCCTAACAGCGCTCCTGAAACAGTGTCTGATTGGTGCATCACAACCTGAGCACCAAATACAGAGAAAATACAAGATCCGAGCGGCCTCTACGGCATCTTCATGACTGCATGACGGCTACGCGGTGGGGCGGGGAGAGACAGAAAAGATAGGAGTCACAGAGGTTTAGACCACATTAACACACCAGTACAGGTGGCTGTACGTGCTCTAGCATCAACATGCGCAGCACTCCCGAGAACACGAAAAAGTACTTTAGTGCAGCCAAGTCAAAGAGATTAGATTGTGTCTCGACGTCTTAAGTTGTCGCTGAGGGCCGTGTCTCAGATGCAGGGCTTCAAAGGCTGGTTGCACTGAATCAGGTCAAAGTGATGGCGAGTTGATCCGAGCAGCAGAGATGTGGAGGACTCTGAAAGGAACGGTTATGCGACGAGAAATAATTTGAGGAATACCACATGCGGTAAACATAATGTCCTTGGTTTGAAGCAAAGCTGTAAATGAGAGAGAGTCCAGCAAAGAGACACAAGGCAGAGGGGGAGAGGGGCTTCAGCTGGGGATTCAAAGAGTTTTATAGGCGGGGTGGAGAGGAGATTGTTGGCTGGACCTTGAGGGTGTCAAAGTATTTTTACTGCCCCCACTCTTCTTCTTCTCTCTCAGTCCAGTCAGGGGTGTTAGCAAGCAGTAAAAAGTGCTTCCCCTGCCATTCCTTCCCCAAGGAGATGAGCCGACAGGTTAGAACAAACAATAGGCTGTTTGGTCATTTGGATTATTGTGCACGATAAAAGGAGGAGGGAGAACTCCCTCTCTGCAAACGTCCAAAGTGGAGTGAACAATACCAGAGCAGACCTTGGTTTAGCTAATCAGTGGGAATTTGTTTTGATAGTCCAGCAGATTCTGGAGATGATCCACCAACATCTGCAATCAGCTGTGCCTTGACCCTTGTGTTCCTGCACTCTAAGGATTCTTTCTCTGCGGATATAAGCACTTCTTACGCAGTGTGCTCTTTATTGGAGTGGACGTTCAAATCAAAACACAATCAAAATGTCTTAAAGCCATGGGAAAATCTGCTGAGCTCTGGCTGCCTGAAGACACTCACCAGGCTTTAAAAAAAAAAAAAGAAAAGAAAAGGAAAACAGACCAGACCTGCTGTATCACTAGGACAACACTTGGCTTGGGTAAAAGCCATCTCCTGACAAGATAAGGCCAGACATGTTGGAGTTAGAGTAGAATAGCCAGGGCCTAATTTTAGAGTTCCTGTCTGCCTTGGTGGCTACAACACAAACATAGGCGCTGAATGCTGCTACTCCTCCCCCCAAGCACTCCTGCACATGTGCCGGCAGATGGCTAATGCCCAGACGATAAAAGAAGTTGGGACAAGCCTCGGCAAGGCTTTCTATCTTTTTCAAATCTTTCCAGCGACCTAATAAAGAAGCGCAGCAGGGAATGATAAAAAAGTTGACAATCAGAGGGGGGAGTACAGTAAGGACTGGAAACGTGTCTGTATCTGAGAGGCAACGGGGGTCCCTAACATAACGACTGCGCCTGTCCGGGGCTTGCCGTGCACGTCAGCGGCATTATCCTACGACTGTGATGATCCGCACCATAATCTCCACCACCCCCACAAAGCATTGCAGCTAATTTCCTCATGCCGTGATCACATCTCTCTTGAATGAACGCCACTGAGCACCAAGGTGCACGTTTGCTTTTTAAGCCTACCTGAAACACCCGCAACCTGTCTGTGACCACGGCATTTCTCTGGCCGCCCTCGGAACGTCCGAGTGTTTGCACAGCTGCTTTCACGCAGCCTGTACGGACAGCGCCGGCCAAACCCAGCAGCTGTGCTTCCCGACAGCAAGCCAGTGCGTAATGAGGCCCCGACCCTTTCGACGTGAGAACAAGCCTCAGTTATTGATGAACCGTGCATCACTTCCATCTTGTTTCCGTCGGTCTGCTGGATGCGCACACGTAAACCCTGACCCAATGTTCGACTGTTCGATGGAGCTCAAAACGGGGGGCTTTGCTGTCCTTTCTGTGTTTGTGTGTGTGTGTCTCTTTTCTAACAGACCCTCTAAGTGGTTACATGGATCTTTGTGAAAGCACTCCCCCAATCATTAGCCCTTTAATGTTCTTCCAACAGCAGATTCCAGCATTTATGGTACAGGCCTATATCTGCCCATAAAGCCTTTTATTGTTTAGCTGAGCTCTATAGTGGCTGTAACCTGGTTTTCCCATTTTTCATGGGGACCTTCACTGTATCACTGGGGGGAGGACAAATCTGTACACCATCGGTGTTTACCAAAGTATGGTCTACTCATAAATCCATCGTGGCCAGCGGCATTCTGGAAATACCTCAGCAGAGGGAGAGAAGCAGAGAGGAGAGGGGGAGGAGACAAAGCTATTGCATACTTTGAAATCATCCACACTTTACAGCCTTGAGTCAGAGAGTCCATCTCCTCAATGATCATTAGGGTCCATGTTCCTTTGCAACGAGTCCATCACTCAGCATATCAGGAGAAAATTGCAAAGGATGTTACCCTGGAGGAAAGAAATCTCGATATCAGTCATCCCAGACTTGGAATGGTTCCCCATTTGGTGTCAGAAATGGGCAGAAGTACGTACAGATGGACACTGAGCTAATTTTATAAGCAAGACGAGAGAGACAGGAAATAAAAAGCAGTGACAAGGACAAACCAAGGGCATGTTTCAACCAGAAGGTTCTAGGAAGAGGACTCCTAAAAGCTGCTTATTTCTGCAACACCTGGTCGTGCTTTCTTCTATTTTTAAAGGTTTAAATTTGTGAGGTTTTGTCTAATAAGTATGAAAAGCTAATTCATCTAAACATGTACATTTACTGTCTTTAATGTTTTAGTTTTGATTATTTTTCCTCTTAGCAACAAACTGCACAAATTGCACAAAGATAGGATATTATCATGCAAATGCGAAATTTAAAATTGCCAGGCAGGTAAAAAAAAGAGGAAAAAGAGAACCCCAGAGTCCTTTTTTGAACTGGACGTATAAGAAACGGCCCAGAAGAGAGTAAGCCACTTCTTACACACCTAACTAAATACTTGAAGCTGGCATGGCGTAAAAGGAGGCTGACAAAGGAGATGATCTCCAGCAGGGCCTCACAGAAAGACACAAGAGTGTGAAAAAACTAAGACTTTCTGTCTCAAAACGTCTTTTCAAGCTTTTGATTTCGCCTCTTTTATTAGATTCCCAGCATTTCTTTTCCTTCTGTCAGAGATCCACTTATTTCCCTCTGTCCGCCCCCTCCGCTGCTTTCACTCGTTTTAGAATTTCAAGTGGTATTGAGGGCCAATTTGCTGTTTTTCATTCAGAAGTGTGATGCTGGAAAGGATCGGAGAGGAAGTAAAGGGGGGGGTTAGAGGTTCGCTTTAAGTGGATTGCCCTCGGTCTTGTTGTGCCCAACCCAAAGCATTATAACACTTCTGTGAATGACCTCCGTGGTGCCCCTCTGCGCCAGCGCTAGGCAAGGCAAGGATTGTGGTGCTTGTTGCATAGAGACTGTGTGTCCCACACATGCACACTCAACTACTGTGTACTCGACATTCTAACTTGTGCTGTGTGTGTGTGGCATCTGTAACATAGCGCTCATTCTGTCAGAAAACCGACTGCTCTCTTCGGGACTTGACTGTAAAGCGCACGCGTGTGCTGTGAAATGTTCAAAAGTGTTGGGCAGGTTTAAAAGTTGATAAAACAAGAAAAAAAACCCTTGCTTTAGCCAGCGAGTTAGAAACGGAGGACGACAAAGGCTCTCGGGAGAGCAACAGACGGCACCCGGCTCAGAGCATGACAAATGCCTCTGCCATAGTCACCGCTGTGGCCCCCGCTGCCCTGCCTTTCACAGGGAGGTGGGGACGGAGCAGGGGGTGGTGGGGGTCTGCCCCATTCTAACCCGGGGAGCGGGAGGAGGGTTGACGGAAAGGATGACTCAGCCACATTGGAGGAGGAAAAAGGAGAGTAATGAGGGTGGAGAAGTGTTGAAAAACAAAAGGAGGAGTGACTGCTACTGTCCACTAAAAACTGCAGCTCAGACTGGGTGAATATGGATGAGAATTCAAACGGAGACTCCTTTAGTCACGCGTTCCAGAGTCGAGAGTTTAAGACAAACCTCGGTGGGAAAGGCTAAATGAAAATACACAACAACAAAGCACTCGGCTCAGGTGTTTTTGTTTATCTCTAAAACTAACTGTAGATTTAGACGGAATGGAAAGACTTAGTCAGAAAACTCAGTCAGTTCCTCAGCTATTAATCTGGTGCGTTGGTAGCTGACAGCCATTCATAACACAAACAAGAAGTGCTAACAGCTCGTGCATAATCTGACAATGTTGCATGAGAATTTGCAAAACGTTATTTTCAGGATTAGACCAAAACGGTTCAGCTCAGTCATTTCTCATCACGGGATGATCGTAGTCTAAATC
>JAVKLF010000047.1:6001774-6013709 GCA_034783495.1 Millerichthys robustus
GTGACAGGAGGCGTAGCAGCCCTCGGAGACTCTTTGCGAGGCGCCGATCGATGGGCATCGAGTGTGGACGAGGAGGCCTCGGGATCAATAAGGGGGTCATTACAGAGATGTGCCTACTGGGACGTGCGAGCAAAGGAGTGTGTGTGTGTGTGTGTGTGTGGGGGGGGTGTCGAAGATACATCTGGGGCCCCCTGATGCAGTCTTTTTTATCTTATTGACGTGAGGTTTTACTCTGCATGAGTACAGAAACACGTTGGCTTAGAGCAGAAATGTGGACAACTGGAAGCATTTGAGAGAGCTTTATGCACGGCGTTAAATATAAATGATCATTCTCACACACACACACGTACACACACACACGCACACACTCTCCAACTAATGGTATCCCAGAAGAATTGCGCCACATTAAAAGTGCTCATCTTTGTTTCTTGTCCTCAGTCTCCTATTTTTAAGTGTCCCCATCTAAGTCTGTAGCACAACATGTACTTTTTCTTCAGTCTAACTCGCTTTCATATCCATGTCTCCTACTTTCCTTTGCTATCTCTCTCAGTTTGCGCCGCGGCGTCGCCACGACAACCTGCACTGAGCTCTCTAAATGGACAAGCTTGATCCTTAGGTTTTTTTTTGTTTTTTTTTTGGCAACTGCACCCCACCAAACCACACTGCTCTTCACTTAAGACTCTATCAACTGTTCATTATCTCTCTGTCTGTCTCGCAACAAACGTGCATAATCTCTGTGCTGGAGAGGGGAAACAATAATATTGTTACTTCTGCAAAAATCTTCTCCATGCTTCCCGTTTTATATGCTCTTGAAGCATCTGCCAGTTGTTTAAATACAGGTTTACTTATGATTTCATGCAGATGAACTGTTGAAGACAGGGACCACTCAGTCAAACGTTTAGATTTGATCAAACTAGATTTTTTAGATATACAGTAGACGCCAACCCATTTATTGATTTGTGTAAGCTTTATTCAAACTTGCCCAGTTGTTTGTGAGTTATTTTGCCAACAGTCAGACACACAAACACTAGCTAGAACACTGTCGGCCACCTTTACCTTCTGAAGGCAGGCATTAGAAAACACCTCCTCCATGACACAAACACAGAAAGTCCACATAAAAAGCTTTACTTCTACATTGTTACATGTGCTAATCACATAAAAGCAGACAACTAAAACCACTGAGACATTTAATCCTTCAAGTAAGTATTGAAGGAGAGGAGGGATCTCTGCGGCCCACCTCAACATGCACGGCTTGGGGAAAAAAAACTGTAGAAAAGTGTGCGCTTATTGAGAAGGACTATTAAAAGTCAGTCAAATGCCTTTACCAGCACCCACTGGAATTGCATGGAGGTGCCATGTCGGCTGAGAAAAAAAAACCCTTCTGTGGCTGATCAAAAAGAACGTCCGCAGACTCACATACGTGCGCACAAAGTTTCTTGGCTCAGCTAGCAGTCCCTGTTGGTTTGGATGGCCACAGCAGCCTATAACAACTGCTGCCCGGTCAGCCTATTAGCAGGAGGGCCCTCTGTTTCAGCAATCTGGGTTCTCTTTGCCATTGGACAGGGACCAGTTCAGGCAGCACAATACACTACTGTGTTTGGGAGAGGGAGAGAAAAAGAAAGAGGGGAAAAAACTGCAAGCATCGGAGCCCTTTGTGCACACGCGAATCTACAATAAGACACAAGAATGTATGTTTTGGTTGTGCAAACGCTGCACATGTATGTGCATGTTTGTGTGATAGGAGTCAGCTCCCTCTCTAAACTCCAACATTACATCACCGCTCCTACAGCTTTTTTGCTACTATCCACTCTGGGAGCACTTGGCACTGGTCCCCCCCACCTCCTCCAGGCAGTGTTTGCACGAGGTCGCTGAACTGCACAGAGGGGCCAACGAATCAGGAGCAACACGCAGCCCTGTCAGGCTAAAACAATACCAGCAAAACATGTTGCTGTGTGTACGATGACGACAAGGGGACCAGGGGGGAAACACAGAAGGGCGGGGGGGCTACTTTAAAGAGAAACAGCAGCACCTGTCTCTTTAAGATCGGTTTCTCACAGCCTGTGGCTTCAGAGCTGAGCAGCCTGGTCTGAGCTGGGCCAGGGCTGCACTTTACTCTGCATGTATGGTAACAGGGAGAGAGTAAGAGTGGGGGGGGACCGCGCCGCTCAGCCTGCCAGCCCACCACAGGGAATTTGTTTATGTTTCCCTGCTGCCAAGTTCCTGTCAGGAGGCGCCCCGAAGAGGAACTGCAGACTACGCCGTACTGTGAGCTACGCCCTCTTGCTTAGTATGACTGGAGCTTTTCTGCATACGGCATCGAGCGGAGCTTTGTAGCAACGCTCCGATTCAGGGAGGTCTCCTCATCAACTTCAGCTCTCTCACGCTGCACGCTTCAAACGCCTCGAAATCTATTGTTCCAAAAGCGGAATTAGGAGCAACAAAAACGTCATAAAACGAGTTCAAGCGCAACGCCTAATTCATAAACCCCGAACAAATTAACACCAATTTCCCTCAAAACAGGGCACAAGAAGTCAAAGGCAAAGTTTCATTAAAACAGCCCTTTACAAGCAGTACTGGATTAGAGGCAGTGGATTATAGGCACTGTAAAAACTGAGCTCTGCCACGTTAAAAACCCTGGGCTGCTAAAGTCTGCTGCATTGATTTAACTACTTGTGGGAAAAGGGCTAAATCTAAATTAAAGGATGGAGCTCTCCAACACATAAACACACACATTTCCTCAAATCATAATAGCAACATCATCAATAAATATATCAAGTAGCACATTAGGACACCATTTTTGTTTCTCTGCTTTTAAGCAGCATTTTGAATCTAGTGGGTTTATAAAATGTATTAACCTCTCATGAGTTCTGTGGACATCAACAAATTTGTTTCTGGACAAAATGGAAAGATTCACTCACAGTTATGTCTAGGACATGAGCCATTTGTCCTCTTATCATGCATGTGTGGTGATGCTCCATCAATGTGTGTGTGTGTGTGTGTGTGTGTGAGAGAGTGAGTGGAGGAAGGAAATGTCAGACAAGGACACACAAACAGGAGCAGGGCTCACGATGGTGAGACAAAGGAAGAGATAAAGACAGAAATCAGGTTCAGCAAACATTGGGATTAGCAGGAGTGAATGAATGAAAACAAAATAGACGTTTCTGTCATCTTAGATGCTTGTCCAACCGTCCATTTTTAAATACTGTCAGCCCTTACTGTATGTCGGTAGGACACTGCACAGCCAGTCACTCTTTATTTAAACAAACAATATGGTAAACGTGCACGAATTAATGCAGAAACGAAACATAACACAACTGGTGCCAGTTCGTTAAACCTCTTAGACAGCTGAATTTTTGAAACTCTGCAAAGTTACAACTAAAAAACTTTAACCAATTAAGCATCAGCTGCACACTTCTTCATTTCTGCTGACGGTGAGGAAGTAAGTCACCACGCTGCATCTTACTATTCAAATTCCTTACAATAAATGATCTCAGCAACGTAAAATCCTAACTTACTTACTCCCAAATGGGAGTTTTTGCAAATCTGACAGACGAAAGCTCAAAATGGCCAACATGCACTGTAATCGATGCCTGCAATAAGCAATGCAGGGCATGTTGGAGATTTTTAAACAGGTTTCAAAATAAGATAGCTTACTCTTCCGACAAGTTTATTATGACCCGAATGGAAAAGTGCACCCACACAAATGAACGTTTCGGCCTCAAGGTAAGTACTACTACTTTTTCTGGTACTTCAAATTACCATGGCACTGTTATCTGCCAAAAACCCACAGGATCACACTGGAAATTCTTCAGATCTTATTAAAACTGTCTTCTTTTTACTACATGGAGATGAACGCTCCCATAATAACAACTGGAGGTTCATCTACAACTCATTAATGTTCAAAACGGCTGTCACGGCTTCTTTGTTAAAACACAAAAATCACTATAATTCAAGCACTTTTAGACATACTGAACTAAAATTTGGTGAAGTAGTAGCTGTCAGTAAGCTCCAGCTATACTCCTAGCGATGTTTGTTTACAACGTTTACAACTGATCATCTTGGTTCAAGATATTGGTCAAAGCCACAGGCATCAAGGGGCGGGCACTTATAAATCTCTTCAGGAGTATTTGTTGCAACTATTTTGTGCATATAAAGAAAAAAAATCAATTTGTGTTTTAATAAATCAGCACACTCACAGGACAAAAGGCAATTCCACTCAAAACGGAAAATTCAAAGCATTTCAACAACATTTAAAACTTTCCAGCGTCAGCTTAAGATGAGAATTAAACAGGAACAAGTGAGCAGAAGCAACAACTTTCACCAAGTTTCCATGTGTTCAGGGGAAAAGAAAACACAGAAGAAGAAAAAACAACAACACTGGAGTACAATTCTAGATGGAGGGAGAGGCAGCGGGCTCAGCAGTCATCACCGACCTACCGCACAGAGTGTGAATCATTAAACGCATGTGTTCCACATCAACTGCTGGGGCTGCTTCCCAACCCACTTATGAGACTTAATTTAAATTATGATGGGAGGGAGGGGCTAAAGGCTATTTTACATGGAGACGAAAAAACCAAATCTGCTCACGGAGAGAGTTGAAACAAGAAGGAAAGTACATCATTTCCACCCGCTGCCAAAACAAAGCAGCAATGAGTAAATGAAGCAGCTAATAGAATGATTATATAAGCTCTGAGAAGTGTGGAGTTTCATCTTGAACAGATGAAGTCAATAAATTGAAAAGAATGGACAATTAAATGGGAAGCCAAGCTGAGCTGAAAGCTTTAATTCCTTTGTTTTTTTTCTAGCTTTATTTCCTGGCTTCTAAAGTTACAAAAGCTACATTCAGATGAGAAACATTCAGACTGTTTGAAAGGCTGAGAGGAGGTTAAAAAGAACAAAAATCTATTGGGAATTCTAAGCATATAAAAAACAAACTCAACCATTTGCCAACGTGGATGCCAACAGGGGAATGTCTGCCAAACCTTGACGTCCCCACTCATGACACATGAACATCTTCTGTGGGTGAGATGTGGGCATTCGGTGACGTGGGTGACTTCTGAAGGGAGTCTGCATTCTCTGGGGTAAAAGCTGGCGTAGACACACATTCCAGTCTATTTGCCAATTCTTAAAGTCTTGTATGGGGCAGATGTGAGTTTGGGGGAAGAGATCGCCTTTCCACAATGCCACAAAGTGACAGTAAATACTAGACAAGATGAGACAAGCCAAAACACAAGAGGACAAGACAGACGGTGAAACGGCAAGCCTGTATGTGCGGCAAAAGATAAAATAAAGCAAAACATGGTGCTTTTGACTGGGGAACAAGCCAAACTTTCCCTTTCAGTCGTCATTGTGGCAACACACAACAAAACTCAATGTTCTTCAAGCCAAACGGGTGATGAACAATGACTTTTGTTGGGCTATTATCAGCATAACATACCAAAACTTCCTGCTGCCAGCATGTGGGGCACAAGATCCTTGTACGCTCGTATGAAAGTGATGCCATAAGACTGTCAAGAACTGACCTTTATAAAACCAATAAAAAGCAGAAGATATGGCATGAGACAAACAAAAGACAGACTCAATCGTAAGCTACATTTTTAGCCTTGTGACCACAATATAAATGTGGCATGTGACATGAAAAGGAACAATGCCCAAAGACACGAGTGCTGAAAGTTGAACCACCCAAAGCCAAAAGCAACAGCAAATTTGGGCTTACCCCAAAAACGTCAATCTCCCCGTCCTTGGCCAGGGAAATGTCCCTTTGAATAGACTGCAACTCCTAAGCTATGAAAGAAAAAGAAAGATAGAAAGATATTTGAAAGCAACAGCTTTAGGCTCCTTATCCACATGTAGCAGACTCAGTGACACCCCCTCCCCCCGAGCCTCTCTGACATAAACCTGCTTCGCAAGATGAAAACTCTTATGCTCTCTTTCCCCTCTCGGACTCCCTGTAATCTCCCCACCCTTTCCCGATTGATTGCACTTTCTCCTTTGCCACATTTGTGCCTCAGACATCATGTGAAAAGTGGAGTAAAAAAGTGCTTTTGTGGCGTGTAAATTACCTAGGGCCTCGGCAGGCACAGTAGTGCTCACGGCCACAACTCAATTACAGCAATCGGAATCAGGTGGCAGCCTAGAAATCCCCTCAGCCTGATGCACAAATAGGAACACAGAGGCGCCTTCATTGTCAAGAGAGAGAAAAATCTAAAGAGGCGTGTCATTTCTTCATAGCAGAACAGCCACCCTGATGCTGTGTAGACAACAATCGAACGAAAGTGGGTTAAAGTGAGTGCAACATGAACACCTTGTTTGGTGGAAGAAGCTACGTACAAACGGTTTTATCCACAGTTTTTGTTCAACATCTGACACAAACACATGGACTATTTATTAAAAGTGATGGAAAACTTTTGACAAATGTTAAGCGGATAATTTGAACCAAAAATAACTAAATAAAAATGACAGCGTGGTGGTTTTCCACATGCTGAAGGGCATTTTGTTAGATGTCATGGAGTCTAGAAAGGCCAAACTGCATAACCATGACCTATCTTTTTATTTTTTAATAAAAGAGGGTTTGTGTTACTTGCACGCTATTAAACCTTTTTAAAAAGAATATTATGGCTACAAGATTCAAGACGAGGAATAAACCTAAAACTGTTTTATTTGACTGAGTTTAATCCGTTGTTACCATCTGAACGGCCACACAAAAAGTTATTCTTTGCAAAAGTTGGGAGGAATAAGACACCCTACAAAACGTACCCCCCTCCCAAAATACCCACCTTCCAGGCAGAAGTGATGCCATTTTACAAGCAGCTAATGAATTTCACACTAATTTGTTATCACACGCTCTTATAGAGAGTCAAGCAGCCGAAATAAATATAGCTTTCAGACTTAAATTGACCATTTATCTTTCCTTCAAATGGCATAATTTTCACACTAGATAAATTTAACCCAGGCTGTACGAGAAATCTTTATTAATAATGAGGAAATTTCCTCTAAATTACACAAAATGGTTGCCATGTTGATAAAACAAGATCTCAAGCGCTGCGTTAGAAGAACTGTTCACATGCAGCAATTATTAAGTTCATCTTTCTGCAACATCTGCATATTAAGCCGATCATGGATGGGAATCCTCTACATATGGAAACAATCTACAAGAAAAACAATCCTAGAGAACGCTGTTAAGGAAAAAAAAACATCAAGAAAAATAAATGTCAAAGACAACAGCAATGTAGAGTTTTTGATCTCATATTGTAGAACATAGCAGTCTTCAAAGCCGTGACATATGTATCCATGGAATAACAACACGTATTAGGCTTGAAATAAACGTCATCTTGTAAAGTGGTTAGTCTTTTCCATTTGAAGGCATTGCTAAAAGCTAAAAATCTTAAATATACCACACCCAAATCAACACATACAGTCTTTCTTGGAGACTATGTCTCCACAATAACATAAAAACAGCTTCATTTCTACCAAGAAGAGGTTGGAGGAAATAAGGACGGACTTTACGTACATCCAAATGCAAGCGTGTGTATTTGTGAGGGTGCATGACCATGTCCGGAGGCTACGCTGATGAAAGCGGACAGGAGTAGCCTCGGGTAATCACGTCCTTATTCTTGTTGACAGGTGAAGGCAACACACAGCAGACACTCACCTTTAACATGCACTGCAGCTGCACCGGGCAGGTCTGTCAGATTTTTAAATGGAATTTAATTTGGTGCATACGAAAACTTAATGTCTCTAAAAGCAACGAGTTTTAAACTAAATCTCAATTCACCCCGTAGCCCCACCCCAACATTTTGGGTGCGCTTGCCAGGGAACAAAAGTGTCCCAATTTATTTTGTGCATACTTGTCGAATTGTCCAAAAGTGACACAGATTTTCATCAAAAATTCAGCTTCAAATCTATTTTAACGTCTCAGAGCCTGTAAAGAAACGCTAAGTTTGCCGCCCTTCTCCTTCCACTAGACTGTACCTGCCCCCACCACAACCCCCGTTCTCACCAGAATTTCTGAATTTCTGAAGGTCAGTATGCAGGTAAGCATCTGAAGGGGTTGACACGTATGTTTGTGATGAACTGATGAAGTACCACCTTCTTAAAGGGGAGTCCTGTTATGTACAGGAATATTTTAACCACCAACGCTTGGGACGAGACAGCGGCAGGATTAATGCTAGAAAATAAGATTCAGGCTAAAACAATACTTTCTGATCTTCAATGTATAACTTAGCATCCCCACTTGGGACTGGGTTTGGGGCAGTTTAGAAGGTTTGAGGCAAACCAGCTCGTAAATAAAACCGCTCATCAGCTCTGGGACTTCCACTTTGTCAATGAAGCTCCATCACCCATTCAAAGCCTCTCCGTGCAATCACATTAAAAAACTGCAACTTCATGTTTAACTTGGGACTGTCTGCCCTGTGGCAAGTCATGAGCTCATCAGAAGAGACACAATATGTTGATTTAAGTCACTTGTTTTTATAAAGTACCATCAGCCAAATGCACGCACACATGCATCCAGCACAGATAAACCCCTCTCCTTATGAATCTCGCTCTCAGCGGTGGAAAGCCCCTTCAGTGACACAGAGATCACATAACCTCTCCTGACACCGGAGAACAGAACTCCCAATGGAAATATGCAGATTCACACACGCTAAGCGCCGGCCAAGGCTCCAGACTGCCATTGTTCTTAAAAGCCATCCAATGAAAACAACAAGGAGAGTCGCACAAGGCCTCTTGTGGAATGGCAAATAACCAGAGAGTGACATAGAAAGAGAGGAAGTTAGCAAAAGATTGAGGGTGAGAGCGAGACAGACCCCTCCCATACAGCAGAGCTTTATAGGACACCAAGTGCAAAATATGATCATCAGGGGACAGGTGAGTTCCACTCATGTCCAATCGTTCAAGCAGAATCTGACACATACTGAATGGAAAATGTGTCAGCTCCAAAATGTAGTGAGCAAAAACACACGCGCATGAAAAAAATATCTAAAATTATCTCACTCTTAGGTTGAAAAAACGTCTGGTAGGACCGCTCTCATTTCTGTTCAAAACGCATTCATTCAAATTGGAGATTTATTTTAAGCTCTGCGGGAAAATAAAAAAATTACATCTTGCAGAAAACAGTTATTCTTTTTCCCTTTTCATTTTTTTGGAGCGTCAAAGCCATGCACAGACAGAATGAGATGATAAAATCCAAATAGCTTAAGAAGCTTAGATTGTGGAGATGTTAATCATTCATTAGTGCGGAGTGACCCTTATTATAAAACCATCTTTGTTGTCATTATTCATGTGACACAAACTGCTAGCTTGTTAATTCAGACTCAGGATGTTGACAATAGGCGGTGTACAAAAGGCTTAAAAGCCACGGCCCCCCTCCCGATTGGACTTTCATATGCAGATGAGAGAAATGTTTTGGGTTTACTGGCCTGGTAGGAAATGATTTAAGGCGACACCATTACGCTGAGCCTTTGAGTTGGGGGGTTGGCTGGAAGGGCTCATACATCACCCTGATCATTAATCAATTAGCGTCTCTCAGCCACCTGTCGGACACACTGGCCCACAAAACATTCTTGTCCTTAGGCTGTTGCTAGACGATGCACCGCTATTACCTTCCAACCCCTTGAGGCACCCTCTTCTCTTTATTGCAACATCCTGATGAATTACATAATCGCACCCTTACGCCAGTCCTCAACGTCAAGAGCTCTTAAACAGGAAAACCAGATCTGAGTGTTTTGACTCTTTTCCTCTGTTCTCAACTGTTTTTGTTTTTTTTTTTAACAAGCAGCTTGGCCGTCACAAACAGAAAAGGGTGAGCAGAGAGGAATTGACGCCATTCTTGGGGCAGAATCAATCAGCTGATGGCTATTCAAAAGTGCTGAATGCACACCAACACTGCATCCTCCATTGTTTGAAATGCACCTGCCTCAAGCTGAGTATTGATAGATGTTTGTTATTGACGTGTCCCAGTAGACTAAAAACACTTAAGATGGAAAAAGTCCAAACTATCAGAATCGCTGTGCTGATATTCAAGAAAAGTGATTTTGTTTTACTGACAAATAAATGCTAGTTTGTTTTATCACACAGTGGCACACACAGCTTCACTTTCTCACAGGGTTTTAGGTTTATGCAATGGAAAACCGACCAAGAGAGAAAGTAGGAGGCGCAGAGGTAACAAAAAAGTTGTGGTAAATTTTTCATGATTTGAGCTGGTTCGAAACTCCATTAGGCTCTGTGATCTCATGGAACCTCTTGAGACAGTGTGGTAGGAGAGACTGAAAAATTCCTCAAGATTCCTGTTGGACTTCCCTCGGTGCGACCACAAAAATATATTCTTTGTATTTTCTCAGCGGTTTGTGGGTAAATGCAACTCTTACGCAAAGGCTCTCGCTGCCACTTTAGCCTCTTCTTCACAGCTTCCTTGACAATAAAAATCTTCTCCTCCCAAAAACCGTTCACATTTTTCCACACTTTCTGGGGTGATTTGGAACTAATTCTTAAAAGCCGCTGAAGAGATAAGTGGCACTAAAATTAGAGGCTAATCCTCCAACCGTCAGTGTGGGGACAGGGAGAAAGTAGATTTGTCAGGTCCTGTATTCTTTCATTATAAAAGTAGCACTCTTCACGCAGCTTAGCTGTTCGAAAAAGGCTCAATCAGTCTCATGTGGGCCATGCAAGTGGAACGTAAAAGGCCTATGATTGAACCCGGCAAAACCTGGCATCTGAGCTGGTGCCATTATAGTGTTGTGCATATTGTTCATACCTGGGCTGCACTTTTCAACTCTGAAGGGCTACCCCCTTGAAAATGACATTCACCATTCATTTCAAAAGGCTTCAAACACAAGAGTCGATCCTCTGGGGGATTGTAGAAAATCTGGGACACTGTGTTGGGTGTGCAAAGTGTGTAGTACCAGGCTGGTTGCTATAAGATGGAGGGTTTTTATTTTGTTGTTGTTTTTTTTTTTTTTTTTCCGCTTGTTAAATCCAGCCAACTCGGGCAAGGAGCCAACATCAGGTGGATTTTCAAAGGAACAAAAGCTCCCGTTTGATTCGTTACACTGCCAGCAGAAAACAAAATGAACAGAAACTCTGTGTGTGTGTGTGTGTGTTGCCCTTAATATTTTAACAAAATTGGTTTCTTGCAGAAGATTATTTTCAGAATATGCTTCCTTCTTTTTACTTATTAGTTCTTAGACTTTGCTGTGAAAGGTTAAAAATAAAGCTGAGAAGAAAAGAATAAGAATTTATCTGTTTAGGTGCACTGTATCTAATCAGAACAGTATTTCTGAAGCAGAAGACCAAATAAAAGAATATATATATTTTGGACAAATCTGCAAAGGGAAAAAAAGAATATTAAGCTTGGATAAAAAAAAGTACTTGTGTGTCTTGAGGTGGTCAATCTGTGTTGAAAAGACTAAGTAGGGCAAAGGGTACCAACAGGGTACAAAATCAGCAGGAAAGAGGAGGGTGATGGGTGGAAAGGGCAAAAGCTTGACCTGGTGGGGTCAAAAGGTGATAAGCACCATTTATCATAGCTATGAAAGCTGCAGAATGAGAAAGGCAGCTTCTCTCTGAAGATATTCACCAGCAGTTTGATGTGCAAGTCCCAGGCAGGCAACAGATGCCCAGTGTTTACAACAGAGACAAGTACTGGGATCCCTAAGTGGAAAAACATGCCATGCTGGCACACAGTAGCAGCAGAGAAACATTACATCACAGTGCCGATTTAATGAGCACAACCTGGTTCAAATTCGAGGTTTAAATACCTGCCAATGCCAGTATAAAATATTTGATTTTATGCTTCTACGAGAAGGGCAAAACTTAAGCTTCATTTGATTGGGCAACAGCAAATGGTAAACGCTTGCGGTTGTGGCTGCAGCGCTGTCCAAAATCCTGATGGAAGCCACACAAGGCATTTGAAAACAGGGAATCTATGGAGACTGAC
>JAVKLF010000047.1:6126684-6136760 GCA_034783495.1 Millerichthys robustus
TTCAAAAAGCTGTCTGCAACAGGTAAGATACTTCCTAATCTTTATACTCATTAACATTTCAAGGATTTTGTACCTCAGGTCCTACATTAGGACTTAGTGGTGTCCCTGTCCTGATGCTGTCCGTGTCTTATACAGAAAGATTATTTATTTTAAAATGTTGCAACAGTTTATATCACGCTGTATATTTGGTTTGATCCAATCAGAAGGAAGGAGATCCACCTCGTTTTAAATAAAATAAGTATGTTTTTAAAGTAGTGTTTAAGTTCTAACGCAGGAAGGACCTGGTATCTGCGAGTACCCAAACTAAAATATTCTGATTGAGTGAAACGTGTTTAGACACCTCTGTTCATATCCTTTTTATAAACCAACATTTGAAACAATCTGAACGAAGCTTTTTGGTTTTCAACCTCAGGCCGTTCAGTAGCGGTGATCTTATTCAGATTTATTCAGATATCTTTCCTGGATCCAAACATCCTCTCTCTCCTCTGATTGTTGGTGTGTTTGTATAATTATATAATGAGCCGCCTTGACTCAAGACCGGGAAGTTGTCCGACGGCGTCGACACGAAGCTCGATCTCACGCTGACAGATCTCCTCAGTTCCAGACTAAACCTGAAGTCCAGATTTAGAAACTTGCGAAACAAGTGTTGATCACAGTTAGAATGAAAAGCAACAGTCTGTCTTTTTGCTCAGTGTCTTTAATTGAATCTTTAAAATGACTTTCAAAGAAAATCAAACGTCCAGTAGACATTTTGCTGGACATAGGAAGACGTCTGCAGAGGTCAAAGGTCGATTTTTGTCCCCAAATATCCCTTTAAGAGAAATATCTGTTTCATCGTTTGCTTCTGTGCAGAAAACAAAGAGCGGAAATTAAACAGCTGAAAACGTAGATAGGAATAATATTTCTATCTAACCATTTAATTTCAATACTTTTCAAACAGATATTTATTGCTGTTTACTATCAAAAAAGAGTCTCGTATAAAAATAAGCTGGTTTGTTCAGCTGTGCCGTTTATTAAGATCGTTTTTTGTAAGAGAGAACGTTTTTACTGTACTAAAATATTACTTCTTTTTAAGGGCACAGCATCAAAGCTGAAACCATCCTTGGAAAAACAAACGTTTGAATTGTGCATTTTAGCAACGCTGTTGTTGAATCTTTACCTTTTTATCATCACGGATATCTTGTGAACATGTGCAAATAGTTGAAACCTTTGTGCGCACGGCCTTCTCAGAAGGTAATGAACACAATTCAGGTTTAAGGTTTGGTGAAGAAAATCTCAATTATCAGAAAAATACGGATGTACAGTTTTTTACGTCCTGTTTGGTTTTTAAGGAGCAACATAGTCCAACATATTAGGAAAATATTAGTCATTGTGACCAACGCAGCAACCATTTTATGGTTCTCTTTCATCCCCGTGTATCTCAGATTGAATTTCTTTTGTTCTGTACATTTAATTATCTCTGTAAAAACTAAACGGTTTCATAGGAACGTCAGGTTCTTATAAACAAACTGGACGTGACGGATATTCCTACAAACACGACTGAATCTGGTTTAAGGGAGTTTTGTTCCTGTAAGGAAAAAAAAAGGTTTCAGGTGTAAGTTTGTTAGAAACTGTTGTTATATTAAATTAAACTGCTGAAGTCAAACTTGTTTCATCAATATTGGATCAAACTTACTTAAAATTCACTTCAAAGCTGAAACGCATGACTTTTCTTACTTTGGTATCAAGTATGCAAACTTATAATTATTAACAATAAAAAAAAACAAACATGCAGTGATCTTTTATTTTCAGACACATTTTTGTATTTGTGAAAATGTTCTGTTTAAAATAAATAAAATGTGTGCTTTACTGACTATTGCTTCAGTTCAAACCTGATTTCAGTAAAGTCACTATTTCTAAAATGCATTCTGTAATGTTTGCATTAGAAGAAAATCTATTTTAAACAAATTAAAATGCTAAATTTAATGTTTTTCTGTTGCCTGAGTGTGAAACTAAGAGCGGAGACGCAAAATATATGATTTTTAAAAATAATCTTGAGTTATTTATCCTATTGTCCTGTAATAAAGAATCTTATTTGCAGAGAAATAGGATTATTGTCTCAAAATAACAAAGCTTATTTTCCTTTTGAGCAAGTGGTTTAATATGTTTAGTTATTTAGATGAAAAAAGGACATAAAGGACATTTTTACCAGAGTTGGGTAATGTCATCCCTTTTGACAATAGGTTGTTAATGATTGGTTAACTCTCCAATACTAAAGACTGAATTATTCAGGTATCGAGATAAAACTTTCTCGGTTATTATGAGATAATAAAATGTTCAACTCATGATCTCCAGATAATTCCTTAAACAAATAATTCAGGCACGGACATTTTTGGTTTCTGTAGTTCACTGGTCAGTCTAATTCTATAAATGTGATGACTTTCATTTAATCAAAAAACAATTAGTTTTTGTTGACTTTCTAGTAATAATTCAACAGGTTAGTAAATTTATCACCCTGAAGATAAACGAAATTTTAAACAATTAGGTCTTGTTTTAGTTTAACATTCTGCATTTAGACTATTTTAACACAGTGATAATATTTGTTCGGCGCCTTCTCGTGAGTAAAACATTTTTCTAGTCCTCTTTGCTGTTTGGATTAGTCTTTCATTATTACAGTTGTCTTTTTGTTTTGTTTGTATTATATAAAACATTTGATAAAACAGCTGCTCTTGCACTAACTTTAAGCCATTTTTTAATTCTAAGCACTGGATATTAATTAAAGCTTTGTCTTTACATATTTCTATTCCACACAGCTCTCAATGAGATGTTTTCCCTGAAATGGGTAATAAATGCATAGATTTAATTATAAAGAGAACAAATAGATGGTGTTTTAAATGTTTTCAGTAAAATAACTTTGTAATGTGTATAAATTTGAGTTAAGCTTATTTATTTCGGGGCCTTAGAAATGTATCATATTTCTTTGTGATATTAGAAATGATTTTTTAAACTTTATTATCATTAACCTGGATGTGTCGGTTGTGTTTTATTGAAGTTGTGTTCCAGTTTTCTTCATAATCTTTGATGTTGATGACTTGTAAGAGGCATTAGTGTTTAAAAGTAGCGCGTTCGTGCCGTTTAATCGCTGTTGTTGAATACATTCTTCAGAATAATCAAAGTGCAGTGTCCTGTTTTCTGTTCGTTCATTTTAGGTTGTGACACCTACTAAATAATAAACTGAAGCTTTTAAATCGGGCTACTTTTCAGGGGTCAGATGTTTTATCGTGGCTCTTTTGTTTCTGCAGTGGAGATGTTCTCAAAGTGTCGCTTTGTGTTTGTTCAGCAAATTAACAGCAAAACCAGCTGAATATAACGACAACACGGTCATCTGTGGCCCGAAACAGCAGCTTCTACTTTTCAGAGGTACTTGTTGAAACTGAAACTGCACACAAAACAGTTTACCTAAGAAATGTATTTACACCTAACAACTTTTTATAAGGATCTGCCATAAACGGTGTTTATGATTTACAGCTTTAAACACTCCTAACTCAAAATGACCAAATGAAAACATTCAAGTTTTTTCGTAGGAAGGTCTTTCTTCAGCTTTTTTCTTGATTGGAGAAGTTTCTCGCCAACATTTCTCAACTGTGCATCTGTTTCCACCTTTTTTAAAGCAATATAAATTATTTCTGTTAAACATATTTGCTGTTTTCTTCCTATGGCACTTTGCGTTGTTCTGCATTTCACCCTTGGATACAGTTATTCACCTCTGACACGCGGTCAGCAGGTCGAGGGTCATATTTCCGACTCTCTTCGATACGATCTTTGATCCATCGCCCTGGTCGCCTGTAGGCGCTCAAACTCGTGTCGGCTGTTCCTGTCCGGACTGAGATTTGCCAACGCCCTGCTCCCACCACCTAGCTCCTCTTCCTCCTCCTCCTCCTCCTCCTCCTCTTCGTCCCGGTTGAGGAAGGCCAGCTCGTTCTCATAGCAGAAGGTGTTAGAATTGGGAACTAAGAACTTGTTCTCCACCATTTCCTTGGCACTGCAGCGCGGGGTGGATGGGACCTCGTAGGTTTTGTGAAAGTGAGAATAATCCACCTTGTACAAGTTCTTCTCTTCGAACAGGACGGGCTCAAACCTGTGACCCCAAAGGATCTCAGAAGCCAGGTAGGAGCTGCGAGCCTGCGTGGTCATGGCGGTTGCTTCGACCATCCCCTCCAGGATGACGATGATCTCAAAGTCTGCCGTCTCCAAGTCCTGTTTGCTGATCCCAAAAAGAGGGCTCTCCTCATCAATCTCATGGAGAATTGTTATGGGTGAAACCAAGAAAATCCTGTCCAATCCTTTGTCAAAACCTACATTAATGTCTATCTGGTCCAGAGGAATATATTCCCCCTCGTCAGTTATTCGAGGTTTGATAAGCTGTGCTCTGACGTGGGCCTCCACAATGTGGCTCTTACGAAGGTTCCCAACCCTCCACATGAGGCACAGCTTTCCGTCTCGCATGGCAATGACAGCATTGTGGCTAAACAATAGTGTTTGTGCTCGCTTCTTAGGTCTCGCCATTTTAGCCATGATGGCGCCAATCATGAAACAATCGATGATACAGCCCACGATCGACTGAAAGACCACCATGAAGACCGCCACCGGGCACTCCTCAGTCACACAGCGGTACCCGTAACCTATCGTAGACTGTGTTTCAATGGAGAATAGAAAAGCCGCCACAAATCCATTGACCTGTAGGACGCAGGGAGTGAAGTTATCATCTCCGGCTGGGTTATCCAGGTCTCCGTGAAGCAAAGCAATGACCCAAAAGGCTACCCCGAAGACCAGCCAGGAGATAACGAACACAAGAGTGAAGACCACCAGCATCCAACGCCAGCGGATATCAACACAGGTGGTGAAGATGTCAGCCATGTAACGCTGCGACTTGTCGTCCATATTGGCGAACTGCACATTGCACTGGCCGTTCTTCGTCACGAAGCGGTTGCGGCACTTTCGGCGTGTGTGGATCTTGCCATTGCCAAAGCCGTTCGTGCCATGCATGGTAGTGAGGCGGAGACCCTCTTCCTCGGACGACACTATGCTGTAGCGGTTGATTCGTCCCACACTCATGCTCTCGGCGTCCCCTCCAGCCGCAGAGCTCGAGGAGAAGGGCAGACCTAGAGTCCGAGTCTGCGATCAGGGCCCCTCACAGCTTGATCCCTGGATAAGCTGCCTTCTAGTGCCTCATTTAGGCAGCAGGGCGGGAGCTCAGCGAGTGAATCCAGTCCCTGCAGAGTCAGAAGAGAACATGTGTGAGCGGCACGATGGTCAAGTTTATACACCCAATTATAATACTTCAAACAAATGAACACATGAGCATTTTAGGACACTAATCTGAGTGCTATCAGATTGTATTACTTTCAAAATTTGACCAAAACAGCTTCTCATTCACAACATGAAATGATCCTAATAGCGTGCATTGTTTTTTTAGCAACGTCTGGAATTTATTAAAAGAGTTTTCTTGGTGAATGTATGGGTTTGATAATCGAAGTATTGCGTAAATAAATTTATTTTTCAAGAATCTTTGGTTTTTGCAAGTTGAGTAGTGGCAGCAGCAGCTAGTTTGCGGTAAGAATATTATACCAAACCTGCCAGAAAAATAAAACGTAATGTAAGAGATTTGTTAAACAGCGTTTACATGAATCACTATGAAGTTTTTGATATTGATATTTTAGGACAACAGACATCCTCTTTGGAGCTGGGCCTGCTCAAACTAATCATTAGCTCATCGGTCTGGTCAGAATTAGATTTATTGTCTCCAAGCTGTGGTTCTTTCTATCTACACCAAGTAAGACAATAGTTGTTACTAACCTTCCTGTGAGCCCCACTTCAATAGATGTGAACTATCGCCTGAAAAGTTAGTATTCATAGATCCAGTTACTTTGTTTACCCCAGTTCTTCTCATGCCTAATTTGCTCTCTAATCAACACAAACTTCAGATGAACTGAAGGGTCCTCCTTCCTTTTTGATGTCAGCTGAGTAAATGAGGCGCTCCCATCGCCGCGCAGCCTCTTGTATCAAACGCTTTTTCGTGTTTTTAAATGATAATTTCTTGCATTGAACATGAACTGAACACGATCCAATAAAACCTTTGACCGCACTGTGTCGCTTCACGTGTCAGACTTGTTTTTTTGATTTTTTTATTTTAAGCCTATCATAAAATCAGGAAGATTGTCACATGTTAATTTTCAGCAGGCCTGGGTCGTATTTATAGTCAGTCAGCAGCATGCTGTGCGGTCATCGCACCTCGAACAGACAAGCTGTGCTGCGCCGTCTCTCCTCTTGGTGCCCACGTTCGTCACTGTCCTGTCTTTGGTGGTTTTATGTTAGCGGGAACGCGGAGGTTGGGTGCATTTAAACTCCCAAAGGGACTTATCGGACATGCGCCTCCAGATGCTGCATGCAGAGCTGGAGAGAGAAGGACTCTATTTATTTGACCCCATTCTGTACAATTTGCAGTGTTATTAATTGTGCTGCCAGGATGCAGTCAAACTATCCCAGCTAGTGTTTATATAAATAGATGAGTAGATTTCTCAGTCATCTAATGTCCCGTGTTATCTGTAATCACACACTAGAGCTTCAGCTCAGAAATACAACCAGTAGGTCCAGAAGTTTGAGATGAAATTTGTGGATTACGTCGGGACATCTTTCAGATCGTATCCTCAGCCAGGCAGGAGATGAGCTGCACGCTCAGCTCTGGGGGTCAAGACGTTTTACTCATGGGAGCTGGACTAAGACTCCACTACACCCCCCTCACCCCTCCAGGGTGTGGGCAGCTCCTATCCCTCAGCCACATTGGCTGTCTGTCTGATTTGGACCCAAAAGACTCCACATTTCCCTCATGTGCGCTCCCAAATCCCGAGGGTCTTCCCGTCTGCCACGCACCAAATCCCCTTTCACTCGCACTCTTTCAGGTGGAAGTTCTCCCCGTGTGGCGTCAGTCCTTAAAAAGGTCCCACAGGACCCAACGCATGCCCACATCAGGGAAACGTGTTGAAAGCTAAATCTGCTATTTTTATACATCCAAAGGCCCTTTGACAATAAAACGCTCCATTCTCATGGGAGGAAACAGCTGTTGATTCCAAAAATAGAAAGCCTGTTCACTTTGTGAAACAGAATTGATTTATC
The DNA here is from genome assembly GCA_034783495.1 of Millerichthys robustus. NCBI lineage: Eukaryota > Metazoa > Chordata > Actinopteri > Cyprinodontiformes > Rivulidae > Millerichthys > Millerichthys robustus. The sequence continues at coordinate 6,133,837 of JAVKLF010000047.1, forward strand.
TCTCTAATTATGTAAATGTGTGACTTTTACTCAGTCAGATGAAGTAAACTTGGATTACACATAAGAGTAGGTGGGCTCTGTTGTATTACAGACAGTAAAAACACGGAGCCAGCCGCATTACGTAACTGAAACTAATAATCAGCTGCAACTTTGTTTTTGTTTCCTACATTATGCATCTCAGAGTCCCGATGCAGGCATGACCTGAGTCTTTTCATCATACTGCAGACCTGCCGTTTGTTAAATCAAAGTGAAAATCGTCTCTGAATTCAATCAGTCTCTTCTGTAGTTAAATATACAACGCTCTATTAATCAAATTGTCCATCTGAGAGGTCCAGCATTTGTGGTACATTCAGTTCCTATATAAAAACTGATAATATTACTATTATTATAGATTTTTAACTCAAAAAATAGATTTTAGATTTGAATTTGTGTGATTCTATGATGTTAAACCACTAAAACAATCAATCTTCAGTTCATTCATATAAATGACTTCATTAAAATAGTTAAAGCAATAGTTGAGTTTTTCTCAAGAGCAGCTCAACAATAGTTTTTGAAGAATTATTATCTTACCTGTTGTAGATAGCTGTAGAATGCTGCCATCTTTAACCAAACTAAAAGACTTCACAGTGGTTCATGCGAGTGCTCTTTTATTACTGACTTATTTTGCATTTAGATGCATGTTGGCTTGTTTATTCCGAATAGAATTATATGAATATTTATACGTGTACACTTCTACTGAAATAATTGTGCAATATGAAACTGATTAAAAGCTACTAAAGGACGGTTGTGAATAACAATAAATTTTAGAGATCGGGTTTGTTTTAAGGCAGCAATCATCTGGCCTTGTCTGTACAAAAAAGTCCGTTTTTACGAAACAATTTTCTTATTTGTCGTTTCTAAAATTATCCCCGTAAAAACGGCATCGTTTCTAGAAATGTCTTCGTTCAGTTGAAGTAGTAACTATTGATGTAGTAACTATTCCAGGCCTGCGTGTGGTGCTGTGACGCTGGTTTGGTCCAATAAACATATGAATGAACATGTTTGTTTCATAACCCTGTTATGACCGTTAGGATCAAGTGTTAGTTCTCATGGTGTCAGTTCCTCTTTGGTGCTGGGCTGACACGTCTGTGTTTTTATTTTGTTTTTATTTTTTAGATTGGGCATGTTAGTTTGCGAAGCACGGCACCGGTTATTGTGCATCACAGAAAGCGATTTGCACTCTTGGTGCTTGAAAAGCCTTCTGTGGCCCTCTTCTCTCTCTCTCTCTCTGTGTTCTTCGTCGTGAAAACGATAAGCTTTCTGCTGATTACCATGAATAGAGTAAATAATTGGATATCCAAAATAATGGAAGGGATTGGGAAGTACAATGAAACCTTGTGGGAGAGGATACTTCATCTCAAAGAAGCGTTCAGGAAACTGAGCTGCGAAGGATCTACCATCCCAGCCCACCTCCCACGGCTATTGTGAAGGAATATCAGCGGCTCAGGTGTCGTTCTATTTTCCTGGAGCTCACCAAACAGAATCTGGTTTCAGGTGACCTAAAAGTATATTCTTTTTAAACACAACATTGTGTTAAGAAGCTGACATATTGCACGGTTGGAAACGTGTGGAAGAGTCTTTATTTGTTGCTTGCTCGAGGATTTTAATTAGTTTAACAGTGACTTAAACTGTAAAATGTTGTACAGCAAAATGATCCAACTTTCTAGAATATACAGCAAAAACCAGAGTGGACTTCTGTTCTGACTGATGGGTTAGTTTTTGGAAGTAGAACATCTTTTTTTACCAGCTGCACCTGTAGCCAAACACCTGGTTCCCAGTGACTGATCGTTCCCGCCGCCTCCTCTCTGGGCTATTTTCTTCGTCTCTATTGGTCAGGCCGATTCTTGTTTCACCTTTTTGTAAGCAGCCTTTTAAACGAGTCTAGTTTGGAGAAACAGACTTGAATTTGGACTCAACTGATAAGCTAACAGTTAGTCAGAACACTGTCTTAACTGAAGCGTAGCAGGTCAGGCAAAGGATGTTTGACGAAGCTTTACATGAGTTTTGCATTTATGTAGCGAGAAATAGTAAATGTGCACTTGCAAATCATTATAAATATGTAAGACTGTGATGCAAAGGTGTTTTTACTTTGACGTATGGCTAACAGGTGAGAGAAATGTAAGATACGTTGTTTGTTTATCCCGCTAAAAGTTTTAACCCCCTGCAGATGTTATCGTTTAAAACTACAAGTTGTATTTTATTTTGTCATTTGAAACTTAAAATTGTAGTTTTATTATATTTGACTATGATGGGCTAAAAAGCAATCCACAAACAGCACAACTTTGACACTTATTTCAACTTAAACTGACATTTATCATCATACGTTTGTAATTTTGAATCGATTGTCTGTTTTCCAGGTTAAATAATGGATCGTTTTTCTTTGTGTGATTATGTAACACCGTTATCGTCGTTGCTTTTATTTAACCTGACTTTTCTTTCCTGTCCTAATGAACCAAATATGATTTTAGATGACGACCGGTGTCACAATCTGCTAGTTCTAACTGTTATTGGTTAATTATTCATGTTTAAAAGGCTGACTAGTATTAACCAGTCAAGATCTCATGATGATGTCATAAAAACAAACAAATAAATAAATAAATACTGGTCTGTTAAAATTTATCCGAAGGTAAAACTGATGAAAGGGAAATCATTTTTAGATTTTATAAAATATCCTAAATATTTCAGCTTTAAAAGTTTCAACCTGTAATATAATCTATCATTTTTAGTACAATGATAAATCACAACAGAGCTGGAGTAACAAAAATAAAGACTTAAAAAAAATATTTCAGCTTTAGTTTTGGCCGTTTTCATCACCATCCCAGTGACAAGTGAACACATGAAGCCAGTTTTCATTTTATTATTCCCAGAAAGCTTCTGCACCCACT
>JAVKLF010000047.1:6195032-6215724 GCA_034783495.1 Millerichthys robustus
GAAACCCTTCCAGAAAAAAATAAACGCATCAGTGACTTATCTATCGATGAGCCAAATATTCATAACCTGAATATGAAAACACCAACTCTTCACCCTTTTTTTAAAGCTATGCAGACAATTTATATCCATCATAAATGAATTAGCTAGATATTCTGCAGCAGGTTTTACCTGGAAGTGCTTTCTGGACAATTTCTACCTTTTTGTAGGATATTTATTGGTGTTTGCATATTTGAAAACCGGTTTTAAAAGGAGTGTATTTCACCTTTGATGAAAGGATTTGGTTTAGATGTGCTTAGAATCGCGTAGTAAAATCTTGTTTGCAATTCAAGTGACCTTTATTAAAAGTTGCAATGTGCTGAAGGTAGACTTTTGGAGGCACTGAAGCTTTTTTTTTTTATTTAATTGTAGATAAAAAAGCAACCTCAAATATGCAAGTATACCTCAAATTAAATACTTAATGAGTAAATCCTGTTCCCTCTCCGTTGTATTTAAAGCTGTGGCGAGCTGTCTTTAAATAGTTCCTGTATTGTTGCATGGAGGAGTTTTCTCAACATTTTTATGGTCCAAAACTTTTTCTGTTAAGCCCTGCTGTAAATTATTTCACTCCTTGTTTGGAGTGGTTTGTTTAAGAAATGCAGTTTTATGTATTTAAGTTTAAAATATCCCACACACACAAAAAAAAAATCACCACTTCTGTTCCTTTTAATTGTGACTAATGTATGATTGACTTTTTCTACATTTATTTTTCTAATTTTTATATGTGTATATTTGATGTAGGTTTATTTAAATAAAAGGTTAACATGAACTTTCTGAGAAAATGTGATTGTGAACGTTTTGGGTTGATAAAATATACAGACTAACCTAATCTGAACTTTGAGCTGTAGGTTTATATTTTTAGACCAGCCAAAACAAAACTTGTTCATTTATTATTCCCCCAAAGGGAATAAAGAGGAAAACACACAAGAGACAGCTGAGCTCCATAAATACATCCTGAGAATCTTTAATGCAGTATATTCTATTGTATCTGTAAGGAATGACCAGTTTCACTCAGACCTTTAGTGGAAAAAGTGACGAGAGTATCACTTTTTACAAACATTTAGCTGATTAAATCTTCGTATCGAACAGCTTCGGGCTCAGATTTTTCCCGGGAAGGTCCCGGCTTCTCTCTGCTCGTCCCATTTCTCCACCTGCAAAGAGTTTCAGATGAAAACTTTATGAAAATGCTTCTGTCTGCGAGAGATATTTCAGAGTTCAACACTTCCTGCATCTTTTTATTTGTTCCTCCGCTTCAACGCCCCTGACTTAACGTGACCGGTCTACCGATGACACGCTGAAGAGCTCATTTAATAAATCAGAGCCTGGATGAGCTGCAGCACACATTTATCCTGAAGATCAGAGGGGCGCGTAACAAAAACCGATCCAACATAGCTGGCTCAAGAAAAAATAACTCTTCTCAGAGATATTGGGTGGTTATGTATCAACTGTTTATGGTTTTTGATAGTACTGTACCACTTTATTTCCCTTCTAACTAGCCTAATTAAATCATTACAAGCAAAGAATGTATTAAGAATATGGGTTTGTGAGCATATTCAAGTTTCTAAATTTAATACATGAATATGTTTCATTCTGACTGTAATAAGGAAAATATGAGTTGAACTTCCTGCTCAGGGCCAGATAATGAGCCCTGTGTGTTACTATAGTGATCCATCCAAGCTCTCATAGAGCATTTGTTTTAGAACACCAAAAACTCACTTCCACTAACGGTATCTCATAAATAGACTGCAACGTTTACTCAATGCTGTTTGATCAACTTGTTCGTTTTGAGCACAGTTCATCCTATTCCTGATAAAGCGCTATACAAGTACAGGCCATTTTACCTTTAATTGTTTTAACGGTGTCACACCTGCATACGTCTCTGGTCCGTATCGACCTCGTGTTTCTTTGGCAGAAAACAACCAATCAGGTTGTTCAGAAAACTCAAACTAAAAGCTCAGATTGGGTTTTTCAGTCCTGGTTCCAAAACTCTGCAACAGGCTACCTTCTAATTATAGAAAACAAGCTTATTTACTTTGTTTTTTAAAACCACGTCTGTTCTCACTGATATATAACCCAGTGTGAGTTGATTTAACCTCTTAATGTACAAAGTTCACTGTTTATTTGGCTTTTGTGGAATTATATTACAGTGATTCTGTTTTACAAGTGTACAGTCGTGGAATGAACCAAATGTCATTGCTTTTTTTAAAAACAATCCAGTTTGTTTTCATTCAAAATTAGTTGAGAAAGTAAGTATTTACCCAAGCCATGGGGCAGAGGGATTTGTAGACCCTCCCGTACCATTCACAGGGGGTGATGTCTACTCCTTTAGCAGTCAGGGCTTTCTGACAGCGGTGGTAGTCTAAAAATAAATAAAGAGCGGAAACAATCCGTGTCACAAATTACTCTCTTCTGCTCAGCTTTTAGAGGTCAAAACGTTTTCAAGTCAGACATTATACAAATCCAGGAATAATTTGTTTGTTTTTACTTCTATATTAACATCTCTCTACATTATATTTCATACCTAAAGGTGCCTAATCTTAAAAAGCCTGAGGTAAAGCTCTGAAAGACATCAGTCTCCTGTTTTGACCTTGCCATGACTTACCCACATAGTTGGACCAGCAGTTCCTGGTCTGGTTCTGGTTGGGGAATCTGGCGTCAAAGGGAGCAGTGCGGTACTTCTCCAGTTTGGCCTTAATGTCCTCAGCCATCTTTTTACAGTCTGTCAAAACAAGATTATCAGCGAATCCAGTAAAGATACAACGCAGAAGGGTTTTATTTCCCCCCAGCATATATCCCATAATAATCGGTGTATTTCCTGCTGAGACAGACCGATAAATACACAAACACCCGGAGTCCTGGTGTGGATTATAAAGACGGTAACTATAGCTTTAATTTCTAAATATCCACACAGACCACCGGTTCTGGTTCTGCAGAGGATTAAATTGAAGAGAAATTGTTTGTTTGCCGCACGCGGCACCTGGACCTGTTTATAGAAATGCGGCGCTGCGGGCAGGAAGCGAACTAACGACATAACAATTAACTACAGCAACATGTTTAACTCGTTTTAACCCCAAAAACGTGACAACCACAAAATAAGAGGTCTAAAGTTCCGCTGAACTTACAGAATGGCCTCGTCTTCCAGGTCATAGAGGCATTTCCTCATGAGAGAGGTTATAGTTTCTTTTTCTTACAGACCGGTTTTAAAACGGTTAATTTAAAGACATAAAAAAACAAACTAAACTAAACATTTTTTAAACAGCAGCTAATCTTTTTTTTACGTCTTTAATTCCAACATACATTATCTCCCTTTTCATTACAAACAATATAATGGTTACCTTTGTCGGACCGGTGCGCTCGAGCTCAGTCGGTGAACGTGTGTCCTTCCTCTGACGCGCCGCGAGCGCCTGACGCGCGCGCGCTGCGGTTCGGAGGAATTGCGGCCGTGCGGTTCTATTGTCAGGATATGGCGGACGGTGACATTGAGATGACAGACTCGTATTGTCAGATTTTAGTGCGCTGGCACACAGGTGTGAGGTTGATTGGGACGTATTAACGCGGGATAAACTTTTACTGTTAGCTAGGCTAAATGTCACGTTTCGCACATAAACGGTTCGCTTCTAAAAAGGCGGAAGTCAGCATTTTTTTTTTGTCAATCATTAATGGATATGCATGGTTCTGGCAGGTCAACCTGTTCGTTAAGAGGCTTTTTCTTCTCTTGACATTCATGTGAAGAAAAACGGTCACAAACGTCGGGCACGTTGAAATCAGGAAGTCACGTCGGAATGAAAGCTACAGCTCTGTTTGTTATTAGATGTTAGAAAACGTTTGTGTACAGACTCGTGTTTTTTTTTTTACAGTTAAAACTTTCTTTGTCACGTTTATTAAAAAGTATCTAGCTACTAGAAGCTGTTGGCTATAAGATATGACGGCATGAAGCGTGTCTACGTGTTGACGTCACCCTCCGCGTGGCGGCACGCCCCATCATGTCGCAATGCAAAGTGCGCATGCGCGGTTGCTATGTTTGCTATAACAAGAACGTTTTTGAAAAATGTTCTTGTTGATCCTTGTTGTTCATTTTACTTAATGGGTTGCATTAACTTTATTTTACTGTATTTATTTATTTTTCTCCTTTTTCTCGTCTTGCCTGTCTTTGTTAAAATGTTTAAATAACATAAGTAGAATTTTGTAAAAATCCAGCACTGAAAAGCCTCTCAAAAAGTGCTTTTTGAATGATAAGAGCAAAATCACAGAAAGTACTAATTTAGTACAATCTGTATTAAATCTTTGGAGCAAAAAAAAAAATTGACATTTTTTCACTTTGTACAGAGTTTCTGCTGTGTATTCCTAAAGAAGCTTCTTTTGAAATAACTATTGATTATTACAGCATGCCTTTAAGTAACAATCATTAGAAGAGGAATAGCCTTCATCTTGTTGGATTTTAATGTATATTTCAGTTTGTATTTACCAATAGCATCTAACATTCCAAACTGGAACAATGCTTTATTTAAAGCATATTCTTCCACTTTTGGAGAACCCATTCATGTTAGTTTTAAAATATCCAAATAACATTTTATGTTTGTTTGGTGCATCTAATCTTTGTTTTCCCAAAAGATACTGTAAATGTGTTAATAGAAACATCTGGAGATGAAAATGAATCGATTAAGATAAATGATGTTTGTGGCTGTGATCGAGTAAACCAAGTCCAACCTGCAGTATTTGGTTTAAATTGTGTCTCACAACTAAATATCGCTGATGACAAAAAGAAGACAACAACCTTTTTATTCATATATTCAATGTGAAACATTAACGGAAAACAAGAGCTTTACAACAATAAGTGTTACAGTGAATCTTTATGACTCAGTTTTGAGTCCAAAAATAAAAAGTACGGCAGCTAAGTCTCCAAGATGTGGAATAAGATTATTTGTAGTTAAAGACTAAAATCTTCTCCATCCGTCTTTGGTAAAGAAATCTTCTACAGCATTTTAGAGGCCGGAGTCATTTCTTGGAAACTGGCTGATAAAATTACAGCATCTTGGATTCAGAAGTCCCCAAGATTCATGTCTTGATTGTCCAACGTCTCACTGACTTCAAATTTGGCTTTTTAAAGTTTTCACAAACATAAAAAATTTGATTGTTTAGAGTTTACTTTAAGATCAGAGGGGATTCTGTTGTATTTCACATTTCAGTATATATACACAGTTCAGTAAATGTTTCCAGACTTTTAATCAATTTAGGTTATTTTTAATAGAATCTGTTAATCGTGAACTAAACTTGAACTAATTTTCTTCAAATAAACTAGCCCCGTCACTTTAATATCTCTCTGAAGGCCACTGTAATTGGAAGAAGAAAAAAAAACAACTTGTGGCATAATTACAAACTTTAAAGCACAAAACTGTTGCATAGATTTAAAAAATAATGTTCCAGCATTTCAACCTCTCAGAAGAGCATTGTAATGATGCATGAACCTATTCCAACTGTACAGCAAGGAAGGCTTTGTGGAGTTAATTATCAGTAAAACAGCAGCTTCTTCAGCCTTTTAATAGTTTATGTGCAATCAAGTCTGAGGACGTAATGCCCCCGTTTAGTTTTGAAACATTCTGCAAGAATCTTGCTACCTAAAACAAACTTCAAAAACTAAATAAAAACAGCTTTCTTTGGTTGTTAACAGCTGGAAAGGCATAACTGACTCATGCTTTGGTTTTAAAATCCAAGTGCATCAAAAAAAAAACCAACACTTTCACCAGTCCCTGAAGCGGAGACGGTGAAAGACCTCTTTCATGTCCTCGTCTGTCATCGATCCCCCGCTGGTGTCGGTGCGGAGAACCGTGCAGAGGGGGACGTCCTGCTTCAGCTTCCGCTTGATGAGGATCACCGCGCCCTCGGTTTCATCCCTCTCAGGACCCGTCAAGAGGAGGTAAGCAGCATGGCGTCCACTCTCCATGAGTGTGGCTAAAATTAAAAAACAACCAAGCTCTTATTCTTTCCTCATTCACAAAATCCAGTGCTTCCCAAACGGTTTTTGTTGGCACTCTCCTTTGGTTTTTAAGAAAATTTCTGTCAATTTTTAAATTTTTTTTTTAAATAAAAAAATGCCTCTGTGAAAAATGGGTTTAAAAACACAAACAACTCCCTGACAGGAATAAACATAAAAGGTTTAGTTGTTTAGTTTTCATTTTCTTGCATTCATGTGGGAACCCTGTCAAACACCTGTCCATAATGTCCAAGCATTCATTTTTCTGTCCCATACAGCACCCCGCCGCCCCCTGCAATGGCACTGCACCCCCCCCCGTAGAAGGCAAACTCCCCACCTTGGGAACCACTGCCCTGGTCATTCAGTCATCCGGTTTCATACTGCGTGAATACTTACAAGTTAAACTAGGTAACTATAAAAGCAAAAATTACCTTTGAAGGCTATAATGTGGTCCAGGGTGTTGTTAAACTCGAGGAGAACTTTAGGGTAGCCGGGATGCAGCATGTAAGAACGTCGATCAGTTGGCGGCGAATCCTGAAATTTTTTTCCCCCAATGTGTCCAAAAGCAGATTGTGAAATTCTGAGTCACCAAGTTTAATGTCTCTTAATAACACCTTTTTTTGTGTGAAAGTAAAGTCCTTACAGATGAGTTGGACTCTGATGGCATCAAGCCCCAAAACATGAAGACAGAGTAGGAGCCGAGCGTGTGAACCGAGGAGGGGCTCGGAGAGTTGGCGCTGGCGAGAAGTTGGAGCTCCCACAGCAAGCCGCCAGACTTCCCATCCAGGATTATTATCTACAGACATCAGACGGGAACGTTTGGTTCAAAGAGAAATCAGAAAATCAGGGCAGAGAAAATAAACACAAGAGCTGACGCAAATAACGTACCCTCTTTTTGTAGCTGCCTACGTCCTCTTCAACCACAACATCCAGGACATCATCTTTGTTAAAGTGGCCAAAGGAAGGTAAGCTAAAAAAAAACAAAACAGGAAGCAAACGTTTTTCAAACTTGGCACACGTCATTATACAAATAATATTTATATATTTAATGTGCAGTCCGAAAAGCAAAGATTACATTTCAACTACATACGATAATTAAAGGGCTGCAGTGAAATTCACATACTCAGTCAATAAAATAGAAAGAGAAGTTACCCAAGAACTGAGCTGGTGTTGAATCTCCACCGTAGCTGTAGTTTTTTCCCATCGACTAAGGCCACCTCATTCTTGGACACAACTACCAGGTCAGAGGAATAATCCTTGTCTTTAGTCCTGAGCAAAGCTTTGGCGTCAGACCTTCGAAATAACACCAAATATTAGCAACAATTTGCATCGACTTTAACGGAAGTCACAACGTTAACAAGCAAGGTGGTTCTTACTCGTGAATGAGAACAAGGCCAGTTGCAGCGTCGGCTTTTTTCTCCAAGTTTTTGTCCTTTTTGAGGCCTGGATCCAATCCTGCTTTAGCCTTGGCAGCGATCCTCCACAGTGCCAGTCCGTACACACCCGTGTCTGTGAGACGATAACCAAAACAGATGACTTATAATACGATCTGTGCCGGGTCGGGCAGCTTTTGGTTCTCCTACTATCAGCTCAGAACCACCAAGACAATAAACAAATAAATAAAATTAAAGATTCTTCAAAATGTAAAATGATGGGATATTTACGGTAAGACGAAGGAACTTGTGGTTGACCATTTTTTTACGCTTCACTACTTTTCCTGAAGACAAGAGAACTACCCAGTTCTTGTCACGCATGACAAACCTTTTTGGAGCAGTACGTAGTGAGAGCCCTGCTCACTGAGATGGACAAGATGACTTGCTGACTTTAAGGAGTCAAAAACCACAGTGGAGCCGATCTGGGCGCCGGTCTTCCCTGAGAGCAAAATAAGCTGAGTCTGCAGATCAGAAAAAATGTTTTGCTGTATTTGTATTAGGTGATTTGACTTATCGTTGCTCATAATTTCAATATATTTTAATTTCTAAATATACAAATTTAAAACTAAATCAAAACATACCCAATTAAGACAATGGAACACATGGCTACAAACTTGGTAAATACCATCACCTGTCTGTCGTCTGACGCCACTAGCACCACATCAGCAGCCTTGTCACCATCCAGATCTGGCCCACTGAGAACGGGCAAAGAGCTCTGCAGACCAGTCGGCTGGGGCCGCTGCCAAACGACATCACCTGACAAACACATTGGTCAAGAGCAGAACTTTTAGTTTGACTGGCTTTAAAAACAACTCACCTCGGTGTAATCAGACAGATCTCTGAGCGACGTTATCAATCCGCCGAGAGCTCAAGGAGGCAGAAAGCTGCGTTTGTACCGTGTCACAAAACGGAGCTTATAAATCCAGAGGAGAATGTTAAAACTAGTGTGGTGAAATATGTTACTGACAGTTTTGTACAAAGTACCTCAAAGTGATGACTGAGTGAAAGTACAAGTATCTCACCATAAATTTACTTTGGTAAAAGTTAAAGTCTCCTTTAAGAATATTACTTGAGTAAAAGATTTAAAGTATCTGACTTCTACTGTACTTAAGTATCAAAAGTACATTTCTGTTTTCAAAATAGTATTACAAGTACTGATTAAAAGTGAGCAGTTAGAATTTCCAAAATGACATTTATTGAGAGGTGACCACCCAAAATAAAAATGTTTCTAAAGGCCATGCTGACTGTAATGTTATATTAAAATGTTTTTAAAAATTCACTAGGCTTCCTGTTTCAGCTGCTATTTCTCTGCCACAGTCATCTTCATACTCTGCTACATTTGTCTGCTACATGCTGCTGGAGTGTGACGTGTTGTGATGGATACAAACCAAGAGGGTTTCTGAATGGTATATATTTATAGTTTTAGCTGTCAAAAAAGATGATTTTTAGTCATTTATATCAATCAATCAAATCTTTATTTCAGACACAAAAGAGGTCCATAGTAAAAAAAAAACAAAAGAAAAAAAGAGAAACAGAAAGAAACATGACATAGTCACTAATAATTGCTTATAAAAGCAATAATAATAAGATAATTGGATCTCTAACCTGTGTATTTGTCAATGGCTGTGAGGTTGTCTGAATGGGACAACAGACACTGCCAGGAGCCTGGCGTCTCTTGGCCCAGACCACATTGAGCCCAGTGGAACTCAGAACCCAGCGGTCTCTGCCACAGCGTATCTCCATCAGTGCCATCCACCGCCAACACAAACAGGCACGGCGACGTCAAGTCTGGAACATAAATGGACTTTATCTTATTTATACTTAAACAGAACACAAAGAAGTCAGGCAGTCTTGTTCTTCTTACTCAATAAATTTAAGTTAAGAGTTTAATACTTGCGTCAGCGCACGATTTATTCTGTATGACGTTTGGGTTTCTCAGAACAAAAAGGACATCCATCACTTTGTCCTCACTTGCATGCTCAAAAGCCAGGAAGTCATAGGTGGCTGAGCGAGAGAACGATAAAGTGGTAGTTAGTCTCTCGTTTAGGAGGAGTTCAACAAAGAGAGAGTAAAGCAAAGAATATTCACCTGCTTTGGAAAAGGTCCTGTTCCAGGTAATGAGGTATTGTGCTCTGACAGGACAGGGGATGATGAAGGAGAAGGCAAACACAATGGTGAGGCAGATGAACAAGGAAAGGAAGAAGACTGCCGTCCTCCAATGGGACATTCTGGAACAACTCAAGCCTTCTTTGCATTTCTTCTTTCTCAGCTCTGTTGCTGACGGTGCCGCGACATCTTCTCCCCTCTTCAGAGGGTCGCCCTCGTTAACTTGATCTGCAGTCTCCATTGCTGCCTCCTTATGGCATTGCTGGCTTTACAAACCTGTTTGCAAAATTGCAAATCCACATGAACAATTATAGCTAGGCAAAACTCCCCGGCAATCAAATGACTAGTACATGAAAATACTGGAGGCTGCAGTGTTTGTCAGTCAGCTCTTTCTGCAGCATCAGTCTTTGTGCATCTGTGCCTATTCAGATGTGCCAGGCCTGGTTCCAGAAATTTCTCAGCAAAAAAAACAACAACAACAAACCAGAGAGACTGTTTTTACCCTGTCTGTGCCAAAGAAGCACACTATCATCTGCTCAATGACCCCGAGGCTCAGTACCCACAGTTAAAAACAAATGCACTCAAATAAAGTATCTAACTGACTTACATGAACATAAAAAAGAAATTCAGAGTCAAGATTTAATTATATTTCCTAAACGGTGTCATCTTTGTCGAATTCGTGTCAGCTGAACTAGGCTAAATGTACAAAAACTGATTGCTAACCTGTTGAATGACACGGATACGGGCCCCCAAGCTAAAGGGTAAAGCTGACACAATTTGGGTGTCGACTCGAGACTAAACTCCGCCGTCTGAGTCAACCATAACGACAGCAAAAGTAAGTTAAGAAATTAACGCAAATTGGGAAAAGTTTTACTTACTTATCCTCACCACTGCCATTTTCCCCAGTCACTACGAGCTGATAAGAAGCTGGTCTGACAAACTTGCTGGTAAACAAATCACAGACGTTTAAGTATATTTTGAGATAATTTAACCTTCATTTTGTCTGATAGGTACTTTTAGATATAAAAAATGTTTTAAACTCAAATGATATCCAGCACTCTAATTTTAATAATTTTGAACAATAGCTAGTTTCTATTCGAACTTTAAATTTATATCTTAAATTAGGGGCGCTGACTGGACAACAGGTAGTGTAAAGTCACAACCTGAAAGCCTATACTTAGGAATTAATACCTCATATTTATTCGTCGCTGCGATTGGTTGTGTCACTTGTCTTCTAGCATTATGATTGGATGATTTTAGATTTGCGGTTACGTCAGATTTCTAGCGTCATTTCCTTAGTATCAACCGGAAACTGGCCAGTTGACAAAATAACGAGAAGCTACGAGCGGTGATGGTGGAAAAATTAAATTAGTCGAATAGCTCTGAATATAAACTGAGAAACTGTTTTTAGTGACTCGATAGCATAGAAAACTGTCAACGGAACACCTACGACAATGTCTGCCCAAGCTCAAATGAGAGCTTTGCTGGACCAGCTCATGGGAACAGCAAGGGATGGTGAGTCGCCGTGAGATGCTAACTGAACTAGCGAGCTAGCCAAGATGGAGGCTCTGCTGAGGCTGGCTTATGGTTGTCGTGTGATGAACAGAGCTGCATGAATAGATATACTGTAAAGGGCTGCCTAAAACCCAGTAAAGTTGAATTCAAGTTCTACTTTAATAATTAAAACTAATAGTTAATGTTTCCATCTGTAGTGGCTATATTAAATGTACGCAAATTTTCGCTTTATCGTCCTTAGCATGTTGGCTATGTTAGCTTTTTCTCGTCTACTTTTATATCAAAAACAAGGACGAATTTGAAGTTCGTTATTTCCACTACTTTTGGCGTCTCAACTATCTTAAATTGTAATGCAGACTGCTCAAACCTGGACTGACGTATCCCACACAAAACACCCACTTTGAAACAATATAATCAGTCAAAACGTATTCCATGTTTTTCTTTTTTATTATTATTATTAAAAACAGGGTCATTCTATTGAATGCCTTTGAGGTGGGGCTTATTCCCCGTCCAGTTCAAATTGCCTAATTCTTAAAACTGGTCAAACGTGGACAGGTCTACTGAATTAATTATTTTTACATTTTGTCAAAATTCTAATGCACCTTGTTTAAGGAGAATCTGTGTAAATTAGATTTGCTCTTATAATCTCACATTCAGGCATGCATGACCAGTTGAGTGTCCATTTTCTTTACTTTTCATGGAGTTCGATTGCTAGTGTATAATAAGTTTTTTTTAGTTTTGTTTAAATAAATCTACATTATGTGTTGTACGAAGGTCTTTTTTTGTAACAAGCTAAACACTTTTGGCGCATATGTGTAACTTAGCTTAATATAATATGAGTAACCCTGTTTTTTTCCTACTAAATAGTTTTCTTTTTAATAATTAACTTTTTCAGTAATCATAAAATAGTTTTGTAATTATATAGAAAAAATCAGCCAGAAGGATGGTAACATTAAATGACTTTTTATTTCATGAGGTGTAGTTGTTGTGGGTAGAAAATGGCCTTTAATTTCTGTCCTACCATTTTTATAAGCAAAACTTTCATTGTGACAGTAGCGCAAATTTAATTGCAGCCCTGTTGATCTTTTAACAAGCTGCTAAGTCCATCTGTTCAATGAGAGTGAATTTGTGTTGTGAGTCTGTGGGTGTATGTGTGATAAGATTTATATCAAATTCTTCCCATACATTTGTTGCATACAAACTGAACAATTGTGGCCCCTTTATTTTATTCATTAAGGTTCAGTGTATCATTGCCAGCCTACATCAATCTGCAAAGGAGTTGCAGAAAAGCCTCATGTTCATCGAGCCGTGAGTCACACATAATTTTTAAAGCTGTTATGATTAATATCCAAACAATTTGTTTGCCTTCCGGAAGTTATTGTAGATTTTTCTTTTAAGTCATACAAATAAATAAATACACAAGATGGTAACTCTCCAGTGGCATTAGAAACACAATTTGGAGTAGTGTTACATATCTTGAGCTAAGACGTCTAGTCGCGCTGTGTCCACACAAGCAGCTCTCAGTTTTCTGCACATATTACACGTCTGTTTAGCAGTCCACACAAAAAATCTTGCTAGCATCATTTACAATTTGACTTGTGTATGACTCCCAACTTCTTACTACAGGTATGGGCAAGAAAACTGTTCCCATTTATACTTTTCCACAGCGGGTTTAAAATTCTGCAGCTGAGGGCTTGAAGATGCAGAAGGGTACAGTATGTGGTGCAGATCGCAGTGTGTATAAACACATATTTTTTTCCCCCTTCGAATTTTTTTTGCATTTTGCTCTAAATGTTTTTTCAGTGTTTGAATTTAAACATGACTTGGTGAGGACATCTGTATGAACGTGATGCTTTTCTTTCCATAGTTTTTAATAACCATATTTTATGCATAGTCAATTACAGTGTAGTTAAAAATAAACTATGACAAGGGGTGTATTTAACATTCTAACGTTTTGTAGCAGTTGCTCTACATTTCACAGTAAACATTGAGCCATTTAACTGGTTAAGTCAAAAAGTTTCATGTTTTTATTGAGGCTTGAAGGTAAGCACTAATGGTAACATCAAGTACCACATAAATACATTTTACTACATTTACTACTACTAGCTTTGACTTCAGCAATAATATTGAAATATCCGTTAACAGTAAAAGCAATTATTTGTATCAAGGAAACCTAAAAGAATCTTTAAAACATCTTGAAAAAATGTTTTTTTATCATTTGGTTGGACTAAAATTTTCGAGTCCAGTATCAATATGGATTTTTGCAGTTACAGTGATGTGTGTGTTAAAGCTCTGGTTACCTCACCCTTTCTTTCAAACGTGAGGTCTTTCTCACTGTTGCTCTCTTGGATTTTTTTTCAGGAGATGAGACCAGGCAGAGGGTCAAGTTTACGGACGAGCGAGTCTGCAAAAGTCACCTTCTCAACTGCTGTCCTCATGACATCTTGTCTGGAACTGTAAGTCAGCTGTACCTAAAATGTTAACATCTACAAACTATTTTATTGTCACTATGTTAAAATTCTTCAAAGCATTAAAAAAAAAGATTAAATCAATAAGAAAATCCCGAACGTTTTATTTTTTTAATGAGTTTCTAACATTTGACTCATGTCTGGTTGTGTTTGTCAGCGTATGGACCTGGGGGAATGCACAAAGATTCACGACCTGGCGCTTCGAGCAGATTATGAAATTGCTTCCAAGGAGAGAGATCTTTTCTTTGAACTTGATGTAAGTGATAAAATCCTAGCTATTTTAAAATGCAAGTTACAGGATGAAGGGCCAGTGTGCTTAAACCTCATGGTTGTTATTTCAGCTCATAACTTAAACATTTTGTAATCGGGGTCAGTTTAAATTAGTTTTAAAAAGTCCTCGCATGTTTTTGGACATCTACATAATTACATACAGTGTGCAGTTTGGTTACCTGTTATTTGTCCTCAACCCTAGGCGGTAGATCACCTGGAGTCGTTCATTGCTGACTGTGACAGGAGAACAGAACTAGCCAAGAAGCGTCTGGCTGAGACCCAGGAGGAGATCAGCGCAGAGGTGTCTGCAAAGGTAAATGACAGGATTCACATTTCTCTCAAGCTTTTGTTTTTCTTTTTACATAGTTTTATATATAAAACTGCTTTCCTCTGTGTGCTGTGTTGGTTTGCATTTTAGGCAGAGAAGGTGCACGAGCTGAATGAGGAAATAGGTAAACTTCTGGCCAAGGCCGAGCAGCTTGGAGCAGAGGGGAATGTGGACGAGGCTCAGAAGGTCTTACAGGAAGTGGAGAAAGTCCGTACCAAGAAAAAGGATGCAGAGGTGAGGAAAAGACATTAGAAGTATTAAAACTGTATTTTTTTTGTTATAATTTCTGCCTTCTGAGCCTTCAGTTCCTTTCTCTCTTTTTTTAGGAAGAATATAGAAACTCCATGCCAGCCTCCAGCTTTCAGCAACAAAAACTTCGGGTGTGTGAGGTGTGCTCTGCGTACTTAGGGCTTCATGACAACGACCGTCGTTTGGCCGATCATTTTGGTGGCAAGCTTCATCTGGGCTTCATTCAGATCAGAGAAAAACTGGACCAACTAAAGGTATTCAGCAGTGTGGACACATTAAACTCGGAGGTTCTATTTTATTGGGTTCTGGATGCGTTGGAAACGGACAAACTCACTGAACCAGTGGTTTCCCTAATAATTTATATTTTCCAAATTGTTGATTAGAAAACTGTGGTTGAGAAGCAAGAGAAGAGAAACCAGGAACGCTTGAAGAGAAGAGAAGAAAGGGAGAAAGAGGAAAGGATGAGAAAAAGGTAAGCGCATAATTTAAAAATACTGGGTTATGAGGATTCAGTTGATGCATTTGAACTTATTTTGGTATTTTTGTAATATTTTTTAGGACCAGATCACGGAGCAGAGAACATAGAAGGTGGGAGAGTTAACATCTGCATCCTTTTTCTTTTAAATTTCCTTCACCGTTTTGACTGGAACTGTTTTATTTTTCCATTAAAAGAAAGATGAGATTAAATGTAAAACTCTGTGCACCGTTTGGTGTGTTTACCAGGTCTCGTTCACGTGACCGCAGAAGAAGGCGCTCCCGCTCCACGTCACGGGACAAGCGCCGTTCTCGCTCGCGCTCCAGGGAGCGCAAGAGGCGGCATCGCAGCCGGTCCCGCTCCCGCAGCCGAGGACAGGGTCACAGCCGGAGCCGCGAGCCCAGCTCACGACACAAGTAAATTAAATGCAGGGCTATTTCTGTTAGTGTCCTGACAAAAATCCTGAAATTCTTTGTTTTTATTATTATGAAAAGGGTTTATGCAGCTCCTACTGGGGTTATTTCTATTGAAATTCTCACAGAATACACATTTTGGAACACTAAATCATTTGTACATGTCAGCACAGACTTTCTGAGCTGACTGAAATTTATAATCTGTTCATTCAAATGGTTACATTACTGTGATTCTTATGCAAATAATATACAAAAATATATAAGAAAAATGGCTCTTAAAGCCCTTCTGACCTCTTTTGTTTTATGTTCTTCTGGAAAATAAATGTGGTTATGAACTTAAAATGAACCCCATACACACACACGGCGCTCTGACACGTGGCTTGAATGTTGTTTATATATATAATATTTTTTTGTTAACTTGTTTCATCCACAGTCAGTCTGTTTGAATACTAACCTTACACGGACCCAACTTGGTCTGCTCCTGCCTGGTAAGTCCTGACGTTTGTAACACGACTCTGTCTCACAGGTCGTCCAGGGATCGGGAACGCTCCTCTCGAGACCGGTCCCGTGACCGAGACAGGAGGGACGGAATGAACGGCAGGTCAGAGTCCCGCCGAGCGGACGACAGGGACACGGGGGACTTCTAAGTCCCAAACACTATCTAGTACGACACACGGCCTCCTCGTTTTTGACCTATCCATTTTTAATACCCTAAAGTTAATTAATTGTAGTCGTTGCCTTCCGCCCTCTCTTTTCTCACTATCCTCGTGTCTTTTTGTTACTCCAGACCACCTCCAAAACTGAGCTGTAAAATAAACCATCCCTCGTCTTGTTATAAATGAGTCAAAAACAAACTGATCTCCTGGACTGGGGCATAAAATGTAACTCATCCACAGTCTTTTAATATGAATTGATGTTTAATAAAAGAAACTGTAAATATGTTTTTGGCTTACAGCTATTCTGGTTTAAAGGTTTTTGCCCTATCAAGGAGTTATATTTTGCCTTCCTGCTTCAGCCTTCTTTGCGTTGTCATGATAACGTTTTTTTTTTTGTGTGTTTACATAAAAGTCTACAGTAGTTTTCAGAAGTCCATTAAGAAGTTTAAGATTTTCAGCGCCAGTATTTGACATCCATCTCCCGACTTAAACAAATCAAGATTTTATTTTTGTGTTTTGAAAAGTGAAAGTTGTGAGTTGAGCCGATGTGGTTTGAGTTGAACTGTGTTGGTGGTAAGTTTCTTCTGTTAGTTGGTTTTAGTCTTGATTTTTCTTCTTATGTATCATAATGAAGTGAAATGGTATCTTGACTTAGTGTTGACATGTGAAGCAGTAACACGTTAGAATCTCAGTCCTAAAATAGAAAAAAAGAGAATTTGGCCCAACATAAAAATGAATAAATGTAGCAGAATTATAATTAAATGAAAACAAATTTGAATGAACCCACTGCTTCTTCTCACTGTGTTGTCATTCTTATGTTCTGCTGGATTGTTTTTTTTTGTTATATTAAACAATACCTAATAGTGTCTGCTGGCTTTTTATTTTTTTAAGTAAATACATTTACAAATAAAGTCTAGCATATATATTTTTTTGAAGGAATGCATTTTGCCTGGCACTTTTTGGGTTTGAATTAGTTAAAGTCTCAAACTCCCCAAAATAATATATTGATGTTCATCTAATGATTTCTTATTGAAAGTTTTATTACCATTTGTCTAGTGGTTTAACAGCCATTTTATTATCAGACACCTTCGCCTTTTGGCAGCAGGTGATAAATTTCTAACCTTAGTAGAGGAGAATAAAAAAGGAGCCATTTTGTGTTTACAGATTTATTTTGCAAAGCACCTGCTTTGCATTACAAACTTAACTTACTAGTTTCATAACCCCTAAACTTGAAGCAAATGCATCATAAATAACCACCATGACTTGTTTCTGTTCATAAAACTGGCACCATCTCGTGCACTCATTTCCTGATAAATACAAATAACTCAACAGTCTGCTTCAGGGAGACAGCTTGTAGCAGAAAGAAGCTCTCCCATCGTGTCGCAGCTCACAATGTGCTGCTCTCCAGCTTCAGATCAACCTTCATTTTCTGTTTCTCCATGACCGCCTCCAACTCTGTGGCTCGCCTCGCGTCCTGAAGTGACAAAGATTCAAATGAACAGAAAGGAAACCCGTCCCGTCCAACACTTTAAAGACCACACTTAATGATACAATATATGTAGTTTTAGACTAAGCTCTGACTAAATTTGAGCTCGGTGTCTGAATTTGGCCGTCGTCTCCAATCCTAAATTAGGTTGAGTCAAAGTTAATCAGCTGCAGATTATCATCCATTGGTAACTTTCTGACACTTAAATCTGTCACACGAAACAAAAACATTATTGTCCTTTTGCCTTAGTGGGGAACAATAATAAACAAAACTGTGAAAGTCTGGTGCAAATAAAAACCCTCAAACTCCATAAGAACCTTTTTAACCATCGTGCTCAAATATAAAAATCTGCTATAATGGATGGTATGTGACAATATTTGCTTTTGATTGCAGAGGTTTTAAGTGCGTTAAACTGGTTACACCTGTTTGTTTCATATTGTGGTGTCAGATATTAAACCATTATTTATTAATAACTCCGCTTCGTCTTGCGTCCTTACCTCTAGCAGTGCTTTCTGCACAGTCAGCTGACTGTACACTCGGGCGCCCTCTTCTGGAATCACAGCTCGCAGCTCATCCTTGTTGAGTGAGAAGAGCTGGGCTCCAGTCAGCACCCCCAAACATGTCACCGTCCTGGGGGCACAAAACGGGAACAGGAATTGGCCCAAAGTCGAGCGTCAAACACGTAAAACTGTGGTTGTGTCATCACTCACGGCTCGCTGAAGCCCTTCCCTCTGAGCCACTCGGCCACCTCCTCCGGAGGAGAGTGGTAGTCCAGGGGGACGGTGGTGTCTGCGGAGCGATGGATGACGAGGGGTTTGTTCAGACTGGCCTTGCCGTTGGTCAGCCTCTGGAGCAGCTCGTCGTTCACCATCACAGCTGGGAGAGGAAGAGGAGAACGCTCGTCACCTTTGAACCTTGGGCGGTTGAACGATGTCGTGTAACCAATCTCTCACCTTTGTCTGTTTCGTCTGTGACTGGTGCATGCTGGGAGTACGGGGGTAGGTTGCGAGGTCGTTGTGGGGAGTGGGAAGGAGTGAGGGCCAGAACAGGAGTGCTTCGTGAGAGTACAGACAGAGTCCTGGGGAGGGGTGGTGCAGCTGGAGCCTGCAAGAGCGAGGGACCGAGTGAGAAATAACGAGGGAATGCAGAGTTGAGATGGATTTACAGTGTGTGTGTGTGTGTGTGTGTGTGTGTGTGTGTCTTACACCGGGGGGTCTGATAGGGACGAGGCTTTCTGCGTGAGCTGCAGGTTCCAGGATGTTGAAAGGCACAAAGCCGACCTGATTGAAACGATTACGACACTTCCACCAGCGCTTTGACGACTCGATCACCTGACGGAAACAAACCGTTTCTAAGGTTTGCAGAAATCCTTAACGAAGGAGAACTTTAGACCAAGATCATGTGACGGTTGTTGTAAAAATCTCGCAACGTTTTCAGAAAGAACTGATCTAAAAGTCCGGTCGCCTCCGTTTTTATGTCCGTTTGTTGGAGCATCTTTTTAAAAATCTCCCTTTTCTCACCTCCAGAGTCTCTCCCTGCTGCACTGACAGCTCACTGCTGTTTCTGGCGATGAAGTCGTAGCTGCAGCTGTAGATTCTCTCACCCTCAGGGGGGAGTGCTTCTCTAAAATGACATGAAAAACACAAAGCATTCCTTTTATACAAATAAGCTAAACGAGACCAGCCGACTGATGATCGTAATAAAAAAAATGACCCACGATTCGTGGCTGTTGTAGATATCTGGAGGTCCAAGTGGCTGAGGGGTTTGTTGTCGCTGTGGAGGAACACAAGAAGACGATGAGGATTTGTGCCCCAGAATATAAACATTGGTTGGTAATGGATTAGAATAAATAAATAAAAAACACTTGTTCTTATTATTTATAACCTGTAAAATGACAAATTAGAGGAAAATAGTTTTTATTCTGGAAAAAGTACAAAATTACAACTTGAATGTATTTCAATTTTGACTTTTTTCTTTTAAAAAAAAAGATAATTGTTGGGAACAGCACCACATTTACCACTTCTTGGCAGATCTGTGTACTTCTACCCATCTTTACTTCTTACTTCTCTCTAAAATGTTTTTTTATACCCACACCTATTACTGACCTAATTTGCTGCAAAAAGCTTCTTTAGCTGTTTATTTCCTTATTTGTACCACTTCTTTTTGTTGACCATCCTCACTTTTTAAAATGTGTTGCTATGAAATTTTAAATGGCCTTATTTAAAGAAGGCACACTTTAGTTTAAACATTTGAAAACATGATTTTAGGTTTGCAAATCATAGTATTCAGTTTTTGTTTAGTTTAATTTGGGTTGTATAAATCTGGCACTGAAACTGACTAACTGGGAAAAACTAGATCTTCACCTGGAAAGGAAGTGAATATACTGAAATTCCCCCTCAAATTTAAAAAAATTGTATCTAAAGAACTAAGATCTTTCAAGTAATTGATCATTTTTTGTTGCTGTGTTCATTTTCCTTTGTCACCACCAAACCAGTACATTTTCATGAATGATGTCTCACTTCGTTTCACTCCTTCGCTTGATTTGTTTTTCAGCGTTCTCACAAAAGAAAATGTTCCGGACTAAACGCTACGCACGCATTCCATACCTCTTGCTTTACTTGGAGGGCTTCATATTTGTGCTGTGACTCCACCGGGTCCTCCCAAACCTGTCCGTCTGGACTCGAGGCTTCCGGCTTCCATCCGCCTGAGAACACAGGTGTGTATGGAGCCACGGGCCTCCTGAGCTGAGAGCTGAGAGACAGAGAACGCACATTAGTCACTTCCTGCAGCCTCGCCACAGCTGAGTTTTATAATAATAAAAAAAAATGTGACTGTAACTAATAACCGGTTTATACTGAAGCTTACAGTTTTGTTTTTATAAGTGTGGTAACAGTGGTCATTCTAATAAATCTGGGCCAGATGTATAATACATAACTGACTTCATTGGACTTAAAAATTTAAAAAGTAAGCAGATGGTTGACGCACGAGAAATTAGAAACTCTTATCAGTTTCATTTACTTTATGGAGTTGAAAATATGCTGTTGAGATAAGACAAATATTTGAACGAATGGAATGGGAGCTTTTTATGATACAAATAAAGGTCTAGCATTCCTCGCCACGTTTCATGCCCGGGTTTTAGACTGAAATCATCTCATGTTCAGAAATCACAAAGTTGTAGCTGTTTCGGTCAAGCCTTGAAAATCACGTTATCATGTCACGTTATCAGGTTATCATGTCATGTTATCATGTCACGTTATCACGTTATCATGTCACGTTATCACGTTAT
>JAVKLF010000047.1:6291179-6301311 GCA_034783495.1 Millerichthys robustus
TGTGTGTGTGTGTGTGTGTGTGTGTGTGTGTGTGTGTGTGTGTGTGTGTGTGTGTGTGTGTGTGTGTGTGTGTTGGTTGATGTGACGGCGCAGCTGACTGCATGTTTACTTTAACCTAAATGCCTGTCGAAATGTGGTTGTCAATGGTGACTGCGTATGTACACAAGATTTCTAAACGTGAAATCAACATTTGGCCGGCTTCCTCTTGGCAGCCCCGCAGCAGACGAAGAGACTGACTCCTCCTGCCATCGCTCTGCGCTCCAAGTCAATGACATCAGAGCTGGAAGACATGGGTAAGATGACAGAACGCCTGGTAGCAACCACCCTGAGAAACACACCTAGCATTCCTTTAAGTAATGCATATCTCCTCCTTCCTTTCACGCCAGAATTTTAGATTAAGATCATCTTATGTTGAGAAGTGATGGAGTTACACCCATTTTGGTTCAACCTTGAAAATAATGTTAAACTCAGTTTTATTTCACGTTGCAAATTCTTGTGAAATGTGTTAGTGCTTTGAGTAGGTGTTGTTTATAACTCCTAGCTATCACCACATCAGACTTCAGCTCAATATCTGTAGAATTCACTGAGGTATAGTCATTTTTGTGTAGGCTGAGGTTGATGAGCTGTGGCAGCCATCTTGTACTGGAGTGACTTCTAAAGGTAACTAGTTGCAGATGTACATCCAGTGATTACTTCCCAGGAGTTTCATTCAGATCCATTTACTGGTTCGTGAGATATTTTGTTAAAAGACTGACGCCGTAAGTAAAACAATCACAGAATGACACGATGAGTAGTCATCAGAATATGTGGTGATGATGATGGCCAGGTTCTACCACATCAAATTTCAGCCTAATATCTGCAAAACTGACTGACTTGTAGCCATTTTTGCGTTTGCTAAGCATGCATAGCCGTGGTAGCCATATTGAATGTAACTGACTCCAAGGAAAAGGTAATCAGGTATGGATGTTAACCCACTGATTTCTTTCTAAATAGTTATTCAAATCTGTCCACTAGTCCGTGAGATATTTTACTGATGGTATGGACAAACAAACACGGGCAAAACATGATCGCTCCACCTTCACATTCAGCAGCTGGTGATAAATATTAACAGAGTTGATGGACGTCAAGACAATGCTTCAGTAAAGTGTGATTAAATTTGTTCTTAGCTGGCTACAGACAGTCTTTTGATTCATTTGCACTTTAGATGTTATGGAAAGGAGAAAAAAAGGCGATAATTAAAAAGTGAGGTTAAAAGATATGAAAGCAGTATCATAGTGTCTTATGATACTTGTTCTAATCTATTAATCACAAAAAGCTCTCTTTCCCATTTTATCCTGTCTTGTTGGACCAAATCTGCTGCTAACAGTGGAAAAAGGTGGGCAAATGGATTTTTGTTACTCTCTTCATCATTTCTGTTCTCATCCCTGTCATCGCATCAGCATTCACACCATCACGTGTGTCTACGTATGTATTTCACACTTTCATCTGCTTTATACTTTGTAGCCCTTCTGAACAACTAATCTATGTTTTCTGAATTATGTACGCAGCAGCTGCCTCACCGTGGAAAAAGAAAGCAGGTGAATATCAGGCTTTATCATTACTCGTATCAGCCCCTGAGCTTTAATTACAGGTCAGGTTATTTGATGCTTTTTTTTTTTCTTTCTTTCCCCAGACTACGAGTCCTCTCAAGGCCCCGATAAGAAGAGAACAGTTTATCAGATGGCATTAAGTAAGAATTTATTCCCAATGTTTTTGTTTTTGTTGTTGTTATACGATGAGACGGGGTGATCAAACTGAAAAGGGGACGTGAAATCTATAAATTTAGCTTGTATATTAATGTATATATTTTTTCCTCTGTATGAATGTTCATGCTCTTTCTTTGCCCTAGATAAACTGGATGAAATATTGGCTGCTGCTCAACACACTATTATATCAGACAACCAAGGCCAGAGAGGTCATGGAGGCAAGAGGGACCGGAGCAAGAGTACTGTTCCCAACATCTCCAACGAGGTACCGTAGGGACATAGTTCAAGCTGTACGGTCATTGTTACAGCTGGATATTCAGATGGCTAATTAGGCACAAAAAATTAACAGCGTTTAATAGCCATGTATCACTTTTCCTGCAGTAGAAAAAACACAACCTCCTCTTCTATATCTGCTACTTTGGGATGTAGTTCATATTTAGTCATGGAAATGACTAATGCTGGATAAAGCTTTGCCTTTCCGTAAGACAACTTGGAGTGTAGTTGGGTTTTTTTTTAAGCTCTGCATTTTCTTGTGCCCTCGCTGCACTTTAGAGAAATGATTGACAAAGAACCACCCACGTGAAAGCATTTGTTTAGGTGTGAGTCAGGTCGGCTTCATTCATTTATGCTCTGTGTCTTTTACACCGGCACAAAGACTGACTAGTTCTTCTGCATTATAGTGTACAAAATCTATTCAGTCTCAAGTGATATTTGATTATATCTGAACAAACACTTTGTTGTTTCTTTTTGAACTTTAAGCAACCCTACGAGCAGCAGTCATCAGCGAGCATTGTCCAAACTGGACCTGCTTTTGGCTACAACCAAGCTCATTTTCAATCAGGCCATGGTCCTCAGCATGCAGTCATGATGCGGCAAAAATCTATTGGTAACAGCGACAGGCTTTAACAATTTTTTTCCCCAGCATAAATACAAAAGTTTCTTTTTATTCTTGATGTTTGTTAATGCCTGGGAATTTGTGCTCAGGTGTAACAGAAGAGGAGCGGCAGTACCTTCACCCACCTGCTATGAAGCTGGCCCGCAGCCTTTCAGTGCCAGGACCAGAAGAAATTCCCCCACCCCCAAACACATCCGCCCCAGAGCCACCATTATCTGCGGGTCCTTACACTGGCCGAGGACCTGCTATGCAAATCCCCCCCATATCTCAAGCGCACTACCAGTTCCACTCACAACCAGGGCATCCTACTCAAGCTCCCTGGGAGAGGGGGGGACCTGGTGGGATGAACCAGCAGGTCATGGTCCCCACCCTCCGCAGGCAATCAGATGGACTTTGTATCAGAGAGCCAGAGGTGCCTCGGAGAGGTGGTGGCAAGATGGGAGGGCTGAGGCGAGGCTACAGCAGCGCTACGCCACCAACAAGCGCCAAACCTAAAACCCAACAGGCACAACCACATCCTCCTCCACATTTGACCAACCGGGAGCAGGGTGGAGGGGTTGGACGGGGAACGGCAAGGCGGGGTGGTCGTGGAGCTTTGATTAAGCAGTCTAAAGTGGAAGACGGGCTGAGGCAACATCGAGGAAAAGGAGCCGCAACCAAAGAAAAGAGCTCCATCCCCATCCCCACCATCATCGTCAAAGCACCATCCACCAGCAGCAGTGGTCGAAGCAGCCAAGGGAGCAGCATGGAAGCTGAGCAATCCCAGGATGCAGAGGATCAACCCTCTAGGGAAGTGGCTCCTGACAGCTCCAGTGCAAGCTTACCCTCACCACTCACATCCTCACCACACCAGCCATCCACGTTGACTTCCTTGCCTTCGTCAACTGTTGCGCCTTCTGTTTCTTCACAGCAAAACCTGGAAAAGTTGGAATATACCCCAACGTTCGGTACAGCGTTTGGAGGAGGGCCACGCAAGGAAAGAGAACGTTTAAAGGATATAAGGAGAAAAAGTGCCTCTTTCTTCTTATCATCTGAGGAGGACATCCAAGGAGAAGCAGGAGGCGGAGCAGGAGAAATGGGAGGAGCTCTAGGGGCACAAATTCAGCCTTTACAAGGGTTACAAATGGAAGTACCTACCCCTCGACTTCGACCATCCAAGTCCATAGACGAGGGCATGTTTTCTGGAGACAACCACATGAACTATTCCAGCAGCATGCCCCCAGCCTTTGGCCTTCCAGAGTACTCTTCTCCTATACTTAGTCAGGATGGACAGCCCAAGTCAGCTCCCTCAGTGTACGGTGCCCAGCCTGCCACTACGTTCATTCACCCACTTACAGGGAAGGTTTTGGACCCCTCGTCCCCACTTGGCCTGGCTTTAGCTGCAAGAGAACGAGCCTTAAAGGATGATCGCAGGACACGCAGAGAGGACAGGCAGTTTGGCCGGCAGTTGTCTACAGTCGGATCCTTCCCCACACCGGTTCAAACCCCAACTCCTTCACTTTTTGCAACCCCAACACAATCAGCGTACAATTCTCCAGTTTCTCTCCACCTCAGTTCCCCACCGGCGACCATCTCACCGGCATCTTTAAGTCGGCCACAGTCGCCAAGGATTTTACGTTTGGGAGGAGGAGGTGGAGAAAGGATTGAGAGAGAAAAGGACGGAGGGCCTAGAGAGGGTCTTCGAGTTCGTTTCTCTGAGGACAGAAACAGCCAGTTTCCAGCTCCGTATTACCCACAAAGCACCAGAGAGAGGGAAAGGGAGGTGTATGACAGCAAACCTGCACCATCCATTCAGCCTCCTCCCCCACCAGCTCAACCAGCCCCCCGCAGACCTTCCTACTTGCAGATGGAAAACACTCCCAACACCAGCTATATTCCTCAGTACACTGTTCCCACAGCACCATCACAGATAAATGACAGTATGGGAGAAGCAAGAGCTGGGGCAGGTGGTCTAGGACTAATGGTTTTACCTCCACCAACTCCTTCAATAGATGCAGATGAAGAGTTTGTTTTTGCCGATCCATTGCCCCCTCCTCTACAGTTTGCTAATGGTAAGAATGAGAGAATGCAGGAGTTTCATCAGCATTATCAGCTTCATAGTCATCACTCTGCTTCTGCTGCCCCACATCCTGTTTCACCTCCCAAGCCCTCAAACGCTCCCCAACCCACTTCACAAGGTGGTGACTCTGCTGCCTCCAGCCTTACCTCCTACGACAGTGAAGTGGCCAACCTCACGCAGTCAGCGCTCTCTCCATCTTATCCATCCCCACAAATATTTACCCCATCTTCCACCATGGCCACCACCAGTTCAATTGTTTCCCTGCCCGCCACGTCTGTACACAGACCCCAGCCCATGTCCCTTTCCCAATCTTATTACAGCAGCTCTAACGACCCCTTAGTAAATGTTCAAACTCCAGCCCAGGACAGAGGCACAGCCACTCTTACAACCACCATGACCTATGCTACAACTACCATGACCGCAACCACAGCTGCCACAACCACTACAACCTCTCTAGCATCATCTGATTACGGTACAGCTGTGACAGGGCCCAAGGGCGGCCTCAGTACAGGGGGTAAACCTGCTGACCTCACTCATCAGACCATTGTTGTATCCAAGGCTGGAGACTGGCAAGATGCTGTGGTAGATTCTGGAATAGAGGAGCTGGACAGTCATAGCAGTAGTGACCACCATTTAGAAATGCTGGGACTGAGTGGCTTGAGAAGGGACAGAGGAGGGGTTGGGGGAGATGGAGGAAAAGGCGGTCAACATCAGGATCCTTGCACAACCTACTCAGGTGGGCAAGCATTTGAGGTGCACAGCACTAAACTAGCAAACCCGGCGTTTCCAAAGATGACACATCACAAGGAGGTGGAAGGGAGGGGCCCGACAATAGCACTGCGCCGGCAATGCAGCATCAACCCTGCGCCTCTGCAGCTGCAGAAACATATCAACCCAGAAGATGCCAGTTTAGGTAGAACTCACATGGATGAAAAGAAGCACAAGCAGAGTCGGTCCAAAATGGATGATGGCTTTAGCTCCGCCCTAGCTGCTTGCCTAGAGAGGCCCATGGAGTCTCGCTCGTTGGTCTGGGGTGACGTTGGTGAACATGAGCAGAGTGAAGTTCAGAGTGTGGGTATGGTTTTAGAAGGTCGCAGGCTACCTTCCCCTTTCTCTGGCGTCAAAGCTAGCATCATCACTGAGCTAAGTTCAAAGCTGCACCAGATGAGTAGCATGAGGAGCATGGATGATTGGAGCCATGCATCAAAGTCACCTACCATGCACAGGTTTGTTGATTTATTTGTATAAACTTGTAAACTTTTATCAAATGAGCAATTTGTGCAAAAGTACAGCATTTGAAGCATCCTCTTCTTTCTGCTGTGTTTCTGCGTTAAGCTAAAATTCGGTTTTTCTGTTATTAATTTTAATAATTTTTATTGTCAGTGTAATTTCAAGTTAGATAAGAAGTATTTGCTTATTGTTGTTATTAGTGGGTTGGTAATTTAAGGTTGTTTTTTTGTATTTTTCAGATATTCAGCAGATTATACCGATGCCTTCCACAGCCCACCAACCGGCCGCTCCACTTCACCACTACCCACCTCATCTCCACAGCATCGTCAGATCCGGACCCCCAACCTCTCAGCCACCCCTTCTGTCTCGCCTTCTCCTCAAGTTCCAGTTCAGCGCAACTGGACCAGATCTCCTTCTCCGCAGATGCCCACCTCCCCGGTACATTCACATCCTCCCCATTCTCCAAACTACTGCCCATACCCAACATCACCTAAGCACAGGTCTAAGATGCGCAGGCAGACTTTTGATTTTCAGTGCAGTCCCACTAAGGAGATGCGGTCTTCAGTTTCCAGGCGGCGGGCTCCCAGCCCTCTCATCTATAACACTGAACAGCCAAACCCCACCCCTCCCAGACCCTCATCTCTCCCTATCCTTCCCTCAACACCTGCCTACAGCAACCCCTTTGACTTTCCTGGCCCCCTCACTCCTCCATCCCCTGGCCTTCCTCTTGGAGATCCTTACCATGCTTCAACTCCTCCACTGTACTCTCCATCTGCCGTGCAAAGTCCAAATCCCCATCTTTTCTCACACTCCCTCTCCCCCACTCATTTTCTCTCTGGAGCCTCCACCCCTCTGCATCTACCTCCCAGTCCTTCATGCCTGAACTATCCCCAGCTCAGCCCTCCTCCACCAGCCAAACCATTCGCCATCAAACCTCTGCCCTATTGGACGAAGTACGATGTGGCCGACTGGTTGGCTTATTTGAATCTGGGCGAACACACAGAGCGTTTTATAGACAACGAGATAGACGGATCTCATCTGCCTTCGCTTACAAAAGACGACTTCTTGGACCTGGGAGTGACACGTGTGGGACATCGAATGAACATCGAGAGGGCGCTTAAGAAACTCACTGAAAGGTGAGGGAGGACAAAAAAACAGGCTCTGGAGGATGTTGTGGCAACTGGGTTCAAATGGTCCCAAAGGAAGCTCTGGATGGTGAAGGAAAGTCAAAGTGTCTCATTACCTTCATTCAAAGTTAGCCCGACCATGCCCATCTTTCAATTAGATACACATAGTTTCATTAGTTATTTTATTAACTCTTCGTTAGTTTTTCCTTTTCTTTCTTCTTATTAACTTGCATTTTATCGACACTATCATAAGTTCAAAACACACCCATACTTATTCTTTGATTTGGCCTCCTTTTCTCCCCAGGCGTCTCTCCTCTCCTTTGCATGTCACAACTTCTCCTCGAGACACAGACTGAGAGAGTGAAGAAACAAAAAATAAAAATGGAGATAAACAAATTGACAAAGATGAACTATAACTGAAGAACTGCAAGAGAAGAACAGTGGACATCAACAGGTTGTGTTTAAATAAGCTGTAAGGCGTAGATAAGTGCAGGAGGTTTGCTATAAACGTAGAAATTATTGTTGTAAAATTTGTGAAATGGGTTTGAAGAAAGTAAAAATGTCTTAAGATTGACGCTCATCGAGTAAAAAAAAAAATACTTTAAAACTTTTGACGGGCGGAAATTTAATTAACACTGTTTTGTGCTGTAAAAGAATAAACACACTCCCGTGCTGGCGCTCATATTTTTACACAGATGGATTCTCACACCATCTGCTGTCGAGCGGCAACGAGAAAACTTAAGTCTGAGTTTAAAGACCAACAGACAAATTGCTGCTTAAAGGCTAAAGCCCAAATAAAAATGTCTTTATTGTTGCTGAAACAGAGACCGCTGAAAGCAGAAACACGAACGACACAATCGAACATCTGTTTATAGCTTTAAGCAGATCGGCGTATTATTACCAGAGCCAAAATCAGATGTGAAGAAACTGTGAAGAAAATTGTTTTGTTTATAAATGATGATAGAACAAAATCACTAGACATTAATAGTATTGTTTGTATGCATATAAATATATGTATTTGCCATATTCCCCTAAAGGATGCTCCAATAAGCTTTGTATGTTTGTACTTTGCGAGCACTAAATATATATTACGTGTTAAAACGAGATTCACTATTAGTAAAACCATTTGTTTTGTACTAAGTGCTGATAGCAATCATTCAGATAAAACTGGTCAGGGTATTTATATACAGAAATCACATTGTGGATAATGAAGACATAAAAATATTTAGAAAAAGGTTGTTTTTTTTGTTTTCAATGAACTTCATAATGCTCCCAAGAAACCAGAGGACATTTCAAAGGGAACATCGAGTCATTTGACGCCATCTTTTCTAAGGGTTTATAGCTGTTTTTGTCAATAGTACAGGTCGAAGAAATTGATTTGTCCTCTTTGATGCCATAACGTTGACCGTTCACATAGATGCAGTGATCAAAAAGGGCTTTTTACAGATTCGTTCTTTTTGCCTGAGTCCTTTCCGCCTCTGAATCAGTGCGTCTGTTTACGTATTTTTTTAAATGCTTCTGCTCACCGAAATCTTCTCTCGCTATAATGCATTTTCTCAAAACATACTAATTCGGTTCTCTATTTGTGTGTGTGTGTGTGTGTGTTCCCACCAGTTGACAATCGCAATTATTCCACTCAACAGGATGCTCTAACCCACGTTCAACTAAAGTTCTGCTTGTGACGTATTTCAAACTAATGGATTTGTTGCATATAACTGAACATGTCGGATTTATTTTTTAACACGCCGAACCAATCACTGCAGTGGATTCGACTGTGGGGCAAAAACAACATCAACAAAAATACATCATTTAAAGCTCTATATGTAAAGACAACAATGACAGCGATGATAAAATATAGTATAATAAAGATTATTCTGTTAGTATTTTAAAAAATTAAGAATCTGTGTCTTCCAAATAGTGTGGGAAAATTCTTTTTTGTTTTGTTTTGTTTGTTTGTAAATGCTTTCTATCTCGCTTGCCCTGGTGACCCGAGTGAAACGACCCGTTATTTAATGATTTATTGCAGAATTTCAGACATCAAACTATGACTTTCATGCTGGGTTTCCTTGATGCTTTTGTTTAGGAAAGACACTTTCAGAGACGATTAAGGACTGAGCAGTATTCTAGAAAGCATTTCATATTATTAATTAAGAGTATTTTAGGCCTAGTATAATACATGACTACATACAGTTTGAGCATAAGTTTGCAGAGATAAAAGGTATATAAATATATATATGAACATATAAATCTTTATATATATAAATTTTGTTTTGAATAAAATACAGTATATACTGATAACATGATAGAGCTACAATTAAGGTGTTGAAATAAATGCTAAAATAAAGTACGGCTCTGTCACCGTTGTCTTCCTCTCCTTGGATTTCTTCCAACACATTTCACACATTGGTTCCGTTTTGAAGAGCTGGTTTGAGTCGAGTCATTTGGCAGCAGCTCGCCTCAGCCTGGCGGTGATTGCATGCTGTATTGTTTTTATATTTTACAGGAAGACAGTACTGTTTTTCCCCGTCGGTTTTTGGTGAGCTAATTGTGCAAATGTTTGTGGCTCCCAGGCAGGAAGAGGATGAGAAGATTTAATCTGAAGCAGCTCATTGCTGCACTCCTGCAGGAAACTGAAAACACAACTGCAAGGCATAAAAACAGAGAAACAAGTTCGGCATAGATCAGTTCGACACGGTTTGTCACCATGGTGGTCAGGTTAGGCGAGAACTGTTGTTAGTCTTTTTATTTTTTTGATGTTTGGGATGCATGTTGTTTAGGTTTTTGTGTTTTGGTCCAGCTGACTATTAGCATACTGACACTGTTTCTCCTTAGAACAATAAAGCCTCACAATGATTTTTGTTTTCTCAGAGTGAAGAAGCACTTCCACAGAGGAAAACGTCCCTTAAAACATGTGTTGCTGGTCATTAAAGTTGCTTTGTTGCTGGTGTTTTATGTCGTTTGATTCATCTTTGAGTTGATTTTATATGATTATATATTCGTTATATTGCTTCAGTCCTCCATCACGATGACTCCTGGACAGGGGAGTTGTTATCAATAACTGGTTAGGGTGTTACAG